>CM068953.1:28329609-28344352 GCA_035128595.1 Eptatretus atami | reverse complement strand
TTTGGTCATTGAATTCAACCACCAATTATTTTTGAAGTCAATTTGTTTTATGGATTTTGCAAGTATCATGATATGGACAACGTCTTCTTCTTCTTCTATATTTGTTTGTCCATGCGATATGTCAGCCATCCTATGAGCTAGGAAGCTGAAATGTGGGCACAATAGTGAACAAATGCTTTGGCAACAACGTTGTTTTTATTTTTTGATTTATCAGTTAATTGATTAATTACTTAATTATTATCGATATATCAATTATTTATTTTCTTTCTCATCTGGGCAATATCTCAGGCACCTTTGAGCTAGGAAGCTGATATTTGGACATGACAGTGACCAAGTGATTTGGCTCTATAGGGTATTTTTTATTTCTTGGTTAATTAATCAATTAGTTTTCAAAAAGTTACACATTCGGATGAAACAGTGGTAGTTTATGTGTGCTATTAGCCAATTGATTAAAAAATAATCATTTTATGATCATTATTTATTTATTTTAATTATGCAATTATTCAATTATTGTACACCGCTCCCTCCCAATTCCGTCTCCGTGCAGCACAGCGGTATCGCCCCAGCGATGCCATGCATTGGAGGATGTTATTTATTTATTTGGCATGGGGGTGATGTACTTTGAATATACCTCTACTTGTTTCTTTAAATTTTCAGATTTCACTCCAGATTTTGATACTTATTTAGTCCACAATATCCGATCCTCAAATCCAAAATCATATCTCGATTATATACTTTAATTACTCTGTGAGGGTAGATCGTGTTTCCAAGGTAAGGCATTTTTAGTTAGCTGAATCAAAATGGTGGCTCAGACCCTGCGAGGTGAAGTTGGGCTGATGAAGAATAAGCTTTTATGAAGGTAAGCCATTAATTATCTTCAATAGGGGTGTTTAAATTTACCCAAATATACAGTTTTGGTTCCTGCACTCCATTAGAGTTCCCTTTGTGTACATGCAAAGTCTGGGACCACTAGGTTTTATGGTTTTGGAGTTATGACACACACACACACACACACACACACACACACACACACACACACACACACTGACTGATATGTACACACTAACATTTAATATTATAGATTTATTTAATAATATATTTTTTTTAATTCCACTGACAGAGCCAGATTTATGTATACTACAATGTAAGACTCATCGCTTTGCTCACGGGGATACCAATCTTTACATAATTGCTAACAAAAAAAAGGTTGTTAATGGGAAAAAATCAAATTAGGCAGTGTATAAATATAAAATAAAATGAGGCGGCCTAGCAATACATTCAGGGAGCGAGGAAGGGGAGAGTGTGAATGGGATATTCATCACAGCCTTTTTAGATGCTGAATTGAGAATAATATACAACACACTAAGAAGATCAAAATAACAAAAATAATTCTCACCCTGCCCCTTCGCTTCCTTCTTTTGATCAAACTGTCTGGGGTATGTATTAGGTACGGGTTAGTACGTATCTGTCTAACTCTACTCATGTGTGTATGTGCAGCACCTTATATGCTGCAGGTACATATATGTATGGGTGTATTACTATGCTTCACTGGTGTCACCTATAGGAAAATTGTTGACGGACGGATGCACGCATGCATACATGCAGGCATGTCGAGACCAAGCTCCTTTTATATACGAGATATTTTATGAAATAAATGAAGTTAATTAATATTTTGTTATTTTCTTTCACAAGAAATTGTATCAGAAATAGAAGTTGAAAACACACTTTTTACCAAAATAAGGTTAAACCATCGATTTTTTTTTAATACGTTTTGAATGACCAAGACCCACAAAATGAGTTCTACCTTGAAGACCCACAAAAAGAGTTCGACCTTGGAGACCCAGGGAAAATGGTTCTGCCTTGATGGTTCACAATGTGAGATGTCCCTTGGAGACCCACAAAAAATTGGGAAAAATAAGGAAAAGAGTTCTGGCTTGTTGAATCATAATGTAAAACCTACCTTGGAGACTCAAAGAAAAGAGTTCTGCCTCGATGGATTACACAGCGATACCTACCTTGGACACTCAGGGAAAAGAGTTCTGCCTTGAAGGCTCACAATGTGAGACTTCCCATGGAAACCCACAAAAATTTGGGAAAAATAAGGAAAAGAGTTCTGGCTTGTTGTATAACAATGTGAAACCTACCTTGGAGACTCAGGGAAAAGGGTTCTGCCTTGATCGTTTTAAATATGAGACTTACCTTGGAGACTTACAACAATTTGTGAAAATCAGAAAAAGAGGGCTTTGAATTGATTTTGAATTGAATTTTATGAACTCTTTGAGCCATTTCAGGAAGGTTATCATCTCAACCTCTACAAAAAAAACGAAGACCACATCAAGGTAAATGCAAAAACTGGAACAGACTGGAACACAAATGGGACAAAAAGCTTTGAAATAAATATTCAACAAACTTACTTGGATATTGCTGATAGTTTCTTGTTGCAATTTCGTTTGTATAAATTTACATTCAACAAGGCTGCTCAAAACATAAATGCCACACTCGTAAATTATTTATTCTGGAAAATGTTTGATAGTTTCCATTTCTAAATTGAAACTCAAGAAGTTGAAGCGATTGATTGTCTCTGCTACATCTGAAATGATGAAATTTGCATTCTATTAGCTTAGTGATAGAACGGGGAAGGAAGCTGTTGAAGGTTTTATTTCTGATATGGCAACAGGAACAAATGCAGACCCTATGGTTATAGTGAAGTGAAAGGAATGTATAACGATGATACAAAAGCAGAAAATAGTTTTGCCATAGCAGTGCCCCTCAAAGGTATATTTTGATTTTGTGATTACGATAATGTTTTATACGGACTAAAATTTAGATTTCAACTACAAAGAAATGATAATGAAAATGGATTGCTTTTTAGTGCTGCTAATGCTTTTATTGCCAGGAATAAATTTGTTATTAATGAAATGAGTTGGTATGTTGCGAATATACACCTAATCTGAAAACGGAAGA
The DNA here is from genome assembly GCA_035128595.1 of Eptatretus atami. NCBI lineage: Eukaryota > Metazoa > Chordata > Myxini > Myxiniformes > Myxinidae > Eptatretus > Eptatretus atami. The sequence goes on along the minus strand of CM068953.1, from coordinate 28,341,388 downwards.
CATGTTAAATAAAAGACAACTCGAAGAAGCCTCTAAATGTAATATACCTGAAATGGCGGTTTCAGCACTTGAGATGAAACCAAACTACATGCATGTGGAATTTGGAACTTCTTGAAGGAGAACCGCAATACCTTTTGGGTTATTTTAAAGAAAACAGATGGAAATACTGCAACTGATAAGAATAATGCATTGAGTGATCATTCCAAGGTGAAACAACTGAGTTTCTCTTTATGGAACAATTTACCCACGAGACAGATTGGAAATTGATTGGGATAAAATGATTATGCTGAAGCATACAAGTTTTACCAAAAGGTGTGTAAAAGTAATGGTAATAAAGAACCCATTTTGGATAGGGTTGCATTTAAAAGTCTGTATTCAATCCATGCGATTGACTTGAATGCTCAAAAGGAAACAATAAACAGAGTGGATACTACATTATATCTTGATGGAGGAGAGCATGAAGAAGTTGATGCGTATTGTTTGCTTTTGGAAGAAACACAATTGGAAATGAATGTCAACAAGTGAAATGCCTTCATACAGCGCGTATGGTGAAGCAAATGAGTACACTAATGTTAAAATATGCAATTTATGGTTTTTCAGTTGAAAAACAATTAAAAAGCGTACTTATATTTGAAATGTAAAAATCTTGTTATTATTGTGATAAGCACCTTTATATATAAGAGAAGGAATGAAATCGTTCGATACAGCGTGGCAGGGGCCGCAAAAGAATGATAGCATAAGAAGAACTTAGCTTTCAGCATTCGGCGATCGCGCAAATGCGATGGTGCGAAATGACGTCTTGAAATGCCATGGTGGGCGGAAATGACGTCTTTTGTTCGTTCGTACATGAGGGGCGCGTTTCTTCGTTTTTTTTTCCCGTCAAGCAATAAATTAAATGGTTTTCACATATATAACACATTAGTTCACAAATTTCCATTGAAATACTCGGGTATTTCCGTCAATTGTCGCCATTTCCGTCGAGGTTACGCACTGCATCTACCGGAGCCGTCATTGGCTGTTTGAGGCACGTGGGGGGGGGGGGGGGGGGGGGACGGGGGCACGGGGGACACCGGAGACGTGGGAGACGTGGTAGACGCCGGCGGGGACATTTCAAACTCGGTGCAATTGTATACAGCGCACGCGCTGTAAAAATGGTGTTATGATTAATCTTACATAGGCATTTGCTTTAGCTGGCACAAATTTTTTAATGAAGAAATGAGTAGTAAAGTCCCATTGGGAGTATATGTTAATCAAATCAATCTTAATAAACTAAAATTATGTATTCAAAGTCAAAAGCCTTGTATGATTAACGTTAATAAGATTCAAAGAAAAGGTGTTGTAAGAATTGATGTTTTGCTCATGAGAGAACAGGTGAAAACCTTAAATGATACTGGTTCTCTTAAAATATAAATGACAAAACCTATGTTGAACAAATAGTCACAACAAGGGAGACAAGTGGAGGATATATTATATCCCTCCCTCTTTTATTGGTAGATATTTGTGTGGCAGGATCTTTGAGGGGTGTTATTTCAACAGTGGTAAAAACTGCTCATGAAAGGAAGGCTCAATTCCAAGCTCAAAAAGAGATGGAAAGATGTAATAAAGAGATAGAGAAACAAATTAGTGGAAGTGGTGTAAATTGTAGATTTTGCCCTAAAACTTGAAAGCCTATTTGATAAAGCAAGATTAATAGTTGGAGATATGCTTTCTTCTATCACACAAGCTGTTATAAAACGAACAAAATGAGGAAATGGATTAGATCTTTACTCGAGAGAAATGAGTGTCAGTGAACAAGTGCAAGCGGGTATTGATATCTGGTTTAAAGAATTTGGAGAGAGTATATCAAATATATAACTTAAGCCTGGTGTTGGCTTAGTTGTTAGGGTGGTGGCTTGGGATCCTCGGGGTCCTGAGTTCGAGCCCCGCTGGCCACTGAATTAACATCAGGGGGGTTGACTCAGCCTGTCATCCTTCCGAGGTCGGTGAAATGAGCACCAGTATACTAGTAATTATCCCTGTGTGTTGAAGGCGACTAAAGGGTTGGCGTCAGGAAGGGCATCCGGCCATAAATACATTGCCACAAGAAAGGGTACCATGATTGGAGCCCGCAAAAAGCTGACCCCTGCTCAGGGAAAAAGGCTTTAAAATGATGTGATGATGACATCAAATATATAACTTAGAAAATATTGTGAGAAACTAAAAATTGAAAATGTAGTTGATTTGTATGAGAGATTAATTAATGAAGTAGTCTACAAATACAAAGAATATTATTATTGATTTATAAAATAATAATAGGAACAGTTATAATTGGCTCTGTATCTATAACAGTCAAGACAAATATTATTTTGATAGTTATAGTCTTCTACCACCCATTGAAGATATGGAAGTCTTGAAGAATGGTGTTTATCAGACAGTTTGGGTCCAAGATTTCAATTCCAAATGTTGTGGTCAATTATGTTCGTACATATTATTTTATCTCAACAATCATGAAAATGTTTACGATATCATTTTTAATTTTATAAAAATGAAATGGCAAAAGGATGGTTCTACCTTCAGCATATATCAAAAGCTGGATATTGATTTATCCAATTATTATCCAAAAGCACAGGCTGAATGACAAATCTATAAATATGTCGACTCGGTGTACAAAACATGAGGAACACCTTCCTAATATTGAGTTGCATACCCTTTTGGCCTCAGAACAGCCTCAATTTGGTGGGACAGAGACTCTACAAGATGTTGAAAGCGTTCTTCAGGGATGTTGGCTAATGTTGACTCCAATGCTTCCCACAGATGTGTCAAGTTGGCTGGTAGTGGATCTCTACCCCGAATAGCTCGTTCCATCTCATCCCACAGATGCTCAATTGGATTGTGATCTGGTGGCTGAGCAGGCCACTGCAGTAAGCTGAATTCACTGTCATGTTCATGGAACCATTCTTGGATAATCCTAGCCTTGTGGCATGGGAAATTATCCTGCTAAAGAAATCTATTCACAGATGGATACACTGCCACCATGAAGGGATGCACCTGATTAGCAATAATGTTCAGATATCCTGTGGCATTCAAATGTTTCTCCACTTTTATCAAATGTCCAATGTGTGTCATGAAAACACACCCAACTACAAATACAACTTTGTGTGGGGGGTTAACCGAGGCTATGTGGTCGCAGCCTCACACAAGGGTGTGGGTGAGGGGGGAGGGGGGGGGGGAAGTGTAAATTCTCAATGTAAATGTGTACTATTTAGCACCTGGTGGTGGTGCAGGGGGTATTACAATTTCCTTTTTACCCTGGCAATGCTAGGTTAAAGCACTTCTCACATGGTAGATTTATCCTCCTTCCCTCCCACTCCCCCCACAAAAAAATACTGGAGGGGCCTGTCAAAGCCTATCATCATGTTTGAGACATTTCTAGCAGGAAGGTACATCAGGATGAACTGTGGGCAAAGGAGGGGGGAACAGGACGTGAGGACAGGGATAGGGGGAGGAGTTAAAGCACTCGATGTACGGATAAATTTGTCTTCCTTTCCTCGTCCTTCTCACCCAAACTTTTTGGCAAACAGGACGATTAATTGGTTTTTCAGAGAAGCAACAGATAGGCTCTGCTCGTGTAGTATAAAGGAAAATATTTATATGAAAAATGTATATAAATTAATCAATTATCCAACCCCTACAGATACAAACTTGGTGAGTTTTGGGCAATTTATAATGATTTATCACAATATATCCTTAAATAAAATGGCTATGAATTCTAAAGATATAGAAATGTTGACTACATCTCCGGGTAATACATTATTAAATGTTCCAATTGAAATTCGATTTCATAAAGATGGGTGTATAGTTTTAATGGGAATAGAACCTTGGGGATATGATATGTATGATGTAGGGTATAATTGGTCATTTACAATAAACCCAAAAACCTAAAATAATTAAATCAGTCATGAGGAAGAATATTACCCGTTTGGTAGGGATAATGCGCAATGTGGAAGCACTCTTAGCAAACAGCAAATAAAATAATTTAATAAGGCAAAAATCAATCTCAGTTTCGCCGGAGTATATCTGATGAAGACTCACATAAGGAGCTTTGACACGAGTAAAGGAATACAAACCGATTAAACATTTGGAAGATGGGGGGGGGGGGGTATTTTCTGTCATCATATTAATCTCTCACATATTTCTGAAATATAAACATTTTGTATTATATAATGACATAAAGAAGGCTTCAGCAAAATTACCATTTTTGTGTTCAAGCACACCTACAAGAAAAAGGTGTTCAGTATTTCAATAAACATATTCTACAACATAAAAATGAGAGTTTTTCAACAAAGGACTGGCATTATACTGATGTTGATAAACCTACAAATGCAAATTTAATTAACATTTTCAACAATAATAAGGTTCTAAAGTTGATAAAATAAAAATCTCTTTTAGAGATTATCAACAAATTTTATTGCTTTCCTCTTGTGAAAAAAACAAAAATTTCGATAAAACAATGTCTCAAAATATAGATGAATATGTTTCTTATTCTTCCCTATGGCAACTTGGCTGCCGGGTAGCTATCATTTTGTTGGGGCGCGACTTTTCCGCTGATGCGATGCCCCTATACTAGTACGCTGACCTCAGAAGGATAACAGATGGAGTCAACCCCACCTGGTGTTGGTTCAATGGCATTGCAGGTCCAACTCAGGACCCTAGGATCCCAAGCCAGCCACCCAAACTACTAAGCCAACACCAGGCTTAATATATGTTTGATATTCTATGGGATGAACGTGGTGATATAAGGGTTGTAAAGACTGTTAATGAGGAAAAAGAGAGGATGAATAAACACCAAAATATGGAAATCAGTGAAGTTATAAAAATACTTGATGAATGAGAGAAAAAAATTGGAACAAAGAGGACATCTCAATGAAGAGGAAAAAGAATAAATAAGAACTCTAAAACTAATACTCACTTCAAAAACAATACCAGGGAGGAGAGTTAAACGAGAAAGTGATGATGAAGAAAAAGATGATCGAGTTGATCATGTTAGTTTTTGACCCTGGTTAAACATTCTTAGGATTATAGAAAATTGTATTGAATTTCTGTTGATTACAGTTATTGTTAATTAGTGTATGAGATATTAAACTTTGGTTTTAAGTGGGAGTGGGACTTTGAAAATCTGAGTCTGTGGATAACCGTGAACAATATATTGTTTGGATAAATAAAGACTGCACCCAAATATCCAAATGGGATATTATTGGTTAAAAAGGTCTGGGGGCAAATAGACAGATAGGATATTTTGGAAAAAGCAGACTTGTGGATATCCCTGTGGTAAGATTTTTTTTCCCTCATTCACTACAATATGAATTATTGGAATACACAAACATGAGGATAGATAAACTCATGGAATGGGGCAGGCTGGAACATTGGTATGGCGGGGCTTATTAAACAGAAGAACTCAAGGGACAGGAGGATCATTGTTCAAGAGCTATTGGTCAATGAATAAATTAACTCATTAAACGGATTAGACTTGGAGACAGAAACAAAGTTATAGTCAAATGTTCAAATGGGAAATGATTACTCAAAAGGCCCGGGGCTCGTTCCCTTCCGGACTCACATAGGGGCAAACAGACAGATGAGATATTAGTAGTCAAATGGCCTGGGGCTCATTCCCTTTGGGGACTAGCCGAGGGGCAAATAGACAAATGGCATGTTATTTTGTCGAAAGGACTGGGGACTCGCCTCAGGGCAAATTGACAGATGGAATATTATCAGTCAAAAGGCCTGGAGCTCGTTCCCTTTGGGAACTCGCCTCGGGGTGAATAGGTAGATGGGGTATTCTGAAATTAGACTTGTGGATATCCCTGTGGGAGAAATATATTTTTTGGAACATTGTCAAAAAGTTTTTTTCCTTAATCCCCATCCACTTCAATGTAAAATGGCAACTGTAACAGAACTCTCATTTTGATACTACTAGTATTTGCACGTGCACACTCACCTGGTGATGAACAGGCAATGACTGCTGCTCCTCCACAGTATAAAACTCTGGAAAGAACATCCACTTTGTTAAGGAAATTCAACCCTTTCTTCCAACAATAACATTACTTCATATTCATATACAAACAATAAATATAACTTTACATTTTCTGATTAGCCCTATCTTTTTGGGGTCGACCTGTCCCCCACCCGTCCACACACGCTTTGCACCGGCAAGATTGAACTTTGGTATTGGGCATGCACTTCAATAAATTCTTTTCCAAAAATGCATCTATTCTTTGCAAGAACAATGCAGATCTAAGCAATACCAAAGTACTAAGCAAAAATATTGAAACCTGATTATTAAAATCTCCCTGTTGGGTTGGTTCTACACAAGTAACCTGTTGATAGATATTTCAATACAAACTGTTTAGAGTTTTATAACAAGTGTACTATCATTGCTTACATCCCTGGGAAGTTATTGGGTCTTTTTTGGGTGGTCAATGATCAGGTGCTATAAATCTTAACCAAACAGAATTCTATGACAATGTTCAATAAATATCTCATTTTTATCCTCCCGCCATCTCTCCTTACAATGTGACTGCTTGTGCAGCCCAGGTTCCATATGTGTCGAGGAACCAACCAAAGGGCAGCGAGGAGAATGCCATGGCAAAGGTGGCAATGGAGAAAGCAAGAGAAAGAGATTGGTCCTGATCAGGACAAGCAGAAGGAGCTGGAGAGGTGAATGGAGATCTTGAGAAATACGCGAGAGAAAGAAAGGGAGATGTTGTTTGAAAATAAGTGGAAGAGGAGGAAGATTGAGATGGAGATGAGGTTAAGGTGGATTGAGAAATAGAGATAGAAGAAGTCGGAGATACAGAGGAAGAATTTGGTGGAGGAAAACCTGTGGGTAAAAAAGGAAAATAAGGAAAATGGTTACAGGAAGTACAACAATAACAAGCAATGAAAGAACAAACTTTCACACTGTGCAAGAGCAAGTTGATATGTGGGACATTCAAAAAATTATATGAATGAGATACACGCAACAGTCCAAGACACACTAACAGTACTTTTAATTTTTAATACACAAGTACTGCATCCAAAACTATTAAGAAAATATCGAAAAAAAATTTCTCAGGATATGATGGTATTATAGAGGATTCTGGACAGGAGGGTAAGGAAGAGGGTGGAGATTGAGATCAGTGAAGATAAACACAGGTTTAGAAAGGGAAGGATGGTTTGTTCCCATTGAGATAGCTGGTGGAGAAGAGGTTGGAGATGCAAGTTGAAATGGCACTGGTATTTGTGGACCTGGCCAGAGACGGCCTGTGACAATGTTCCGAGAGACATGGTGATGGTGATACTTTTATAGGTGGGAATATTGGAAGCAGAAGTTAGGTTGGTGGAAAGGAACAACCTCTAACAACCCCTCACTCTCTGAACCCACCCTACCCAGTCGCACCAAACTCATCCTGGACTCTGACTTTTGCACCTTCGAAGGGGGAGAGGGTTATGGCAAATCTCAAATCTGATTCTGTTGTTGGACCAGATGGCAGCAGCTCACATGTCCTAAAAATCTCCACTGCTACTCTTGTACATCCTCATTCTGCTCTTCTCACTAAATCATTTGCTCTCGGTTATCTTCAATCTGAATGGAAATCAGCCAATATCACTGCATTACATCAATGAGGTGCAAAAAAACCGGTCCCCCTTAACTGCAGCCCTTTCAGCTTCCTTCCAATCATCAGAAAGGCTATGAAATACATCATCACAGTTGAAATGAAATCCTTCCTTTTCTCCAACAACTTCATCTCAGAGCATCAATTCGGATTCAGACCATGTCACTCCACATTGGTCATGCGGTTTCTGCTCTCCCAATAATGGATGGAGGCCCACAATGTCAGACATGAGATCAGGGCCACCTCTTTGGACATATTTCATGCTTTCGATACAGTCTGGCATCCCGCCTTGCTCTCCAAACACTCTGCTGATTGCATCCAAGACCAACTCCACTCATACATTACTGACTTTGTCTGCTCTCGTAGCCAATGTGTGGCTCTTAATGAAATCCTTTCATGACCTCTCCCTCTCAAGGCTGGTGTACCCCAAGGCAGTGTTCTGGGCCTAGTCCTATTCCGAAACATCAACGATCTCTTCAGGTCTCTGGAAAATCCTCTTTATCTGTTTGCTGATGACTGCACCCTCTGCAGTGACATCCCTTATCCTTCCGACAGGCAGTAAGCAGCCTCTTTCCTCTCTTCAGACCTTGATGTAGTCGCGAGGTTGGTCAAACACTTTGAATATGTTATAATGAGAAACACCAACATCTCTATCTCTCTCTCCAAAAGCACCACGTGGCAAACACACCCATTATACTTTCTTAACAATTATTACAGACTTCCTCAAGGCACTGACACAAATGCTGCAGTTACTTGGAGGATGTCATGGTAGAAAAGATTTATGTACAATAACATGACCTGTCTATTGTTTTACAGGCGAAACCACATTCAACAGGAGGCAGGAGATTTAATAAGTAATATTTATTAATCCCTACTGTCTAAGTTGAAAAACACAAACTAATACTGATTAATAGAAACACCCAATTTATATATTTTTAAATCCCCAGTTTATAAAAGTACAAATGTCACAGATATCAATGTGGCTATTAATTAATTCACGACTTTCAGGGTGGTAACTTATCTCAGGTGACCAGTTCATAAAATAAACTTCAGCAGGTTACAAATGGATGAAGGATCGGCTGTGAACATGTTTGAAACACTCTTCAGCTTCCAGCACACAGGTTAGAATCTGACCGGCCAGTCGAGTTGCCCTCAGAGGATGATATTTGTATCACCAAAGTATGCAGATGAACCCGGGTCCACACATCAAGCCGAGCGAACTTTGAATTCAGAACTGCACGCTGTTAAGGACCAATGTGTGTTGGAAGCTGAAGAGTGAGTCGGAGGGAGAGAAGATGTACAGGCAGTTTGTCATCTTGATGCGACCGCAGTGGAGATGCCTGCTTGTATGCCATCTCGAAGAAACAGTACAGCAGTGGATTTGTCGAGTTCCTACCGGCCAGCAGACAAGATCGATCAGCATCTGCAGGAGTGCAGCTAGTTCTTCAGTCAGGGCTTTGAAGTGCAAAAGCAGTTCCGGTTCTGCATACAGCACTCAAAATTCCTTCTTTGCTGGTTGAACCAGATTTAAAAATGCAGTCTGTCATATTGAAACCTGATTATTTTAGGGTAAACACAGGGTAAACAGCCATTCCTTCTCACACAGTTCACATGGTGCCTTCCTCACTCCTAAAGCTTCGAGGCAAGCTGTCCGTATTTGTAACCCAAGCACAAGGTCAGGATGGCCGGTTTTATTGTGGTTTCCCAAAGGTTCCGATCAAAGCCTTGTTCCTCATATGGTGTTGTTCTTCCAGAGGCAAATTCAACCATTGCTGGTTCGGTGCAACCTGACCACAAACTATCTTGGACATAACATAGCTTTCATATCCACAGCCCCAAAGTCCTTTAAATAAAAACATTTTAAACTTTTACACACACAACTCCAGTTGACTGCCTTTAAACACATTATTGGTTTATAATTATTCTGATGAAATAATGCAATGAACTCTCATCTACTCAGTAACACAATCCTCTTGAAGAAGTTCAGTAACTCAAACTCTTGCGTGTCCCTATAAGTAGTGTCAAAAGGGAGGGTTTGATGCAGTAATGTGTCCCATTTCTCAAAGTCGCAATACTCGCTCACTTACGCTCACTCATATTTCTCCTTTTCAAACTGGAACACATTACTGCGTCAAACACCTCCCTTTTGACACTTACTCCCCTGCTGGGGGCTGGGCTTTGCCTTCCTTTCATATGATCATTTTTTAACCAAATTGAGTAGTCAAATAGAGATCCTATAAATATTTTGTTAAATTTTGGGAGTAACTTCATTTATTCATCAATTTTAAAAAACAGGTGGTGGTAGCCCGTTCAACCTCCCCCCCCCCAACCCCTATTTTGTTCTTAAACCCTTAATATATATATATATATATATATATATATCCTTAAGGGAGGTTGCCAATCCCATTTTCTAAAATAAACCTCTTATCATCAAAAGCCCCCAATGCTTTCTTATTTTCCTCCTCTGTACATAAATGATGTTTATAACTTCTTATTGTATTCATTTTTTGAAACTCTGAAAACTTGGTTTATTTATTAATTTGGATGCTTGTTTCCAAGATGCAGCAAGTCATGTTTTGTTTATTCCAAACATTTTTCATAGTCTTTCCAAACACAACATTATTCATTAATTTATAAAAGTTATTCTCAAAATCATTTGTAGCAAGAGTTATCAAGTCTACTGTTGCCTGAGACAAAAATGCTGGTCAGGAGATGGAAAATGTTCATTCATTCCTTTGAGAGACATGCCCAAAAAACCCCCTTTGTTTTCTCATTTCCGTGATGTCATCAACTTGTCTTATTTATTGCCGAACCCAAAGTTCAGCTTGTTTCATACAGAGGATGTCAGTTGAGGAGTATTCCGACCTTGCAGATAAATCTTTTTCACAAGAGTAAAGGTAAGTTATGTTTAAACCGATTCATTATTTGTTGTTTTATACAGAACCAAATCACTATACAATTAATAATATTTTTTTTTTCTGACAGGCTGTCCCCAATAACAAAGTTGATAACTGATGTTGAAAATGAAGCCAATGAATATCATGAAGAATGGCAGAATATGAATGAAATCTTTGCAGAACTTCAATGAGTTCAAAGAAAATTACATGATGAAATGATGAAGTGTTTAGAAATTTTTTCACACCCTTTAACTTTGGATGCGAAGTCAAATGAAAGGTGAGATAAATGAGAAACTTATCCACAACCTTTTATAAGCATAAGAGACAACTTGGTGTTAATTTTTCCCAGCTTGTTTTTTTATTTTCAGCATTAAAAATGAACCAAACATCATGATGATTGGAAATGAAACAAATGAATTTCACAACCTTAAATGGGACGATTTTGAAATTCCATGGAATGCTGACTCGTTCCAACCTGTTCCAGTTTAAACATTCTTCTGGAGATAAATGTTGTTTTTATTGTTTTATTAATATCATTATACTAGACGACCCGTGAACCCATTGGGTTCCCGTTGCGACAGCGGTTGATAAAAAAATCATTTAAAAAAAAACAAAAAAAACAAGATAGCTCCAGCGAACTATACTGCTGAGGTTGTTTGCATTGATCAAATAATCCCAGAGTACTTGACTGAATCGGGAATTGATTTTTTAATAATTTTTTTCGTTGCCCGAATTGAACGAAACTTGATACTGCACACTGCAGGAGAATGGTGAGAAAGGTGGGCCAAAAATTGTTGCGCTATCGTGTACCGTTTTGGCTGTATTTCGGAAACATACATACATACATACATACATGTATGCACGCTGTTAAGGACCAATGCGAGAGCAGATAAACCTTCAATTATAATTGAGACCAAGATACATGCATAAATCTGTGCATGAGGGAGAGCAAGTTTCTTTGATACATTGAGTGGTTTCTTTGAGTTAAGTCTTCTATTCAACATCTCTTCTGTTTTAAGAATAGGAGTATATTAACTGATATACCAACTCATTTCATCATTAACAAATTTATTCTGATCACCAAAAGAATTAGCAGCACCAATAAGCAATCGATTTTCATTATCATTCCTTTGGAGTTGAAGTCCATACATAACTTTATCATAATCACAAAATCCAAATGCACCTTAAAGAGGAATTGTCAGGGTAAAACTATTACCTGCTTTTGTATCATCATTATACATTGCCTTTCTT
>CM068953.1:28302785-28319720 GCA_035128595.1 Eptatretus atami | reverse complement strand
TCACAATTTCCCTGGACAAATCTGCTGCTCTTCCTCCGCTCCAATGGTTTTTCTGACCACGTCTTGGTCAACAGTGGACATGCTCTCTGGCTTACTATCAGAGAACCACCTCCCCCATCAAGTCTGACATTTCACTCAAGCTGACTGGCAGGGTCTCCAAGCAGCCATCAAACTTAAAAGACTGGTCCTGATCGCTACTTTCTCCAACCTCAACTCATCTGGGAATTCTTTCAAGAAATTGCTCTCCCTTATGCACAGATTTATCCATCTCATCTTCAGTTGGTCGTACCTTCCTCGGCCCTTTGTTCACTTGAAGCTTGTGGCGAGGAGTTGTTTCTGAAACATTCCCTTTGCCTCATGAAAGCAAACCCAACTGAGGGCAATCTCATTTCCTTCCATAAAGCTCAGAACAGTGTGTATCTACCCTCAGGAGAGCCAGAAAACAACATCTTTCTAAGCTAAGTCTGAACTTTCAACCTCTCTCCTCCTCAAAATCCTGGTGCGTCTAATAAATCTGTTTCTGGTGTATATTCCCCTCCATCCCCTCCCTCACTCAATGGCCGCACTGCTGATACCGGGCGTGAAAGGCTGAATGCTAAACTTGGTGTTTGCAGCTAAATATTGTGTCCAAACCCATTGCTTTCTCACCCACCTTACCCAGTCGCAGCCCAACTGTCCTGGACTCTGTGTCCTTTTCCCTGACAAGGTGGAGAGCTAGCTGTCAAACCACAATCAGATTCTGCAAACCGGTCCAGATGCATCAGCCACGTGTCCTAAAACCTGCTCTTCTGCTCTTGCTCACCCTCTCTCTGTTCTATTCACCCTCTCATTTGCTCAAGGTCATCTGCCATGCGCTTGGAAATCAGCAAACATGCTGCCCTGCATCAAAAGGTGCAAAAACAGATCCTTGCAACTACCAGACCAATCAGCCTTCTCCCAATCATCAGCAAGGTTATGGAATCATCATCGCTTCAGACATTAAATCTTCCTCTTCTCCAATGGCTTGATTTCCGATCTTCAATTTGTTTCAGACCAGGTTACTCTACCCTGGATATGCTGCTCTGCTCTCAACAATGGAGGTCCTCAATGCCAGACTTGAAATCAGAGCCATATCTCAGACATCTCGCGTACTTTGACATTGTCTGGCACCCTGCCCTGCCTCACCAAATTCTCTTCTTTGGTATCCAAGCCATCTCCACTCATACTCGCAGACTTCTCTCCTGTCGCAGTCACCGTTTGGCCTGAAATGGAGTTCTTTCATCCCTCTTCCTGTCCAGGCTGGAGTTCCTCAAGGTAGCGTTCTGGGCCCTGTTTCTTTTTTTCTGGTTTTCATCAATGATCTCTTCGCTCTCTGAAAATTATCTTTATTCTTTGCTGATGACTCCACCCTCTGCCGTACCATTGTAATCCCTCAGGATAGGCATGCAGGCAGCTCTTCGCTCACTGCAGATCTGGGTAAAAATCAAAACTGGTCAAACAGTCGGATTATGTCTTTCAATCTGGACAAATTCATACTCTATGTCTCTCTGAAAGGAACATTTAGAACCCCCCCCATCCACTTTCTCAACAATCCTCTGGAAGAAGTCCTTTTCTTTCAAGTTTCTGGGTCTCACTATCTGCCATGACCTTTCCTGGAAAGCCACATTCAAACCTCGCCTCCAAGCCATCGCCGACTGGGAATCCTCATCGGGAAAGTCCTTCCTCGCCACCTGAGCTCCTGACAACTTGCAAAGCTTTCGTCTGCAGCCTGATGGAGTACTTGCTCTCCCCTCTGGGCTGGTGCTCCTGCCTCCACCTTTCTCGGCTTCACGCTGTGGAACCAAGGCATTTCGGATCATTGGCATCTCCCCGGCAGGGCTGAGCGTTTGGGCCTCTCATCTCTCACCGCAGCTGGGGTCGGTGTCTTTCTGTCTTCTACCGTCTCCTCTCCAGCCTCGCCCCCCCCCCCCCCCCCGCTCTCTCCTGCGATTTGTCCACCACCTTTCCAAGGGCGCTCAAGGTCCGCCAACAACCCCCTTCTGGTAAAAAACTACCAAAATCATGAATCACTGCTCACCTTCACTTCTTTCATTCCTCTTTTTTTCTGCCAGTGGAATAACTACCACACTGTTCAATCCCATTCTTACCTGCAGGCTTCAAAACAGCTGTTCATCACCACGTCTTATCATCCCCCATCCAAATCTTGATTTCTCCTCCCCATAACACCAAGCCACCTCCTTCAAATTCCTGCTTCTACCTGAAAGTACCTGTAATGTCCATCTCGTTTACCTGTGTACTCCAACCCATCCCTCTCCCTTCCACAGATTCCTGATGTTCTGTTCCCACTGTTTTGACCTTCCCACTCCACCCCTCTTGTCTCATGCCCCCTTGCTGTGCATTGTGTGTCCGTCTCATACGAGCCTCGACAAGGTATACAAAATAAAAAATAAAAAAAACCACAACACTTGGTGAAAGTGAAAGAAAGGCAATGTAATAATGATTTACAAAAGCAGGTAATAGTTTTCCCTGACAATTCCTCTTTAAGGTGCATTTGGTTTTGTGATTATGATAAAGTTATGTAGGACTTCAACTCAAAGGAATGATAATGAAATCGATTGCTTATTGGTGCTGCTATTTCTTTTGGTGATCAGAATAAATTTGTTATGATGAAATGAGATTGGTATATCAGTTAATATACTCCTATTCTTAAAACAGAAGAGATGTTGAATAGAGACTTAACTCAAAGAAACCACTCAATGTATCAAAGAAACTTGCTCTCCCTCATGCACAGATTTATGCATGTATCTTGGTCTCAATTATAATTTGAAGGTTTATCTGTCCTCGCATTGGTCCTTAACAGCGTGCATACATGTATGTATGTATGTATGTATGTTTCCGAAATAAGCCAAACGGTACACGATAGCGCACAATTTTTGGCCCACCTTTCTACCATTCTCCCTGCAGTGTGCAGTATCAAGTTTCGTTCAATTCGGGCAACGAAAAAAATTATTAAAAAATCAATTCCGATTCAGTCAAGTATCTGGGATTATTTGATCAATGCAAACAACCTCAAGCAGTTATAGTTCGCTGGAGCTATCTTGTTTTTTTTGTTTTTTTTTAAATGATTTTTTTATCAACCGCTGTCGCAACGGGAACCGAATGGGTTCACGGGTCGTTCTAGGTATAATGATATTAATAAAACAATAAAAACAACATTTATCTCCAAGAAATGTTTAAACTGGAACAGGT
Source organism: Eptatretus atami (assembly GCA_035128595.1). NCBI lineage: Eukaryota > Metazoa > Chordata > Myxini > Myxiniformes > Myxinidae > Eptatretus > Eptatretus atami. Next base: position 28,316,492 of record CM068953.1, on the reverse strand, counting down.
TGGAACGAGTCAGCATTCCATGGAATTTCAAAATCGTCCCATTTAAGGTTGTGAAATTCATTTGTTTCATTTCCAATCATCATGATGTTTGGTTCATTTTTTAATGCTGAAAATAAAAAACCAAGCTGGGAAAATTAACACCAAGTTGTTCTTATGCTTATAAAAGGTTGTGGATAAGTTTCTCATTTATCTCACCTTTCATTTGACTTCGCACCAAAGTTAAAGGGTGTGAAAAAATTTCTAAACACTTCATCATTTCATCATGTAATTCTTTCTGAACTCATTGACGTTCTGCAAAGATTTCATTCATATTCTGCCATTCTTCCATGATATTCATTGGCTTCATTTTCAACATCAGTTTATCAACTTTGTTATTGGGACAGCTGTCAGAAAAAAAAAAATATTATTAATGTATAGTGAGATTTGGTTCTGTATAAAACAACAAATATGAATGCGTTTAAACATAACTTCCCTTTACTCTTGTGAAAAAGATTTATCTGCAAGGTCGGAATACTCCTCACTGACATCCTCTGTATAAACAAGCTGAACTTTGTGTTCGGCAATAAATAAGACAAGTTGTGACATCACGGAAATGAGAAACAAAGGGGGTTTTTTGGGCATGTCTCTCAAAGGAATGAATGAACATTTTCCATCTCCTGACCAGCATTTTTGTCTCAGGCAACAGTAGACTTGATAACTCTTGCTCAAATGATTTTGAGAATAACTTTTATAAATTCAATGAATAATGTTTTGTTTGGAAAGACTATGAAAAATGTTTGGAATAAACAAAACATGACTTGCTGCATCTTGGAAACAAGCATCCAAATTAATAAATAAACCAAGTTTTCAGAGTTTCAAAAAATGAATACAATAAGAAGTTATAAACATCATTTATATACAGAGGAGGAAATAAGAAAGCATTGGGGCTTTTGATGATAAGAGGTTTATTTTAGAAAATGGATTGGCAACTCCCTTAAGGAATATTATATATATATAAGGGTTTAAGAACAAAATAGGGGGTTGGGGGGGGGGGGAGGTTGAGGGCTACCACAACCTGTTTTTTTAAAATTGATGAATATGAAGTTACTCCCCAAATTTAACAAAAATATTTATAGGATCTCTATTTGACCTACTCAATTTGGTTAAAGAATGATCATATGAAAGAAGGCAAGGCCCAGCCCCCGCAGGGGAGGAGTGTCAAAAGGGAGGTGTTTGACGCAGTAATGTGTTCCAGTTTGAAAAGGAGAAATATGAGTGAGCGTAAGTGAGTGAGTATTGCGACTTTGAGAAATGGGAACACATTACTGCATCAAACCTCCCTTTTGACACTACTATAGGGACAACCGCAAGAGTTTGAGTTACTGAACTTCTTCAAGAGGATTGTGTTACTGAGTAGATGAGAGTTCATTGCATTATTTCATCAGAATAATTATAAACCAATAATGTGTTTAAAGGCAGTCAACTGGAGTTGTGTGTGTAAAAGTTTAAAATGTTTTTATTTAAGACTTTGGGGCTGTGCATATGAAGCTATGTTATGTCCAAGATAGTTTGTGGTCAGGTCGCACCGAACCAGCAATGGTTTGAATTGCCTCTGGAAGAACAACACCATATGAGGAACAAGGCTTTGATCGGAACCTTTGGGAAAACCACATAAAACCGGCCATCTGACTTGTGCTTGGGTTACAAATACGGACAGCTTGCCTCGAAGCTTTAAGGAGTGAGGAAGGCACCAGTGAACTGTGTGAGAAGGAATGGCTGTTTACCTGTGTTTACCCTAAAATAATCAGGTTTCAATATGACAGACTGCATTTTTAAATCTGGTTCAACCAGCAAAGAAGGAATTTTGAGTGCTGTATGCAGAACCGGAACTGCTTTTGCACTTCAAAGCCCTGACTGAAGAACTAGCTGCACTCCTGCAGATGCTGATGATCTTGTCTGCTGGCCGGTAGGAACTCGAAAATCCACTGCTGTACTGTTTCTTCGAGATGGCATACAAGCAGGCATCTCCACTGCGGTCGCATCAAGATGACAAACTGCCTGTACATCTTCTCTCCCTCCGACTCACTCTTCAGCTTCCAACACACATTGGTCCTTAAGCCGTGCAGTTCCGAATTCAAAGTTCGCTCGGCTTTGATGTGTGGACCGGGTTCATCTGCATACTTTGGTGATACAAATATTCATCCTCTGAGGGCAACTCGACTGGCCGGTCAAGATTCTAACCTGTGTGTCTGGAAGCTGAAGAGTGTTTCAAACATGTTCACAGCGATCCTTCATCCATTGTAACCTGCTGAAGTTTATTTTATGAACTGGTCACCTGAGATAAGTTACCACCCTGAAAGTCGTGAATTATTAATAGCCACATTGATTCTGTGACATTTGTACTTTTATAAACTGGGGATTTAATATATAAATTGGGTGTTTCTATTAATCAGTATTATTTTGTGTTTTTTCAACTTAGACAGTAGGGATTAATCAATATTACTTATTAAATCTCCTGCCTCCTGTTGAATGTGGTTTCGCGCTGTAAAACAATAGACAGGTATGTTTATTGTACATAAATCTTTCTACCATGACATCCTCCAAGTAACTGCAGCATTTGTGTCAGTGCCTTGAGAAGAGTCTGTAATAATTGTTAAGAAAGTATAATGGGTGTGTTTGCCACGTGGTGCTTTTGGAGAGAGAGATAGAGTTGTTGGTGTTTCTCATTATAACATATTCAAAGTGTTTGACCAACCTCGCGACTCATCAAGGTCTGAAGAGAGGAAAGAGGCTGCTTACTGCCTGTCGAGGGATAAGGGATGTCATCAGCAGAGGTGCAGTCATCAGCAAACAGATAAAGAGGATTTTTCCAGAGACCTGAAGAGATCGTTGATGTTTCGGAATAGGACTAGGCCCAGAACACTGCCTTGGGTACACCAGCCTTGAGAGGGAGAGTTCATGAAAGGATTTCATTAAGAGCCACAACTTGGCTACGGAGCAGACAAAGTCAGTAATGTATGAGTGAGAGTTGGTCTTGGATGCAATCAGCAGAGTGTTTGGAGAGCAAGGCGGGATCCAAGACTGTATCGAAAGCATGAAATATGTCCAAAGAGGTGGCCCTGATCTCATGTCTGACATTGTGGGCCTCCATCCATTATTGGGAGAGCAGAAAACCGCATGACCAATGTGGAGTGACATGGTCTGAATCCGAATGGATGCTCTGAGATAAGTTGTTGGAGAAAAGGAAGGATTTAATTTCAACTGTGATGATGTATTTCATAGCCTTTCTGATGATATGGAAGGAAGCTGAAAGGGCTGCAGTTAGGGGGGACCGGTTTTTTTTTGCACCTCATTGTTAATGCAGTGATATTGGCTGATTCCATTCAGATTGAAGATAACCGAGAGCAAATGATTTACGTGAGAGAGCAGAAATGAGGATGTACAAGAGTAGCAGTGGAGATTTTGTAGGACATGTGAGCTGCTGCCATCTGGTCCAACAACAGAATCAGATTTGAGATTTGCCATAACCCTCTCCCCTTCGAAGGTGCAAAAGTCAGAGTCCAGGATGAGTTTGGTGCGACGGGGGTAGGGTGGGTTCAGAGAGTGAGGGGTTGTTGAGGGTTGTTCCTTTCCACCAACCCTAACTTCTGCTTCCAATATTCCCACCTATAAAGTATCACCATCACCATGTCTCTCGGAACATTGTCACAGGTCTCTGGCCAGGTCCACAAATACAGTGCCATTTCAACTTGCATTCTCCAACCTTTCTCCACCAGCTATCTCAATGGGAAAAACCATCTTCCCTTTCTAAAACTGTGTTTATCTTCACTGATCTCAATCTCCACCTCTTTCCTTACCCTCCTGTCCAGAATCCTCTATAATACCATCATATCCTGAGAAATTTTTTTTCGATATTTTCTTAATAGTTTTGGATGCAGTACTTGTGTATTAAAAATTAAAAGTACTGTTAGTGTGTCTTGGACTGTGCGTGTATCTCATTCATAAATTTTTGAATGTCCACACATATCAACTTGCTCTTGCACAGTGTGAAAGTTTGTTCTTTCATTGCTTGTTATTGTTGTACTTCCTGTAACCATTTTCCTTATTTTCCTTTTTTCCCACAGGTTTTCTCCACCAAATTCTCCTCTGTACTCCGACTTCTTCTATCTCTATTTCTCAATCCACCTTAACCTCCTCTCTCTCAATCTTTCCTCCCTCTTCCACTTATTTTCAAACAACATCTCCCTTTCTTTCTCTCGCGTATTTCTCAAGATCTCCATTCACCTCTCCAGCTCCTTCTGCTTGTCCTGATAAGGACCAATCTCTTCTCTTGCTTTCTCCATTGCACCTTTGCCATGGCATTCTCCTCGCTGCCCTTTGTTGGTTTCCTCGACACATATGGAACCTGGGCTGCACAGCAGTCACATTGTAGGAGAGATGGCGGGAGGATAAAAATGAGATATTTATTGAACATTGTCATAGATTCTGTTTGGTTAAGATTTATAGCATTGATCATTGACCACCCAAAAAAGACCCAATAACTTCCAGGGATGTAAGCAATGATAGTACACTTGTTATAAAACTCTAACAGTTTGTATTTGAAATATCTATCAACAGGTTACTTGTGTAGAACCAACCAAACAGGGAGATTTTAATAATCAGGTTCAATATTTTTTGCTTAGTACTTTGGTATTGCTTAGATCTGCATTGTTTCTTGCAAAAATAGATTGCATTTTTGGAACAAAGATTTATTGAAGTGCATGCCAATACAAAGTTCAATCTTGCGGTGCAAAGCGTGTGTGGACGGGTGGGGGACAGGTCACCCAAAAAGATAGGGCTAATCAGAAATGTACAAGTTATATTTATGTTGTTTGTATATGAATATGAAAGTATGTTATTGTTTGGAAGAAAGGGTTGAATTTCTAACCAAAGTGGATGTTTCTTTTCCAGAGTTTTATACTGTGGGAGGAGACAGCAGTCATATGCCTGTTTCATCACCAGGTGAGTGTGCACGTGCAAATACTAGTAAGTATCAAAATGAGAGTTTCTGTTACCAGTTGAAACATTTTACATGAAGTGGAATGGGATTAAGGAAACAAAATTTTTGAACAATGTTCCAGAAAAATATATTTCTCTCCACAGGGATATCCACAGTTAATTTCAGAATACCCCTCTACTTCACCCGAGGCGAGTTCCAGGGAACGAGCTCCAGCCTTTTGACTGATAATATTTCCCCAATCTGTCATTTGCCCTGAGGCGAGTCCCCAGTTCCTTTCGACAAAAATAACATGCCATTTTGTCTATTTGCCTCGGCTAGTTCCCAAAGGGAAGAGCCCAGGCCATTTGCTACTCAATATCTCATCTGTCTGTTTGCCCTATGTGGTCCCGGAAGGAACGAGCCCCGGGCTTTGAGTAATCATTTCCCATTTGAAATTTGACTATAACTTTGGTTTCTGTCTCCAAGTCTAATCCGTTTAATGAGTTAATTTATTCATTGACCAATAGCTTTGAACACAATGATCCTCCTGTCTTGATTCTTCTGTTTAATAAGCCCGCATACCATGGTTCCAGCTGCCCCATTTCCATGAGTTTATCTATGCCTCATGTTTTGTGTATTCCCATAATTCATTATTGTAAGTGAATGAGGGAAAAAAAATCTTACCACAGGGATATCCCAAGTCTGCTTTTTTCCAAAAATATCCTATCTGTCTATTTGCCCCCAGACCTTTTTAACCAATAATATCCCATTTGGATATTTGGGTGGCAGTCTTTATTTATCAACAATATTGTTCACGGTTTCCACAGACTCAGATTTCAAAGTCCCAACTCCACTTAAAACAAAGTTTAATATCTCATCACACTAATTAACAATGAAACTGCTATCAACAGAAATTTCAATACAATTTCTATAATCCTAAGATGTTTAACAGGGTCAAAAAACTAACAATGATCAACCTCGATCATCTTTTTTCTTCATCATCTTTCTCGTTTAAACTCCTCCTCCTGGTATTGTTTGTAAGTGAGTATTAGTTTTTTAGAGTTCTTTTTATTCTTTTTCCTCTTTCATTGAAGATGTCCTCTTTGTTCCATTTTTTTTCTCTCATATCCAAGTATTTTTAACTCTACTTGATTTCCATATTTTGGGTGTTTATTCAATCCTCCTTTTTCCTCATTAACAGTCTTCTACAACCCTTATATCCCCGTTCTCTCCACTAGAATTCAAACATATATTCAGCTGGTGGTTGCTTAGTAGTTTTGGGGGTGGCTCTGGATCCTAGGGTCCTGCGTTGGACCTGCAATGCATTGACCAACACGGCAACGGTGGGGGTTGACCCATCTGTTATCTTCTGAGGTCAGCGTACTAGTATAGGGACATCGCATCAGCGAAAAGTCGGCGCGCCCTCAACAAAATGATAGCTACCGCAGCCAAGTTGCCATAGGAGAATAAAAACATATTATCTATATTTTGCAGACATTGTTTACTCGAAATTTTTTGTTTTTTTCACCAGAGGAAAGCAATAATTTGGTTGATAATCTCTAAAGAGATTTTTTTTTATCACTTTAAGAACCTTATATTGTTTGAAAATGTTAATTAATATTTGCATTTGTAGGTTTATCCAACAACATTATAATGCAGTCCTTTGTTAAAAACTCTCATTTTATGTTGGTAGTAATATGTTTATTGAAGAATACTGAACCCTTTTTCTTGTAGGTGTGCTTGAACCATCAAAAATGGTAATTTTGGCTGAAGCCCTTCTTTAATGTCATTATATAATACAAAATGTTTTATTTCAGAAATATGTGAGGATTAATATGCATACAAGAAAATATACCCCCCCCCCCCATCTCCAAACTGTTTAATCGGTTTGTATTCCTTTACTCGTGTCAAAGCTCTTATGTGAGTCTTCATCAGATTACTCGGCGAAACTGAAGATTTGGATTTTTGCTTATTAAATTATTTTATTTGCTGTTTGCTAAGAGTGCTTCCACATGCGCATTATCCTACACAACGGGTAATATTCTTCTCATTGAACTGATTTAATTATTTTAGGTTTTGGTTTATTGTAAATGACCAATTTATACCCTACATCATACATATCATATCCCAAGGTTTATTCCCATTAAAACTATACCACCCATCTTTATGAAATCGAATTTCAATGGGAACTTTAATAATGTATTAACCGGAGCATGTAAGTCAACATTTCTATATCTTTAGAATTCATAGCCATTTATTTAAGGATATATTGTGGATAAATCATTATAATTTGCCCAAAACTCACAGTTTGGTATCTGTAGGGGTTGGATAATTGATTAATTTATATCATTTTTCATATAAATATTTTCCTTTTATACTACACGAGCAGAGCCTATCTGTTGCTTCTCTGAAAAACCAATTAATCGTCCTGTTTGCCAAAAGGTTTGGGTGAGAAGGACGAGGAAAGGAAGAAATTTATCCGTACATTCGAGTGCTTTTAAACTCCTCCCTCTATCCTGTCCCTCGACGTCCTGTTCCCCCTCTTTGCCCACAGTTTATCCTGATGTCCTTCCTGCTAGAAATGTCTCAACATGATGATAGGCTTTTGAGCAGGCCCCTCCAGTATTTTTTGTGTGGGGGGGGGGGGGGGGAGTGGGGGAAGGAGGATAAATCTACCATGTGAGATGCTTAACCTCAGCATTGCCAGGGTAAAAGGAAATTGGTAACATACCCCTGCCACACACCAGGCTGCTAATAGTACACATTTAACATTGAGAATTTAACACTTCCCCCCCTCCCCCTCACCCACACCCTTTGTGTGAGGCTGCGACACATGCCTCGTTAACCCCAACAAGTTGTATTGTTAAGTTTGGGTGTGTTTCCTGACCACATTGACAGTTTTGATAAAAGTTGGAGAAACATTTGAATGCCACAGGATATTGAACATTTATTGCTAATCAGGTGCATCCCTTCATGGTGGCAGTGTATCCATTGTGATAATTCTTTAGCAGGAATAATTTCCCATGCACAAGGCTAGGATTATCCAGAATGGTTCCATGAAATGACAAGTGAATTCAGCTTACTGCAGTGGCCTGCTCAGCCACCAGATCACAATCATTGAGCAATACTTGTGGGATGAGATGGAACGAGCTATTCGGGGTAGAGATCCACTACCAGCCAACTTGACCACATCTGTGGAAGATTGGAGTCAAACATTAGCCAACATCCTGAAGAACCGTTCAACATCTTTGTAGAGTCTCTGTCCCACCAATTGAAGGCTGTTCTGAGGCAAAAGGGTATGCAACTCAATATAGGAAGGTGGTTCCTCATGTTTTTGTACACCGAGTCGACATATTTATGATTTGTCTTCAGCCTGTGGCTTTTGGATAATAATTGATAAAAATCAATATCCAGCTTTTGATATATGCTTGAAGGTAGAACCCATTCCTTTTGCGCATTTCAGTTTTTAATAAAAATTAAAAATGATATCGTAACATTTCATGATTGTTGAGATAAATAATATGTACGAAATAATTGACCACAACATTTTGGGAATTGAAAATCTTGGACCCAAACCTGTCTGATAAACACCATTCTTAAGACTTCATATCTTCAATGGGTGGTAGAAGACTATAACTATCAAAATAATATTTCTTGACTGTTATAGATACAGAGCCAATTATAACTGTCTATTATTATTTTTATAAATCAATAATAATATTCTTTTGTATTTGTAGACTATTTCATTAATTAATCCTCATCAAATCAACTAACATTTTTATTTTTAGTTTATCACATATTTCTAAGTTATATATTTGATGTCATCATCACAATATTTTAAAGGCCTTTTTCCAGTGAGCAAGGGGTCAGCCTTTTTAGCGGGCTCCCTCATGGTCCCCTTTCTTGTGGCAATGTAATTTACGGCGGATGCCCTTCCTGCAGCCAACCCTTTAGTCGCCTTCAAACACACAGGGATTAATTACTATAAGCTGGTGCTCATTTCACCGACATCGAAAGGATGACAGGCCTGAGTCAAACCCCCCATGATGTTAATTCAGTGCCAGCGGGCTCGAACTCAAGGACCCCGAGGGACCAAGCCACCAACCCTAACAACTAGCCAATAAAAAACACCAGGCTTAAGTTATATATTTGATATACTCCTTCCAAATTCTTAAACCAAATATCATACCCGCTTGCACTTGGTTCACTGACTCATTTCTCTCGAGTAAAGATCAATCATTTCCTCATTTTGTTCGTTTTATAAACAGCTTGTGTGATAAGAAGAAAGGCATATTCTTTCCAACTATTAATCTTGCTTTATCAAATAGGCTTTCAAGTTTTAAGGGCAAAATGTACAATTTCACCATTCCACTAATTGTTTCTTCTCTATCTCTTTTATTACAGTCTTTCCCATCTCTTTTTGAGCTTGGAATTGAGCCTTCCCTTTCATGAGCAGTTTTTTACATGTTGAAATAACACCCCTCAAAGATCCTGCCCACAAATATTACCAATAATAGAGGGAGGGATATTCATATTCCCTCCACTTGTCTCCTTGTTGTTGACTATTTTGTTTCAACATGGTTTTTGTCATTTTAAATGTTAAGAGAACAGTAATCATTTAAGGTTTTTTTCACCTGTTCTCTCATGAGCAAAACATCATTCTTAAACACCTTTTCTTTGAATCTTATTAACGTTAATCATGAGCAAGCGCTTTTTGACTTTGAATACATAATTTGTTTATTAAGATTGATTTGATTAACATATATCCCAATGGGACTTATATCCTTTCTTAATTAAAAAATCTTGTGCCAGCTAAAGGCAATGCCTCTGTAAGATTAAATCATAACACCATTTTTACAGCCGCGTGCCGTTACATTGCACCGAGTTTGAATGTCCCCAGCCGGCGTCTACCACGTCTCCCACGTCTCCGGTGTCCCCGTGTCCCGGTCCCCCCCCCCCCCGCCCACGTGCCTCAAGACAGCCAATGACGGCCGTCCGGTAGATGCAGTGCGTAAACCTCAGACGTTGAAATTGGCGACAATTGACAGGAAATACCCGGTATTTCAATGGAAATTTGGTGAATATTGTTTATATGTGAAAACATTATTTAATTGCTTGGACGGGAAAAAAAAGCAAGAACGCGCCCTCATGTTAACGAACGAACAAAGACGTCATTTTCCGCCCACCATGGCATTTCGCAAGCCGAAAGACGTCATTTCCCGCCCACCATCGCAATTTGGCGCGATCGGCCGAATGCTGAAAGCTAAGTTCTTCTTATGCTATCATTCTTTTTGCGGCCCCCTGCCAGCTGTATCGAACGATTCATTCCTTTCTCTTAATATATAGGTGCTTATCAATATAAAAGATTTTTACATTTAAATACTAAGTAACGCTTTGTTAATTGTTTTTCAACTGAAAAAACCATAAATTGCTATTTTAACCTTAGTGTACTCATTTGTTCATCCATACGCGCTGTATTGCGGATTTCACTTGTTGACATTCATTCAATTGTGTTTCTTCCAAACAACAATCCGCATCAACTATCTTCCATGCTCTCTCCATGCAAATATAATGGGTGTATCCACTCTGTTTATTGATTTCTTTTGAGCATTCAAGTCAATCGCGCATGGATTGATTACAGACTTTTAAATGCAACTATCCAAAATGGGTTTTCTTTATTACCGATTACTTTACACACCTTTTTGGTAACAACTTGTATGCTTCAGGCATAATCATTTTTATTCAATCAATTTCCCAATCTGTCTTGTGGGTACATTGTTCATAAAGAAACTCAGTTGGTTTCACCTGTGGAATGATCACTCAAGCATTAGTTCTTATCAGTTGCAGTATTTCCATCTGTTTTCTTTAAATACCCAAAAGGTATTGCGGTTCTTCCTTCAGAAGTTCCAAATTCCACATGCATGTATGTTGGTTTTTTGTCATCTGAAGTGCTGAAACCGGCCATTTCAGGTATTATTACATTTAGAGGCTTCTTCGAGTTGTCTTTTATTTAACATGATCTTCCTTTTCAGATTAGGTGTATATTCGCAACCTACCAACTCAATTCTTAATAACAAATTTTATTCTGGCAAATAAAGCATTGCAGCACTAAAAAAGCAATCCCATTTTCATTATATATTCTTTGTAGTTGGAAATCTAAAATTTAGTCCGTATACAACAATTATCGTAATCACAAATCAAAATATCCTTGGAGGGGCACTGCTAGGCAAACTATTTTCTGCTTTTGTATCATCGTTATACATTCCTTTCACTTAATATAACCATAGGGTTGCATTTTGGTTCCTGTTGCCATATCAGAAATAAACCTTCAACCGCTTCCTTCCTCCGTTCTATCACTAAGCTAATAGACTGCAATTTCATCATTTCAGATTAGCAGAGACAGATCAATCGCTTCAACTTCTTGAGTTTCAATTTAGAAATGGAAACTATCAAACCATTTTCAGAATAAAAATAATTTACGAGTGTGGCATTTAATGTTTTGAGCAGCCTTGTTTTGAATGTAAATTTAATACAAAACGAAATTGCAACAAGAACTATCAAAGCAATATCCCAAGTAAGTTTGTTGAAGTATTTATTTCAAAGCTTTTTGTCCCTTTGTGTTCCAGTCTGTTCCAGTTTTTCGCATTTACCTTGAATGTGGTCTTCGTTTTTTTGTAGAGGGTTGAGATGATAACCTTCCGAAAGGCTCAAAGAGTTCATAAATTCAATTTCCAAAATAATTCAAAGGCCTCTTTTTTCTGATTTTCACAATTGTTGTAAGTCTTCCAGGTAGTCTCATATTTAAAACGATCAAGGCAGAAACCTTTTTCCGCTAGTCCCTCCAAGGTAAGGTCTTCAAACATTGTTATACAACAGCCAGAACTCTTTCCCTTATTTTTTCCCAAATTTTTGTGGGTTTCCGCTTTTGGGAAGTCTCACATTGTGAGCTTCAAGGCAGAACTCTTTCTCCTGAAAGTTCCAAGGTAGGGTATCCGCTGTGTACATCATCGAGGCAAAAACTCTTTTTCTTTGAGTCTCAGGTTAGGTTTTACATATGATTCAACAAGCCAGACTCTTTTCCTTATTTTTCCCAAATTTTTGTGGGTTCGCAAGGGACAATCCTCACATTGTGAACCATCACAGGAGAACCATTTTCCCCTGGGTCTCCAAAGGTCGAACTCTTTTTGTGGGTCTTCAAGGTAAAATCATTTTGTGGTCTTGGTCATTCAAAACGTATTAAAAAAAAATCGATGGTTTAACCTTATTTGGTAAAAGGTGTGTTTCAATTTCTATTCTGATACATTTCTTGTGAAAGAAAATAACAAAAATATTATTAACTTATTTTTATTTATAATATTCTTCGGTATATAAAAGGAGCTTGGGGGTCTCGACATGCCTTGCATGTATGGCATTGCGTGCATCCGTCCGTCACCATTTTGCCTATAGGTGACACAGTACGCATAGTAATCACCCTAATTATGTACCTGGGCAGCATTAAGGTGCTGACATACACACATGTAGAGTTAGACAGATACGTACTCACCGTACTAATACATACCCCAGCCAGTTTGGATTCAAAGAAGGAAGTCGAAGGGAAGGGTGAGAATTATTTTTGTTATTTTGATCTTCTTAGTGTGTTGTATATTATTCTCAATTCGCACTAAAAAGGGCTGTGGATGATATCCATTCACACTCTCGCCCTTCCGCTCCCTGAATGTATTGCTAGGCGCCATCATTTTATTTTATATTTATACACTGCCTAATTTGATTTTTTCCCATTAACAACTTTTTTTTGTTAGCAATATGTAAAGATTGGTATCCCCGTGAGCAAAGCGTGAGTCTAACATTGGGGTAGTAATAACAATATTGGCTCTGTCAGTGGAATTAAAAAAATTATTATTAAGATAATCTATATTTAAAATGTTAGTGTGTACCATATCAGTCAGGTGTGTGTGTGTGTGTGTGTGTGTGTGTGTGTGTGTGGATGTGTGTTGTTCATAACTCCAAAACCATAAATAGTGTCCCCAAACTTTGCATGTACACCAAAGGGAACTCTAATGGAGTGCAGGAACCAAACTGTATATTGGGGTAAATTAAAACACCTATTGAAGAATAATTAATGGCTACCTTCATAAAAAGCTTTTTTCATCAAGACCAACTTCATCTCAGATGGGGTCCTGAGCACCATTTTGATTCAGCTCACTAAAAATGCTTACCTGGAAACACGATTGAACCCACAGAGTAAATTAAAGTAATAATTCGAGATATGATTTTGGATTTGAAGGAGGATATTGGTGGACTATTAAATAAGTATCAAATCTGGAGTGAAGATCTGAATTTAAAGAAAACAAGGTAGAGGTATATTCAAAGTACATCAACCTAAATCAGATCCAGAAGAGATGGAGTACCATTGGTTGAGATCCGGGTTGGGAAGTTGACCGATTGAATCAGTCCCAATGAGTCGCAGAAAGCTTTTGCTGAAGTGCCATGGCAGGTGAGGGAGGTACCCACACCCAGATAACTGGAATGATGACCATTGTAGTCAGCACATGAGGAAGAGAGAGTTCAGAGGAGAGGATAGAGGTTGGTCCTTGTTTTCAGATCGGGAGGTGTAAATGGAGTCATCACTGTATGGTGGATGGTTCAGCACACATCCAAACATGAGGTTGGAGTGGAGGGTAAGCCGTAGCCAGGGGTATTCCTGGGGGTGTGGGGGAGTGAGGGCAGTGCATGGAGAGTGAGGAATGGAG
>CM068953.1:28289193-28302760 GCA_035128595.1 Eptatretus atami | reverse complement strand
TGGAATAGTTAAGGGGTAAATATTATATTTCGTGACGGATAAATTTAGTGATTGAATCAACCTCCTCAAGTCTCAACTTCCTCCTGCCACCTCTTATTACTCCCACTGTACGTCAACCCAGCACCACAGAGCTTTTCTCCTTCTCATCAGCCCCTTCCCATACCTATTTTTTCTTCTCATCCCACACTCTTTCAACAACTCTTCTTACTCCCCCCCCCTCCCTTGTTGAAACATTCCCCTCCCTGCACGCAAAGCTCCTCCTCCTCGTCTTTCCACAGTGTGGACTCAAATTTCGGGCCCTCACTCAAACCTGACAGTTGCTTTCATACAGGTTGGCACTGACAAACGCATGATAATCGCCTTAACAGAAACTTCTTCCTCAAGACATCCTGAACTCCTAGTATCTCTCGCCTCGTTACTCCCTCCTGCAGTATGACAGACCTGAACCCGTCCTGGTGGAGGAGTTGCTCTATTCATAAAGACTCCATTCTCACCTCCATGCCACTTGCCTCACTCCCCCACACCCGCAGGAATACCCCTGGCTCGGCTTACCCTCCACTCAACCTCATGTTGGAGTGTGGCTGAACCATTCACCATACAGTGATGACTCCTTTACACCTCCCGATCTGAAAGACAGGCCAAACCTTTCCTATCCTCGAACTCTCTCCTTCCTCATGTGCTGACTACATGGTCATCATTCAGTTATCTGGGTGTGGGTACCTCCCTCACCTCATGGCACTTCAGCAAAAGCTTCGTCGACTCATTGGGACTGATCAAATCGGTCAATTCCAACCCGACTCACCAATGGTACTCCATCTCTTTGGATCTGATTTTCACAATTTCCCTGACAAATCTGCTGCTCTTTCCTCCGCTCCAATGGTTTTCTGACCAACGTCCTTAGTCAACAGTGGACATCTCTCTGGCTTACTATCAGAGAACCACCTCACCCCACAATCTGACATTTCACTCAAGCTGACTGGCAGGGTCCCTAAGCAGCCATCAAACTTAAAGACTTGTCCTATCGCTACTTTCTCGCACAAACACTCAACTCATCTGGGAATTCTTTCAAGAAACTTGCTGCTCCCTTATGCACAGATTTATCCATCTCATCTTCAGTTTGTCGACCTTCCTCCCGCCCTTGTTCACTTGAAGCTTGTGGCCGAGGAGTTTTTCTGAAACATTCCTTTGCCTCAGAAGCAAACCCAACTGAGGGCAATCTCATTTCCTTTCCATAAAGTCAAGAACAGTGTGTATCTACCCTCAGGAGAGCCAGAAACAACATCTTTCTAAGCTCAAGTCTGACTTTCAACCTCTTCTCGCTCCTCAAAATCCTGGTGCGTCTAATCAAATCTGTTTCTGGTGTATATTCCCCTCCATCCCTCCCTCACTTGCAATGGGCCGACTGCTGATACGGGCCGTGAAAGCTGATGCTAAACTTGGTGGTTTGCAGCTAAATATTGTGTCCAAACACCATGTGCTTTCTCTCAAGCCACCTTACCCAGTCACACACCAACTGTCCTGGACTTGTGTCCTTTTCCCCTGACAAGGTGGAGAGTAGCTGTCATAACCACAATCAGATTCTGCACACCGGTCCAGATTGCATCAGCCACGTGTCCTAAAACCTGCTCTTCTGCTCTGCATCCACCCTCATCTCTGTTTATTCACCCCTCTCATTTGCTCAAGGTCATCTGCCATGCTGCTTGGAAATCAGCAAACATGCTGCCCTGCATCAAAAGGTGCAAAAACAGATCCTTGCAACTACCAGACCAATCAGCCTTTCCCATCATCAGCAAGGTTGATGGAATCATCATCGCTTCAGACATTAAATCCTATCCTCTTTCCATGGCTTTGATTTCCGATCTTCAATTTGGTTTCAGACCAGGTTACTCTACCCTGGATATGCTGGCTTCTGCTCTCACAACAATGGAGGTCCTCAATGCAGACTTGAAATCAGAGCATATCTCACGAATCTCGCGTACTTTGACACTTGTCTGGACCCTGCCCTGCTCACCCAAATTCCTCTTCCTTTGGTATCCAAGGCCATCTCCACTATAGACTCGCAGACTTCCTCTCCTGTCGCAGTCACCGTTTGGCCTGAAATGGAGTTCTTTCATCCCCTCTTCCTGTCAGGCTGGAGTTCTCAAAGGTAGCGTTCTGGGCCCTGTTTCTTTTCTTTTCTGGTTTTCATCATGATCTCTTCGACTCTCTGAACATTATCTTTATTCTTTGCTGATGACTCCCACCCTCTGCGTACATTGTATCCCTCAGATAGGCATGCAGGCAGCTTTCGCTCACTGCAGATCTGGGTAAAAATCACAAACTGGTCAACACAGTCGAATTAATGTCTTTCAATCTGGACCAAATCTCATACTCTAATGTTCTCTGAAAGGAATTTAGAACCCCCCCCATCCACTTCCTCAACAATCCTCTGGAAGAAGTCCTTTTCTTTCAAGTTCTGGGTCTCACTATCTGCCAATGACCTTTCTGGAAAGCACATCAAACCTCGCCTCCAAAGCCAGTCGCCGACTGGGGAATCCTCATCGGGAAAGTCCTTCCTCGCCACCTGAAGCTCCTGACCCAACTTGCAAAGCTTTCGTCTGCAGCCTGATGGAAGTAATTGCTCTCCCCTCTGGGCTGGTGCTCTGCCTCCACCTTTCTCGGCTTCACGCTGTGGAACCAAGGCATTTCGGATCATTGCATTCCCGATGTAGGCTGAGCGGTTTGGGACCTCTCACTCTCTCACCGCAGCGTGGTCGGTGTCTTTCTGTCTCTACCGTCTCCTCTCCAGCTCGCCCCCCCCCCCCCCCCCCGCTCTCTCCTGCGATTTGGTCCCACCACTTTCCAAAGGGCGCTCAAGGTCGGCCAACACCCCCTTCTGGTAAAAAGACTACCAA
Organism: Eptatretus atami; assembly: GCA_035128595.1. Lineage (NCBI taxonomy): Eukaryota > Metazoa > Chordata > Myxini > Myxiniformes > Myxinidae > Eptatretus > Eptatretus atami. The sequence goes on along the minus strand of CM068953.1, from coordinate 28,299,866 downwards.
AATCAATGACATCACTGCTCACCTTTCACTCTTTCATTCTTCTTTTTTCTGCAGTGGAATAAACTACCACACTGTTTCAATCATTCTTACCTGCAAGGCTTCAAAAGCAGCTGTTTCATCACACGTCTTATCATCCCCCATCCAAATTCTTGATCTTTCTACCTCCGCATAACACCCAAGCCACCTCCTTAAATTCCTTGCTTCCTACCTGAAGTACCTGTAACATGTCCATCTCGTTACCTGTGTATCCACCCATCCTCTCTCCCTTCCACAGAATTCTGATGTTCTGTTCCCAACGTTTTGACCTTCCCCACTCCCACCCCTCTTGTCATGCTCTCCCCCTGCTGTGCTTGTGTGTCCGCTCTCATACGAGCCTCGACAAGGTTAATACAAATAAAAATAAAAAAAACCACAAACACTGGTGAAAGTGAAAGAAAGGCAAAACAAATGTATAATGATGATCACAAAGCAGGTAATAGTTTTCCTGACATTCCTCTTTAAAGGTGCATTTGGTTTTGTGATGTATGATAAAGTTATGTAGCGACTTCACTCCAAAGGAATGATAATGAAAATCGAGGGTTGCCTTTTGGTGCTGGCTAATCTTTCTTTTGGTTGATCAGAATAAATTTGTTATGATGAAATGACATTGGTATATCAGTTAATATACTCTATTCTTAAAACAGAAGAGATGTTGAATAGAGACTTAACTCAAAGAAACGCACTCAATGTATCAAAGAAACTTGCTCTCCTCATGCACAGATTATGCATGTATCTTGGTCTCAATATAAATTGAAAGGTTTATCTGTCTCGCATTGGTCCTTAAGCGTGCATACATGTAATTGTATGTATGTATGTATGTTTCCGAAAATAAGCCAAACGGTAGCACGATAGCGCAACATTTTTGGCCCACGCTTTCTGACCATTGCTCCCTGCAGTGTGCAGTATCAAGTTTCGTTCATTCGGGCAACGAAAAAAATTATTAAAAAATCAATTCCGATCATCATATATCTGGGATTAATTTGATCAATGCAAACATACCTCAAGCAGTTATAGTTCAGCTTGGAGCTATCTTGTTTTTTTTGTTTTTTTTTTAAATGATTTTTTTATAAACCGCTGTCGCAACGGGGAACCAATGGGTTCACGGGTGTTCAGTATAATGATATAATAAAAAATAAAAACAACCTTTAATCCCAAGAATGTTTAAACTGGAACAGGTTGAACGAGTCAGCATCTTCCATGGAATTTCAAAATGTCCCATTTAGGTTGTGAAATTCATTTGTTTTCATTTCCAATCATCAAATGATGTTGTGTTCATTTTTTATGCTGAAAATAAAAAAAACTCAATGCTGGGAAAATTACACCAAGTTGTCTCTTATGCTTATAAAAGGTTGTGGATAAGTTTCTCATTTATCCTCACCTTTCATATTTGACTTTCGCACCAAATTAAAGGGTGTGAAAAAAAATTTCTAAACAACTCATCATTTCATCATGTAATCTTTCTTTGAACTCATTGACTTCTGCAAAGATTCATTCATTATTCTGCCAATTGCTTCCATGATATTCATTGGCTTCATTTTCAACATCAGTTTATCAAGCTTTGTTATTGGCGAACAGCTGTCGGAAAACAAAAAAAAAATTTATTATTAATGTAATAGTGGATTTTGGGTTCTGTATAAAACAACAAATATGAATGGGTTTAAAATAACTTACCTTTACTCTTGTGAAAAAAGATTTATCTGCAAGGTCGGACTGACTCCTCAACTGACATCCTCTGTAGTAACAAGCTGAACTTTGGGTTCGGCAATAAATAAGACAAGTTGCTGACATTAGGAAATGAGAAAAAAGGGGGTTTTTTGGGCATGTCTCTCACAGGAATGAATAACATTTTCCATCTCTGACCAGCATTTTTGTCTCAGGCTAACAGTAGACTTGGATAACTCGTTGCTCAAATGATTTGAAGAATACTTTTATAAATTCAATGAATTGTGTTTGTTGGAAAGACTAGAAAAAATGTTTTGGAATAAACAAAACATGACTTGCTGCCATCTTGGAAACAAGCATCCAAATTAATAAATAAACCAAGTTTTCAGAGTTTCAAAAAATGAATACAATAAGATAGTATAAACATCATTTTATATACAGAGGGGAAATAAGAAAGCATTGGGGGCTTTTGATGATAAGAGTTTATTTTAGAAAATGGGATTGGCAACTCCCTTAAGGAATATTATATATATATAAGGGTTTAAAGAACAAAATAGGGGGTTGGGGGGGGGGGAGGTTGAATGGGCCTACCACCACGCTGTTTTTTTAAATTGATGAATAATGAAGTTACTCCCCAAATTTAACAAAAATATTTATAGGATCTCTATTTGACCTCTACAATTTGGTTAAAGAAATGATCTATGAAAGAAGGCAAGCCCAGCCCCCGCAGGGGAGGAGTGTCAAAGGGAGGTGTTTGACGCAGTATGGTGTTCAGTTTGAAAAGGAGAAATATGAGTGAAGCGTAAGTGAGTGACGTATGTGCGACTTTGAGAAATGGGAACAATTACTGCATCAAACCTCCCTTTTGACACTACTATGGGACAACGCAAGAGTTTGAGTTACTGAACTTCTTCAAGAGGATTGTGTTACTGAGTAGATGAGAAGTTTCATCTGCATTATTCATCAGAAGTAATTATAACCAATAAATGGTGTTTAAAGGCAGTCAACTGAGTTGTGTGTGTAAAAGTTTAAAAATGTTTTTAATTTAAAGATTTGGGGCTGTGATAGTGAAAGCTATGTTAATGTCAGATAGTTTTGGTCAGGTCGCACCGAACCAGCAATGTTGAATTTGCCTCTGGAAGACAACACCATTATGAGGAACAAGGCTTTGTCGGAACCTTTGGGAAACCACAATAAAACCGGCCATCGGGTGACCTTGTGCTTGGGTTACAAATACGGAAGCTTGCCCTCGAAGCTTTAAGGAGTGAGGAAGGCACATGTGAACTGTGTTGAGAAGGAATGGCTGTTTACCTGTGTTTACCCTAAAATAATCAGGTTTCAATTATGACAGACTGCATTTTTAAATCTGGTTCACCAGCAAAAGAAGGAATTTTGGAGTGCTGTATGCAGAACCCGAACTGCTTTTGCACTTCAAAGCCTGACTGAAGACCTAGCCTGCATCCTGCAGATGCTGATGGATCTGTCTGCTGGCCGGTAGGAACTCGACGAGGAAATCCACTGCTGGTACTGGTTTCTTCGAATGGATATCAAGGCAGGCATCTCACTGCGGTCGCATCAAGATGACAAACGCCTGTACATCTTCTCTCCCTCCGACTCACTCCTTCAGCTTCCAACACACACTTGGTCCTTAACAGCCGTGCGTTGACATTCAAAGTTCGCGTCGCTTTGATGTGTGGACCGGGTTCATCTGGCATACTGTTGGTGATACAACTATATATGCCTCTGAGGGCAACTCGACTGGCCGGTCAATTTTCTAACCTGTGTGCTGGAAGCTGAAGAGTGTTTTCAAAACATGTTCACAGCGATCCTCATCCATTGTAACGCTGCGAAGTTTATTTTATGAACTGGTCACCTGAGATAAGTTACCACCCTGAAAGTCGTGAATTAATTATAGCCCACATTGAATTCTGTGACCATTTTGTACTTTTATAACTGGGATTATAATATATAAATTGGGTGTTTCTTTAATCGTATTAGTTTGTGTTTTTTCACTTAGACAGTAGGGATTAATCAATATTACTTATTAAATTCCTCCTCCTGTTGAATTGGTTTGCCCTGTAAAACAATAGACAGGTATGTTTATTGTACATAAATCTTTTCTACCATGACATCTCCAAGTAACTGCCAGCATTTTGTGTCAGTGCCTTGAGAAGACTGTAATAATTGTTAAGAAAGTATAATGGGTGTGTTTTGCCACGTGGTGCTTTTGGAGAGAGGAGATAGAGATGTTGGTGTTTCTCATTATAGACATAATTCAAAGTTGTTTTGACCAACCCGCGACTCACTCAAGGTGAAGAGAGGAAGAGGCTGCTCTGCCCTGTCGGAAGGATAAGGGATGTCCTGCGAGGGTGCAGTCATCAGCAAACAGATAAAGAGGATTTTTCCAGAGACCTGAAGAGATCGTTGATGTTTCGGATAGGATAGGCCCAGAAACTGCCTTGGGGTACACCAAGCCTTGAGAGGGGAGAAGGTTCATGAAAGGATTTCATTAAGAGCCACACATTGGCTACGAGTAGCAGACAAAGTCAGTAATGTATTGAGTGAGAGTTGGTCTTGATGGCAATCAGCAGAGTGTTTGGAGAGCAAAGGCGGAGTCCAGACTTGTATCGGAAAGCATGAAATATGTTTCCAAAGAGGTGGCCTGATCTCATGTCTGACATGTGGGCCCTCCATCCATTATTGGAGAGCAGAAACCGCATGACCAATTGGAGTGACATGGTCTGAATCCGAATGATTGCTCTGAGATGAAGTTGTTGGAGAAAAAGGAAGGATTTCAATTTCAACTGTAGATGATGTATTTCATAGCCTCTTCCTGAATGATATGGAGGAAGCTGAAAGGCTGCAAGTTAAGGGGGGACCGGTTTTTTTGCACCTCATTGACTTAATGCAGTGATATTGGGCTGATTCCATTCAGATTGAAGATAACCGAGAGCAAATGATTTAACGTGAGAGAGCAAGAATGAGGATGTACAAGAGTAGCAGTGGAGATTTTTAGGACATGTGAGCTGCTGCCATCTGGTCCAACAACAGAATCAGATTTGAGGATTGCCAATAACCCTCTCCCTGTCAAGGTGCAAAAAGTCAGAGTCCAGGATGAGTTTGGTGCGACCTGGGGTAGGGTGGGTTCAGAGAGTGGGGGTTGTTACGAGGTGTTGTTCTTTCCACCACCACGCTAACTTCTGCTTCCAATATTCCCACCTATAAAGTATCACCATCACCATGTCTCTCGGAACATTGTCACAGGCGTCTCTGGCCAGGTCCACAAATACAGTGCCATTTCAACTTGCATTCTCCAACTTTCTCCACAGCTATCTCATGGAAAAACATCTTCCCTTTCTAAACTGTGTTTTATCTTCACTGATCTCAATCTCACCTCTTCCTTACCCTCCTGTCCAAATCCTCTATAATACCATCATATCCTGAGAAATTTTTTTCGATATTATTCTTTAATAGTTTTGGATGCAGTACTTGTGTATTAAAAATTAAAAGTAACTGTTAGTGTGTCTTGGACTGTGCGTGTATCTCATTCCATAAATTTTTGAATGTCACACTATCAAACTTTGCTCTTGCACAGTGTGAAGTTTGTTCTTTCATTCGCTTGTTATTGTTGTACTTCCTGTACAACCTTTTCCTATTTCCTTTTTTCCGCACAGGTTTTCCTTCCACCAAAATTCTACTCTGTATCTCCGACTTCTTCTAATCTCTTATTTCTCAATCCACCTTAACCTCTCTTCATCTCATCTTCCTCCTCTTCCACTTATTTTCAACAACATTCTCCCTTTTTCTTTCTCGTGCGTATTTCTCAAAGATCTCCATTCACCTCCCCAGCTCCTTCTGCTTGGTCCTGATAGGACCAATCTTTTCTCTTGCTTTCTCCATTGCCACCTTTGCCATGGCATTCCTCCTCGCTGCCTTTGTTGGTTTTCCTCGACACTATGGAACTGGGCTGCACAGCAGTCCAACATTGTAGGAGAGATGGGGAGGAAGATAAAAATGAAGATATTTATTTGAACATTGTCATAGAATTCTGTTTGGTTAAGATTTATAGCACCTGATCATGACCACCCAAAAAAGACCCAATAACTTCCCAGGGATTAAGCAATGATAGTACACTTGTTATAAAACTCTAAACAGGTTTGTATTTGAAATATCTATCAACAGGTACTTGTGTAGAACCAACCAACAGGGAGATTTTAATAATCAGGTTCAATATTTTTTGCTTAGTACTTTGGTATTGCTTTAGATCTGCATTGTTCTGCAAAAATAGATGCCATTTTTGGAAAAAGATTTATTGAAGTGCATGCCCAATACAAAGTTCAAATCTTTGCGGTGCAAAGCGTGTGTGGACGGGTGCGGGGGACAGGTCACCCCAAAAAGATAGGGCTAATCAGACAATGTAAAGTTATATTTTATGTTTGTATATGAATATGAAGTAATGTTATTGTTGGAAGAAAGGGTTTGAATTTCTGTAACCAAATGGATGTTTCTTTTGACCAGAGTTTTTATACTGTGGAGGAGCAAGCAGTCATTGCCTGTTTATCACCAGGTGAGTGTGGCACAGTGCAAATACTAGTAAGTATCAAAATGAGAGTTCTGTTACAGTGCAACATTTACATTGAAGTGGAATGGGATTAGGAAAAAAATTTTTGAACAATGTTCCAAAAAATATATTTCTCTCCACAGGGATATCCACAAGTCATAATTTCAGAATACCCTCTACTTCACCCGAGGCGAGTTCCAGGGAACGAGCTCCAGGCTTTTGATCTGATAAATTCCCAATCTGTCAAATTTGCCCTGAGGCGGTCCCCAGTTCTTTCGACAAAAATAACTGCCTTTTGTCTATTTGCCCTCGGCTAGTTCCAAAGGAATGAGCCCCCAGGCCATTTGACTACTCAATATCTCATCCTGTCTGTTTGCCCTATGTGAGTCCCGGAAGGAACGAGCCCCGGGCCTTTGAGTAATCCATTTCCCATTTGAACATTTGACTATAACTTTGGTTTCTGTCTCCAAGTCTAATCCGTTTTAATGAGTTAATTTATTCATTGACCAATAGCTCTTGAACAAATGATCCTCCTGTCTTGGTTCTTCTGTTTAATAAAGCCCGCCATACCATGGTTCCAGCCTGCCCCATTCCATGAGTTTATCTATCCTCATGTTTTGTGTATTCCCATAATTCATATTGTAAGTGAATGAGGGAAAAAAATCTTACCACAGGGATATCCACAAGTCTGCTTTTTCCAAAATATCCTATTGTCTATTTGCCCCCAGACCTTTTTAACCAATAATATCCCATTTTGGATTTTGGGTGCAGTCTTTCTTTATACAACAATATTTGTTTCACGGTTTCCACACTCAGATTTCCAAGTCCCCAACTCCACTTAAAACAAAGTTTAATATCTCATCACACTAATTAACAATGAAACTGCTAATCAACAGAAATTTCAATACAATTTTCTATAAATCCTAAGATGTTTAACCAGGGTCAACAAAAACTAACATGATCAACTCGATCATCTTTTTCTTCATCATCTTTCTCGTTAACTCTCCTCCTGGTATTGTTTTGAAGTGAGTATTAGTTTTTTAGAGTTCTTTTTATTCTTTTTCCTCTTTCATTGAGATGTCTCTTTGTTCCACATTTTTTTTCTCTCATATCCAAGTATTTTATAACTTACTGATTTCCATATTTTTGGTGTTTATTCATCCTCCTTTTTGTCCTCATTAAACAGTCTTCAAACCCTTAATCACCACGTTCTCCCATAGAATTTCAACATATATTAGCCTGGTGGTTGCTTAGTAGTTTTGGGGGTGGCTTTGGGATCCTAGGTCCTGAGTTGGACCTGCAATGCATTGAACGCAACACAGGTGGGGGTTGACCCATGTTATCTCTGAGGTCAGCGTACTAGTATAGGGGATCGCATCAGCGAAAAGTCGGCGGCCCCAACAAAATGATAGCTACCGGCAGCCAAGTTGCCATAGGAGAATAAAAACATATTCATCTATATTATCTGAAGACATCTGTTTACTCGAAATTTTTTGTTTTTTCACAGAGGAAAGCAATAAATTTGTTGATAATTCTAAAAGAGGATTTTTTTTTATCAACTTAGAACCTTATTATTGTTGAAAATGTTAATTAAATTTTGCATTTGTAGGTTTATCAACATCATTATAATGCAGTCCTTTGTTAAAAATCTCATTTTTATGTTGTAGAATATGTTTATTGAAGATACTGGAACACCTTTTTCTTGTAGGTGTGCTTGAAACATCAAAAATGGTATTTGCTGAAGCCCTTCTTTATGTCATTATATAATACAAAATGTTTTATTTTCAAGAAATATGTGAGGATTATATCGCATACAGAAAATAACCCCCCCCCCCCCATCTTCCAAATGTTTTAATCCGGTTTTGTATTCCTTTACTCGTGTCAAAAGCTCCTTATGTGAGGTCTCATCAGATATACTCCGGCGAAACTGAGATTTGATTTTTGCCTTATTAAATTATTTTATTTGCTGTTTGCTAAGAGTGCTTCCACTGCGCAATTATCCCTACCAACGGGTTACATATTCTTCTCATTGACATGGATTTAAATTATTTTAGGTTTTGGTTTATTGTAAATGACCAATTATACCTACAATCATACATATCATATCCCAAGGTTTATTCCCATTAAAACTATACACCCATCTTTATGAAATCGAATTTCAATTGGGAACTTTAATAATGTATTACCGGAGATGTAGTCAACATTTCTATATCTTTAGAATTCATAGCCATTTTATTTAAGGATATATTGTGGATAAATCATTATATTTGCCCAAAACTCACCAGTTTGTATCTGTAGGGGTTGGATAAATTGATTAATTTATATCAATTTTTCATATAAATTTTTCCCTTTTATACTACACGAGCAGAGCCTATCTGTTGCTTCTCTGAAAAACCAATTAAATCGTCTGTTTGCACAAAGGTTTGGGTGAGAAGGACGAGGAAAGGAAGACAATTTATCCGTACATCGAGTGCTTTTAAACTCCTCCCTTATCCTGTCCCTCGACGTCCTGTTCCCCCTTTCACTAAATGAATATCGTGTAAATTTCATAACTTCAGATGTGGCAGAGACAAAATCAACCGCTTCAACTTCTTGTGTTCCAATGTACAAAGGAACACTATCAAACATTTTCCAGAATAAATCATTCACGAGTGTTGAGTTTGTGTTATTCCCAGCCTTAGTGAATGTAAATTTACACAACAACAAACTATTGGCTCGGTTCAAACAAGTTTGTTGATTGTTTATTTCAAAAATTTTGTTCCATTTGTATTCTAGTCTGTTCCTGTTATAGCATTTACCTTGAAGTAGTCTTTTTTATTCGAGTTTGAGATGACAGTGGTATCATCCAAATCATAGATAGTCAATTGCTTCCATACTTGTATTTATTTTGATTAAAAAAAAAACAGTCGATGAAACTTTTGAAACCCTGACCCAAGTATTTGAATTATTTTCTGTCGTTCTTGGGGAGACAACTGAGTTTTGCCTTTCATAATTTCTTTTATTGCTTGCAATTCATGGGATTCCTTTTGGGCGTCTTTTATTCTCTTTATAGCACCCGCTACATTTCCCACAGCAGAAGCAGATAAACCAATTAGGTCTTTATGTTTAAGAATAGTTGAACCTTTACCCATTAGAGTATCAATTATCCCATTTCCTTTGTTTCTAAAGTGATGTCCTACACGCGTTGTCTCTTATGTTTATAGTATCCTTTAGCAAGGTACATACCTTCACCCTTATAGTATGGGGAAAGGAACGTCCCATCCCCTGTAATTGTATATTTTCCCAACTCGTGTTTTCTTACAATAACCATCGTATTTATTTGTTGGAAAACTTCACATCGGTGAATTCTGATGGATATAATTTCTCCATGAAAATAAAGCATGCGATTATCTTGGTCGGTTATCCTAAAATTTACTCTGTATATGGTTTTTCCAGACACGGGTATATAAACCAGATGTTTTTGGGTTCCATATTGAATATATAACCAATTGGGGTTGAGTATGCGCTGAATGAAAATATTGTATTTGTTCTTATTCCATCATTATAAGCACCATCAATCAAATCACAGTGAATAAATACCAAATCTATGCCTGAGGATATTTGAATGACATTATAACTATAAAACGTTCCATTAGTTTCAATCTTTTTTGAGGAGAAACCCAATAACTCTCGAAATGAATTATCAATTGTGAAATCAACCTTGTAGTTATTTTTATGTTTAATCGTTGATTTTGAAGTACGTTTTTGAATATCTATAACAATATTTTTGGTTCATCACCCTGTTCTTTCCTAAGGTGAGCAATTTCGGAAGATATTTGAGAAATCTTGAATGCTCCGGGTGAAACTGTTATAGTTTTGTAACTGCTTCCCGAATTATAACTAAGCTTTTCATTTTCCTCGGTGATTGCAAACAAGGTATTATAAGTTTCCATCGACAATAAAGACGCCTCATATTCTTTTGTTGCATCAAGTTGTAGTGGGTATGGGAAAGAAGATTTGTGATCACTCGTTGTGAAATTAAAACTAAGGATTGTGCTTCTCATTTATGTTTTTTTAAAAGTCTGTATATAATTATTATAAATCTCTTTATTTTATGAAACACCATACTTGTTAAATAGTCTTGAAAAGAAGATAACACAAATCATTTTTCTTCAAACATTCAGTGGCAGTATTTCTACCATTATGTTATCTATAAATATATATACTTCTTTATCATATTTCAACATATAAACATCATGCGCATTTACAATGATATATTTTTTCATTTTCATCATGAGAGAGAATTAAACTCATTTAACATGGGATAAAATATCTTCATATTGATATTTATTGATTATTTTCAGATTCATTAACTGGTCTAAAATGGCTGATGCTTCATTAAAACAATTGTTATTAACAGCCTTCTTACTAC
>CM068953.1:28253789-28267807 GCA_035128595.1 Eptatretus atami | reverse complement strand
CATTTACACATATAGAGGTACAGCGAAACATTTACACACAGATACATGTATAGCATAACATTTACACACAGATTGAGGTATAACATTTACACACAGATACAGGTATAACATTTACACATGGATACAGGAATAACATTTACACATAAAAGCAGAAGAGATATAATCAAAAGTTAAAAAGGTACAACAATCGATAGTCGGTGTCTAAAAAGCACTAAGTTTAGTCAGTCATTGGTTAAGCGCTGTCAGCGGCAGACTGCGAGACAATACGCTGCGTGAGGGAGAAGATAAGTGGGAGTCCCATATTCTTGACGATTTAGCAGCGGTATGCCGGGAGCGGGTAATGAAAGTATTATCTAAAACGCTGTGCACAAGGAGCGTCGAATACGGTTAGTGGGTAGTTTTGTATAGCGTCATAGTAACGCTGGCATCATGTCGTAGTAACGCCGAGCGTCGCGAAAATTAAATTTCAAAATTTTCGACGTATGCCAGCGTATGATTCACACGTTCGTACGCTGGCCATAAGTGTAGGCAGTTACGCGATCGTTGACACACGGTCGACAACAACTTACTTGTAAGTTACTCATTAGCTGCGAAACATGTCGAGTAATGTTTAGCATACCGCAACTTATTTCTAACCTATGAGAACGTGTTGTAGGCAGTTACGCGTCGTTGACACACGTGACACAATTCTTGTAAGTTACACTCATTAGTCGAAACATATCGAGGTAATGTTAGATACCCGAAACTTATTTATAACCTATGAGTAACGTGTTGTAGGCCACGTTACGGGCGATCGTTGACACAACGTGATCACACGTTACTTTAAGTTACTCCATAAGTCGGAAACAACGTCGAGGTAAGTTTAGCGCAGTGTTCTCAGACTCCATGTTTATTTTTTTTGTTTGTTTTGTTTTTTCTTCGCATGACGGTGATGTTGACACTTCGATTTCTATGCGGTTTTATAAATAATAATATGGAATTAGGCAAAGCCTAGAAGGCGAACGTAGAATTCTGCTTACATTCGCCTCTTAAAATATATCAAATAAACCGTCTTTTTGGCTAATGAAATATATATTACCTTAACATTACCTTCAACAACAACAACTACAAACCGCCTAACAGGATCTCATCTGCAAAATAAATATTACCTCAACATTACTTCAACAACAACACTACCCTCCATCTTCTTTACAATAGCCTCCCCATCTCTCCCTCTGTCCAGTTTCCTTCATCCGGTCCAACTCCTCGTCTGTACTTTGTCCTTTATTCTCTTCCCCCGCCTGCCTCCTTTCCCCTCCATCCGTTCTCTCCTTTCCGTCTTTACCTCATCTGTCTTTTATCCCCTTCCGCTGGATTTGCTCTCTTTCTCTTCTTCTCCATCTTCTTTTGCACCCCTTTCTTCTAATTCCTTCCAACATTTCTCTCTCCCTTTTGTTTTTCCTTCACTCTTGCCCCTCTCTCATTTTTCACATCTTTTTTCCAATTGTCTTCCTGCACCCCTCTCCTTTTCTTCATCCCGGAAATCCCTTTCACCCTGCTTCTCACTCTCTTCTTCTTTCTCATTTCTTCCCCTTCTCTCCATTCTTCACTTTACTTGTCTTCATTCCTTTTCTGTTCTATTCTCTCTTTTGCTGTTCCTCCTCTTTCTCGATTCTTTCACCTCTTTCCCACTTCCTTCTCACTTCTTCTCTCCCTTCTCTCTTTCACTGATCCTTATTTCTTCTTCTTCCACTTTATCCTTATGCACCTTTCTTCCACTCTACTTTCACCCTATTCTACGTTTCCTCTTTTCTATACTTCATCTTCCCCTATAGTCATCACCTTTCCTCCTTTGTTCGTCTACCTATCCCTTTTCTGCCACCTTGACTTCCCCTATTAATTCTAGACCACTACTTTCTCTTGTTCCTATAATATTCCATCTCTTTCCATCTTCCCATTTTCCTTAAAACCCCATTTCCAGTCCCTTCTTATTTTTATCTCATTACCTATTCTTTTTTTTATACCCACTAAGGACACACCCACACCACCACCAACACCCCACAACCCACACACACACAGTAATTATTATAATGTTACCCACAGTATTATTCATTTCCCTCTATCACCACTCTCCTACAATCTTTATACATTTATCTTTTATTTATCTTCTTACAATGTACACTCCTTAATTCACCTATTCATAATATACTTCTTCTATAAATCAGTCAATTACTATTAAGAAACTGTACACACAAATAATCCACTATAAAACAACATTTATACATCTTCTACGTCATCAATCGAACTAAATTCTACTCCACCTAGCAGACGAGAAAGGAACTGGTCAGAATGCAGAATAACGAAAGAGGACACATTTAATATGCATCGCAAAGGAAGGCACAAAAACAAAGCAACCACCGAGAACAGGAGTCGCAGCGGAAAAATAAGAGTACCGCAACATACGTGCACAACAACGACAAAGCCGCGCTAGAAAGGAATCTCATCTGAAAAATGAAAAAATACTCACAGTACCTTCAACAACGACAATACACCGCCTAGAACAGGATCTCATCTAAAACAATAATATACCGTCAAACATTATACCTCTACATTACTTCACAAGCAAACAACTACACTGCCTAGAACAGGATCTCATCTGAAAAAAAAAAAAATCCTCAACATTAACCTTCACAACGACAACTACACCACTAGTAACAGGATCTAAAAAATTAATACTAGAAGTGAACGTAGTATTCTTCTTACATCGCTTCTGGACTTTACCTATAACTTGTTCACAACTGTAACAAATTTTCGTTACTTCGCCTGGGATTCGGAATCAGCGATCAATAACGTAAAATCACGATAAAAATTATTTTTTTGCATGATGCGGCGAGAATATCTTTATTAAAATAGTGGAGGAAATATACACCATGTCTGATATTATTTGGCGTCTTTCATGTCTCCGAGCGATGCTTTATCTCCCGGCATGCATCATCCCCATGACAAAAACGCGGGAAACAAAAAAAACCAGAAAGCAAAAAAAAAAACGGAGCAAGGGTCATAGCAACGGACACGGATTCAACAATTGCCAGGGTATTGTGTTGTTTGTTTTGTTGTTTCCTATCTCCTCAATGTGCACAGGCGTTTGAAGTAATATTCACAAGATACGAAATAAAAACCCAATCGTGTTTAACATTCCGCCAGCCGTTTAAAAAACAACACAGGAATGCAAAAAAGGGTTTTCAAAAAAATAAGCCTTAACGACAACGGATTCCAAAAGCCAGGGGTATTGTTGGTTGTTGTTGTGTTGTTTTGTTGCTATTCTCTCAATGTGCACGCGTTAAGTATGGAAGCTCACTGCCGTTCGCTATAATTATAGGCTGCCGCCAATGATTTAACATCATAACGCACTAGAAATCGAAGTGTCAACATCACCGTCATTGCCGAAGAAAAAAAAAAAAAAAAAAAAACGTGAGTCTGGAACACTGACGGGTTCCTCCTGTGGTGAACCCCCATTTTTATATCCAATCCTAAAACGTCAATACCCATTTACGTAGCTGTAAGTTAGTACACGTTCAGTAAGTTCTTGTGGTCGTCCGGAAGACGTCAAATACATCTACATACGTCAATATGTATGGAGATACCGTTACACATAGGTTTCAAAGCACGTTACTCATTGGTTCCAAAGCACGTTACTCATAGTTAGATAATAAGTTCGGGTACGCTAACCTTACCTGTCGAGCGTGTTTCGACTTATGAGTAACTTACAAGTAACATGTGTCGACGTGAGTCAAGATCGCATAACGTGCCTACAAACTTATGGCCACGTATGCGGAACGTGTGCGTATACGCTGGCATACGTCTTGAAAATTTTTGAGCATGCTTAAATTTGTCGACATGCTCGCGTATTACGACCTTTATGCCCGCCGTGCTTCAGCGTGCTCTTAAGCGTATACAAAACTTACGCATAACGTATTCGACGTGTGCAGTGTATCGCAATTTTTCAATACGTCGGCATACGCTGGCTATAAACGTAAGGTGTGACAGGGCTTGACCTTCGATGTCTAGTGCGGTTATGAATTTGATGTCGAGCGCAGCCTTTTAATAGGCCTACGCCGTGTCATCGCGATACGCTGCCGCGCGCTATGCATACGTTAGACTATCTTGGGCATAGGTTGTGACGCCAACAACACGCTAAGCATTCGTTGGTATAAGTTATCTATCAATGTTATCGAACGTTTCTGTGTAACATTACTAATACGTTATGCATAGTCAACTCGTTATGATATGAAAAACTGAAGAAAAAAACATCATAGTTCAGCGTACGCCAGGTTTTACATACATTTTGAGATACGTTGCCATATGCTGGCTAAAACGTCAAGGTGTGACAGCAGCTTTAAACGTAAATATATTGATTCTAATATGAGGATGAGAACAAAGGCTAATAATGATTTTGAGAGGCCTTTTAAGTTTGATGAATAATTCTGTATTTGGAAAAACAATGGAAATATATATGGAAAGACAAATGTAAGACTTGCTACAACTTTGGACAGGTGGACAAGTTGCTCCAATCAATCAAGCTTTTAAAGGAGCATAAATATTTACAAATAATTTTGTGCTGTTCATTTGATAAAGAGAGTAGTAAGGTGGGAAAAACCAATTTATGTGGAACAGCTGTTTAGATTTTCAAGTATTTAATAGTATGATACTTTTATAATGAATCTTAAGAGATGTGTTGAGAATATTGGTATTGCTATAATAGGGCCTAACGGATAGCTTCATTCTCGGATACCTACACGGTGATGTTTATGCAGGATAATGAAGAAGATGAAGATGTTTATGATACCAGTTAATTATGATCGCTAATTAACCCACTCTTTTCGAATACGATAAATGTTTTTTGGCAAATTTTAAAGGTGAATTAGGTGAAAAGATACTAATGAATTTGTCGGTGTCGATCAAAGGCATATGCTTTTAATAACGTAATGAGAGGGTTAAATGCATTCAAATGTGAAAAGAACTTAAATGTCTAAAGAAGAGTGTATTAAAAGAGACCATGAACTTTCACACATTTCCCTGAATGTATATGGAAGAGAAAGAATGTTTATAGAGAGATGAATCTTATTAGAAATTGTGGACACAAAATATTCTCAGAGATGTTTGTAAGAAAAGCTCTAACAGCATTTGATGATAAAAATATATATATATAATGAGTGATGGAATAAATACATTACTTTGGATTTAAAGTAGAAGTAATAATAAAATTAAAAAATGGGTTGGGAGTTTAACTGGCGACGCGCCACCTTTTAAAAAAATTGATGAATAAAAATTAGTTATTCCTTGAAAATACAATATTTTATAGGATCTCTATTTGAGACCATTCATTTGGTTCAAGAAATGATCATATGAAAGGAAAGGCAAAGCTACCCAGCAGGGACTAGTGTCAAAAGGGAGGTGTTTGATGAAGTAATGTGTTCCAGTTTGAACAGGAGAATATGAGTGAGCAGAAGCGAGTGAATATTGCGACTTTGAGAAATGGGGCAGCATTACTGCATCAAAGCCTCCCTTTTGACACTACTCCTATCAGCTATGTCTTTCTTATGGCAACACATTTCTACGTTGCTTCGAAGCCAATCGCTGACTCGGCGTCCCTCCATCATGCAAAGTCTTGCCTTGGTACACCTGAACTTCTTATCCACACATGCAATAAGGCCTTCTTTCACAGCTTGATGGAGTACTGCTCTACCTATGGCTTGGCACCTGCATCATCAACTCAGCTTGATGCCACAGAAACAAGGCCTTCAGATTTAGTGAATCTTGACAATGAAGCATTTCTATGGGCCGATCACTTTCCCCACTGCAAACAGGTTGGTGGTTCTGTCTTTTACCACTCATTTCTGGCCTCTCACGTAATGCTCTTGTCCTGTGTTTAAAGTCCCCCCCCCATGTTTTCGCAGCCATCGCGGTCCTCCATCAACACGCCCTTCTGGTGAACTACTCCTAAATTAAGATCAACTACTCATCTCACTCATTTTTCCTCTTTTTTCCGCCTCGTGGAACCACCTTCCAAGATATCTCTTTGTATCTCATTCTCCCTCCAGGTCTTAAAGACAGCTGTTCACCACCACATCAAGTCATCGCATTCCTCAATCCAAAATCATGATCTTTTCTACACCGTTAAACCACGGCCCCCACCCCTCCAAAAATTTTGCATACGTTTCCATATTGTCGCACCCTTTGTGTTCTCTCCCTACCCTTCTCGTTACCTGCATCTTTGTTGGCCATCTCTTATATACTTTCTCCCTCTTGCCCCTGCCTGTTGGATTTTCCCCTTTTTCCCCACTGTTCTCTTTGGTATGTTGTTTCCTGATTTTTGTTTGTTATTGCTCTCCAATAGCCTAGAGAATTGTGCATTAAAAAAAATGAATATATTCGCCCAAAGCGATCAACCATGTTTGTACAATACACGATCCCACTCGCAAAGAGATACCCCCACCAACTGAGACCACTTTTTCCGACCGATGGACTGTGAGATAGTGAGACCACTTTTCCGACTCGATGGTACTGTGAGATGGGCAAGTGCCAAGCTGCAGTAATGGAGAGGTTTCATATTTAATTCGGCTTGAAGCTGTCATTCCCCCGGGCAGAACTGGTGTCAATAAAATAACCAAGGTGAGGCTACGTACGTCCACTAGTGCAAGGAGGCTGTCTTCTTGTTTATGCACTTCCACAATACAACGAAATGAGGAGCCATTCCACAGTCGAGGGCTTAACAGGGAGGCAGATACAAAGAGGACAGCTCCACCAAGGAGAATTGACGAAGGCACACAGCACACAATTCTCTGTTGAAGGGTGCTTCCAACAGAAATCAACTGAAGTCCTTGACATTCTGGATCAAGAGGTTGATCGAAGGGGATTTTGAGCAAAAGCCATGCAACTCTCTTAGAAATCCGCAACAACCTTCTTCTTAAAGCTGCAAATGGGAGTATTCCTGAATCACCTCAAACCACTGAAAGACAGTACAAAAAAGGTGGTGGGAATGTCAATCAAGAGCATCAAAAGCCACAGCTTACAAATGTTACCCCAATCTATGT
This sequence comes from Eptatretus atami, assembly GCA_035128595.1. Taxonomy (NCBI): domain Eukaryota; kingdom Metazoa; phylum Chordata; class Myxini; order Myxiniformes; family Myxinidae; genus Eptatretus; species Eptatretus atami. Next base: position 28,260,734 of record CM068953.1, on the reverse strand, counting down.
GAGACCAGCGTGGATGGTGGTAACTAGCATGGAAGACCATTTGGTTCAGAAGACCAGGTTGAAAAGATCCAGTCAGTAAAGAACCTTTTACAGAAGTTGGCAAAATTTCTCAAAAATTCTTACTAAACATATGCGAGTCACCTCAAGCAACATCAGCGAGCAGTCATTCAGTCTATAAAAGCGTGAAAAACTACTGAGGTAACCTCAGTAAACAAAGGCTGAACAGTGGCTCTGATCTGCCATGAAAGATTGACAAAGATAGACATTGGCCTTAGTGAATAGCCTTTGCAAGTTTGAATGATTCAAGGATACGTATTTTGGCCAATTTGACCGAGCAAACAATCTTTAGAAAATTGGGAAAGTGGGTAAACATTAAACTTTGAATTTCTGATGGTACACTAAATTTTACGAAATAGACACATTTTAAAAATAAACACATCACAACTGGCAGTTACATCACATTCAGGCAGACCATCAAAAAAATTATATTTAAATTATTTGAAACTGAAATGTTTTACTGCCCTTCTTCCCGCCATGCAAAAGCAGAAAATTGTGCCAAAGTGGTGTAAAATTAAGCCTAGAAATTCATATTTTCTGTGGAGGGGTAGTGGAAAGGCACGCACACAGAGCTCCCAGCAGGCATGACTATGGCCATGCAGTAGTGATGGTAACTTTTTTTTACAAGTTGGCCCGTGCCCTTTGATGACATTCCTGTGCCCCTGTTTTTGTAACAAACCTTATCACCTCTTGCTCATCTTCCCCTCATTCTTCCCCACAATCCTATTTGTCCATGTCTCTCTCTATTTGTCTCCCAACCCTGCTGCTGGTTTTCCCCTCTTTTTGTACTGTTTAGTTTGATTGTATTCTGACCCTCTTAGCCTTCCCTGTCACTGGAATTGCATGTCAGGAAGCTGGAGCCTCAACGGTCTGCTTTCTTAAAGTAAGGCATAATGTTGTTCGCCTTAGTTTTGGTTTTTGTAACAGGCTTTAATACCTGGTTTTGCTTTTGCTCTCCAATCCTCTTCACCTCAGCCAAGCATTGCCCTCTGGGTCATGTGCGTCTGCAGAAACTCTTTCCTGTTACACTCCCCAATTCTCAACTCCTTCTTTCACACCTCTTTTTTAGCAACGTGGAACTGTCTTCCGAGTCCATTGTTCTGAGCACTTCTGAGAGGACTTCAAGGGTGTGCTGCACACCATAATCATCAAATCTTCCATTTCCATTACCGAGCTTTACTTTAAACCATTGAGATCATGCTGTCATCCTTGTGCAATTCTCTCCTTGCAAAAATCTCCATTTGCCATTTCGTCTGTTGATCCATTTGCCCCTATTGTGCTGCTTTCAAAAAAGCTTGCTATGGGAAAATAAAAAAACATAAAATTAATATATATCCCTTGGATCATGACACATCAATGTGAGCTGTTTAACTCTTTAGATGGCTGCAGTGTTAAATGTTTTTTCTCAGCAAAATGCTGAAAAATCAATGGTGTTTAATACAATGATAATGTTCAATGGAACAGAAACACATACACTGGCCAATCGATGGGAAGTCTTCAAGCTGATAAGCAGAAACATATTACTCAAATAACTTGAGAGTTTGATAAGGTTAGAATAAATATAAAATAGATGGTAGGTGTTGAGAGATAATTGTTGAGTGAAGGGAAGGAAGGAAGATTACAGAAGTAATTGAGGGAATGCAGGGTGAAGGAGATTGAGGGCCATCAAAAATCAACCCTGCAAAGCAGGAAGCATTCTGCTAATCCCGTGACAGCACTCGCAAGGTATCGCCAATTCATCTAGGTACACAGACACAAAAACTGCAATAATTACAATCATAGATATAGTATTGTGATTGGGGAAGTAACCTTCAACAATCAATTGATTAGGTCATTATCCCCATGCTCTTTAAAAGAACAAAGAGGGGGATGTATTGTAGTCGGTCTCAGATTGGAGAGAAGGAAGGGAGGGAAATGGAGAAGGACGGAGCAGAGGGAGAAGAGGACAACAAAGGTTAAACAAAACATCATGCTTGGTGTGTTGTTTACGTATACTTCAGTCAGTTTGGCGTGGTGTGGTTGACATCATGGGCTGAGCTGAACTGCCCACATGGCCTTTGCAAGAGTGAGGAGAGAAGCCAATCAGAGTGTGGTGAAAGAGTCGACACGCTGAGGAGGTGTGAAGCATGAAGATTATCACGCCCATGTGCTACTTGTGAATATCTGCAGTCCAGAGCAACTCTGGTAGGAGTGAAGGACAATAGCAATTGGCTTACCTTGTGGAGCTTTCCTTGGGTTGCTTTATGCAACTTTTTTGGCAAGGAGAGCGTGGGGGTTAATTATGGAAATCTGAGCAACCTGGTATAAATTTGATTAAGTGAGAGTTTGATTAGTTTATTCCCGTCAAATTGCAGGTGAAACAGGTGATTGTGGTCTTCATTTTGTATGTTAGCTGCTATTGGCATACACATAGTATATACTGTCGGGTGCCTTAGTGATGCCAAGTTTTTCTGTCTCTCTGTCGTTTGATAACTTGCACAAGTAATGTAACCAGTGTCGCAGCTGAGAGGAGCTTGTAGCATTGGGATTCTCATATCTGTGTTACTTTTTGAATGTCTGCAGCTGTAGAGGAACGCTGTGCAAGGTTTTAACAGCAAAGGGCTTCCTTGTAGCTTTTATTGGTTTCTTTATGCATTCTTTTCCTTTGGCTGGAAGAGCATGGAAGTTTTCATTGAAATCCCATCCACGTGGGATTAGGTGAGAGCTAATTGGTAATTCTCCAATTACAGGTGGTTTATCCTCTCATATATATCTAATAATTTTATACTATATATCATATATATCTAATATAAATATATATTAAATATATATATATAATATTACTGTATATATATATGAGCAAATACAACCCGTCGCTTTGCTGATGGCAAATATTATGAGGGTGGGGGGGGGGGTAGAGAGAGGAAGGAGGAAGCGAGAGAGGATGGATGCGGTGGGAGAAGAGGAACACAAAGGTTCAAGGGATGTTGTCAATAGTGAAGGTGAAGGTTACGAGATTCTAGAGGTTATCCTATGTGCATGAATGAAATAAAACCATGGGACACTGGCACCTCCAGGTGTTTTATAAGCGATTTGGAAGGTATGAAAATGAAGAAAGTGAAAAAACCGTTTTCGAGCATTTAAATCGTGAAGAAATTTGTTGCTGCTGTTCCACGTAAGCCAAGCTGTGTGCGCATAACATTAGGATCCTTTTTAATCTTTAAGCTGGTCTCACCCAGTGGGAAGTTTAAAGCCGGTGGAAGTTTAAGGGAAGTTTAAGCCGGTCGGAAGTAAAGAAATTAAATAAATTCATTCAAAGTAATGAATTTAATCCAAAAGAGAACAACCCTCGAGACATCGAAAAGTTTAATCACCCGTGAAATAATTTCAGATAAGCCACCATGTTGCCTGTTCGTCGGTGCAACGTGAATGTGGTACATCGGCTCACATCCATACAGCATTAATACTTATTTTAAACATAACGTTTTTCACCAGATTTACTTTGATTTCCTGTCGAGTTTCTTTGCTTGTTTGTGGGACAAAATGCAATGAAACTTTGTGTTGTACTGAGATGTGCCAGCGAAATGTCTAACAAAGTTGGGATGGCACCTCCAACTTTAAATTCCTCTCCCATCCCTTGTCACGCCTACCAGGAGCAGCTATTTTCTTGAAATAAACATCGCTTGCTTAAAAATCAAGCAGGGGAGTGGGGCATTAACATGTGCAAGAAATGATTTGGGGTGGCAATATCAGCCATTGATGGTAATTAACCTGTAATTTGCTAACCGCACATCAGGTGTGTTCCCATTAACCATCAGCTGTAGAAGGCTGCTGGTTAGCAATTGTACAAGCTAGTTGGTAAATGGAACACACCCAGGTGCTCCACTTCATTGTTAACTAGTAAAAAAAAATAAAATGTCAATAGACCCCCATTGTTTTTTGTAGTTTTATTTTGATGTACAGAGTTTAAGGGCTAACCATATAATGTACAACTAAAATGCTCCAGTCCTAACCCAGTCGGCCATCTTTGATCAATCGCAAAATAAAGTGAGGGGAACGTGTATGCCTTCATGTGCTGTGCTTGTGCCAAGCTTTGAACAAATCAGACCATGCATGTCAAGAAGAAAATGAAAACCTGGTGTTGGCCTTTTTATGGTTAGCGGTGGTGGTATTGGGATCCAGGGTCTGAGTTCAAATCTCACTCGTCCGGTGAATTAATACAGGTGGGGTTGACTCAGCTTTGTCATCTCTGGGGTCGCAAAATGAGTTCCAGTTTGCGGGAGCCCCGGTTTTAGAATTGGTACACTATCTGCATGTCGTAAGAGGTGACTTAAAGGTTGGCGGTCAGGAAGGGCATCTGGCCATAAAAACATTGCCTCCAAAAGAGAACCATGATAGAAAATTGTCAAGTGACCCACAGGCTAAAGCCCACTCTAAGCAGAGAAAATGGCTTAGAGAGAGTGTGTGTGTGTGTGTGTGTGTGTGGTGTGTGGGTGTGTGTGTGGGGGGTGTGGTGTGTGTGGTGTGTGTGTGTGCACGCACATGTAGAGAATGGTTGGCGACACAATTTAAGTAACAACATGGCTACAGTCGCCAATTCGATCCTCTCAAAAATAAAAGACGTTCTTATTTAAGCCATCATTCGTTGTTGGTGGCCAAGTTTGAACAACATCCGGTAAATGCATTGTCCGGAAATGGTTGAGGACAAACGTGTCACATTAGGTTTTTTAATCAACAAAATGCCCACGAGTCGGCATCTTGGATGTGATGTTGAAAAAACTGACGTGCATGTGTGGCAGCATTATTTTTTATCTTTGTGCCATGTATGAATAAAATCGGTCCATCCATGTCTGGGAATGGTTGCAGACACACCATCACGCACGCACATGAAATTGAGGCCAAACCATTAGCCCCCATTTCAGACTAAGTCCAAAGTGGGCTAATAATTTTCTTACTCGTGACGTAGTGAAGAGGATTCATCCTGTCTGGGTGTCTGAGATTCCCGTGCAGTCACCCTGGATGACCTGTTCCTGCGTCCTTTCACTCTTTCAGGACCATTTGCATTGTCGCCATCATCTCACAATAGGGTGATGCCATCAGTTCTTCCTCCTCCACACTCTGCCAGGTGTTCACTGTGAAACATCCGTTTAGCTTGTCAATTGTACTTTTCACAGATGGTCACAGTTTAACACCGTACTCAAAATCTCATAAGGCTTTCTTTATGGATATATTGGTGGCTGTGTTTGACACAGGTGCAACATTTAACACACAGATACCGGTATAACATTTACAACACAGATACAGGCATAACATTTACACTCGGATACAGGCATAACATTTACACATGGACAAGGAATAATATTACACACAATACAATTATAATATACACACAGTTACAGGTATAATTTAACACACGATACAGGTATAATATTTACACACAGATATGTGATACTATTTAACAGTAGGTTTTATACATCACAGATAGGTCTAATTTTACACGATGTATGATAATATTTACACACAGATACCAGGTATAATATTTTACACACAGTCAGGATAACATTAAGTTACTGCTATAATATTTAACACAGTTACAGGTATAAATTTAACACACGATACAGGTCTATAATTTACACACAGATACTATGTTTATAATATTTACCACGACATTCAGAAAATACACACAAAGGCTATAATATTTACACATGCATACGAGGTATAAACATTTACACACAGATACAGCGTATACATAAACTTCACACAGATACATTGTATAGCCTATTTACACACAGATACATGCATAGAATAACATTTACACAAGATACATGGGTATAGATTAACATTGTTAACAACACAGAACACGTATTAACATACACACAGAATAATGTATTCAAAATATTTACACACAATTAACAGGAAAAACATTTACCACACAGATTACAGGTATAACATTTTAACACATGGATACAGGAAACTTTAACAAGATAATGTATACAACATCACACCGATACTTGTATAGCATAACATTTACAACACAGATACATGTATAGCATAACATTTACACACGGGATACATGTATAAGCACATAACCCATTTCACACAGATACATGCTATAGCATAAACATTTACACACAGATACATGTATAGCTAAACATTTACACACAGATATGTATAGCGCATAAAATTTACACACAGATACATGTATACATACATTTAACACACAGATACAGGTATAAACATTTACACATGGTACAGGCAATACATTACACCTATAGGGTACAGCGAAACATTTACACACAGATACATGTATACAAACATTTACACACGATACGCGTAATAACATTTAACCATCAGGAACATAACATACGGACATTCACAGTACAGTATACATTTACACATGGATACAGAATAACATTTACACATAGTTAGAGGTACAGCGAAACATTACACACAGATACATGTATAGCTAACATTTACACACAGATTGAGGTATAACATTTACACACAGATACAGGGTATAACATTTACACATGGATACAGGAATAACATTTACACATATAGAGCTACAGCGAAACATTTACACACAGAATACATGTTAGCATAACATTTACAACACATTGAGGTATAACATTTACAGAAAGATACTAGGTATACCATTTACACACAGATGCAGGGATAACATTTACAACACAGATACAGGAATAACATTCACACATATAGAGTACAGTCTAACATTTACACACAGATACAGGTATAGTAAAAACATTTACACACAGATTACAGGTATAACTTTACACACATTGAAGGATATAACATTTACAGAAAGATTACGGTATACCATTTTACATAAACACAGATACAGGGATAACATTTACAGCACAGATACAGAATAACATTTAACATATGAAA
>CM068953.1:28228086-28241439 GCA_035128595.1 Eptatretus atami | reverse complement strand
CTTGTTTCTTTAAATCTTTCAAAGGAATCCATATTATCATATTGGTAAATGCTCTTTTTAGTAAGAAGAGAAATGTCTTTACCCAAGTCAGCTTGTGTCCTAAATTGATTATAAAGTAGAGGAAAAGAGGAGGTATTTGAAACCAAAGAAGTTAGAGGGCTTGTCATAAATTTATAAGAGTCAAGAAGTCTAATATTAGTATTTACACCCATTTCACAAGTATAAATCTGTTTTGTAAATGAGATGTAATTTTGATCTGTATTAGGAATTGCTATTATCTTTCCAGGATTATTACTTAGTTCTTTAATAAAGAGATGCATATCATAATGACAATTATTATGATGAAATACAGGTATGAATGCAGGGTTTCTATAATTAAGATTACAATTATTATGAGCTGCTCCTTTGTATTTCCCCATTATATGTCAATGATCTCGAACCCTTTTGTCAGTTTTTAACAAAGCCTCTGAGCATATAGGACAAATCCTTGCTTCTTCAAATTATTTCTCTTTATTTGGAGAGAAGTTAAGGGGTATATTTGTTGTTGACATAATTTTAGTCATCATCTTCAATCCTTTTAACAAATTCATCAGCAGCATCAGTTCCTCCATCCAACTCCAACTTATCATATTATATTTACTTCCTGCAGATGATTTAATGTAATAACAAAACCCGCAAGGGATATGATTTTGATATTTTTTCTATCATCAGTCATTTCCAAGATGCTCTCAAAATCAGCATATATTACAAATGGGTGTTTTACACATTGATTTGTTTCATTAAATACAACTTTCTCTCCTGGTTCTGGCATCTCAACAACTGCTGCTTTATGATTAGAACAATACTTTAAATATTTATCAAGTCTTTGGTGAGATCAAAAGATATTTAGGCATCTCTTACAAGGATCTCTTACAATGATTTATGCTTTGATTCATAAACTTCACTACTTTCCAATCTAGAAAAGTTTTTGACATGAGCATAATGAGCGGTTTCTTTATTGATGAAATAAAGGAGATCTACGTGCCGGTAATTTGACCAATCATCATTTGATATGGTATTACTAACTCTTACAATTGGAACTTTGTTTATATCAGTTAAACCATAAACATTTATTGATAGGTTTTTTCATATTCTCAAACTTTGTTATGTCTTTTAAGCCCATGGGTTCTCCTCCAGAGATGCTTAGATTCCCACTTTATAACGTATTCTCAAATTTATTTTACTTTGAAACTCTTTCACAGTCCCTTTCCTGTGGATAAATATGTGCTAAGATACTCCAGAGAAAGCATTGATTGTCAGTATTTTTTAACATTAATTATTGCCTTTTTATCCTTTCTCTACTTTGGTAAATCAAAATAAGTAGAAGCCTTTAGCAGAGTGGATTTAAGAAGATTAAGATCTATATATGAAACATTCACAATGTTAAACCCAGTACCTTGTTGTTGTTCTTATAATTCAAATCTAATCATGTCTTCAAAGACAGGAGATTTAAGGAAGCTATCAATTGATGTAATAAGGTGTGGTGGATTTGGTCTCATATATTTTTCTTCAATAACTTTATCTTCTCTTGAGAGGTAAAGGAGGCTCCAAGGTATATTTTGAATGATTTATGCTTTTTCAACATTCGACTAACAAACTTGAAAATTGAATCCTTTGAGATATGAATCGCTTCCCAAATCGATCTTACACTGGTATTAAATCTTAGAAGTTATACTTCTATCCGATCTTTAAAACATCTTTGAAGAGTTGTTATTTCAAATGGTTTTGTCTCAGTGACATCTCCCTCTCATCCAATTTTCTTCATATTTCTCTTCAAGTTTCTCTCAATGTTGTTTGTGTGTTTTTGTCATTGAAGGTGTTTTTTTATCACTCTTTTTCAAGACATCTTTTGAACAGATATCACAACGTTTTGTTTCTCGTTCAAATGGAGATATTTGTCTGAAAAGATTGAATGTGTGTTTGTTGGTTTGAAGGTGTTTTTTGTCGCATTTATATTCATGATTACAAGTGTCGCAGTACGTTGTATTCACCATATTTATAGAGGAAAACTTTGCTTAAAATAACATTTTCTTGATGGAATATCTCATGGTAATTTAGAGATGCTTTTCGATTAAACGAAAAATTTTCTTGATGAAAATTCCATTTAATGTATAGGTGAATCTGTGCTTAAAACCATTTTACCCACCAACTTTTTTTACTTCATAAATACAATGTATCAAGACACAAAAGACAAGTTTCACTCAATCTCTACATTTGTAAAAGATACTGAGAAATATGTCGAGGATGTAAAATTGAATAAAAATAAATATAACAACTACTGGATAAAAATAATTATGGTTAATATGAGTTCTTCAATTTCCTTTGGTGGAAGGGCTATTGGTATGTCTGGAAGAACATCAATTAAAGTAGGTCCAACAAAAGTTTCTCCTCTCCTTCTGGAAATATATTCAAAACAAGAAAAAGCAATGAAACAAAAGTATCAAAATAGAAAAACCTTATGGATGAAGCTTTGGAAAGAAGATAAGACCATCAGCAATATGCAAGGAGAAATTTGTATTTTTTTCAATAACCCAAAAGATGTAAATCTTGATGAAATAAAGGATGTTAATATATCAGGCGAAATGACATTTCGTTCAGTAGTAGTTAAGGACCATTTTAAAATTACCTTTAATATAAAAAATGTAGTCGTTGAATCTGTAAATGAAAAAAAGTATATGGATATAGATGGTAATGTTTTTTCTACTAAGTAAATACGAGTCATTATTCAAGTGAAGATTTTGAAGATTATGAGAGTGATGATAGTATCTCTGTTGGAACAGAAGACTGTTATGACACCGAGAGTTTGTGTTCAAACGATAGTTATGAAAGTAGTTTTACAGATGATTGTGAAAGCACCAACGAAAGTACCGAAGATGATACCGAAGATGAATTTTATTTGAAGTTAAGTTTTACTTCATAAATATGAATACTATACTAGATCTTGAGCCTCTTGATTTCCCAGATTCTCCATATGACAAATTTGAGAGTTGTCCTGCATGTGAAAGAGTGGGATTAAACACAGTCAAAAGGCTATAAACAATGTATATTCCGTGATTATCTTCTAATTAATGAAAATAAGAGATATAAAAAGGAACACAACTGTTTCAAAATTACACCAAAAATGAATTACTTTACAAAATGAATAAGAGACATGAATGTTAAGTCGGAGGGTGATAATACACCTTTTCTTACAAGAGAAGAGACTGAACAAATGACGGTAATGTTTCATTGATTGATGATGTATATCATGAACGATTGTCATATTGAGGGAAATATCAACACAAGATATTGCATGAATAAAATAATGGATTATCTTGAAATTAAATCTGAACTCAGGATAAAACATAGTTTCCAAGAAAGCCAATAAAAAGTTTATAATTTATTTTCTAAATATATGAAGAATTATTTTTTGGGAAAATACCTTTTTGGGAAAATAAGATAAAATTTAACAACCATAAAAATCTTCCAAATTCATGAAGATATCTCATAGTTGCTTCAAGCAGATGTGGAAAACCTGCCTGCTTTTGACGATGCTCCTTAATCCCAACTTTTTAGATTTTGATAATTTAATAATTTTGACAAAGACAAGTTTTCAACCTGAGTATCAATGACTCTCACAAACTTGTAATGCTGGTCTTCAAAAAGAGGACAAAATTGGTTTATTTAAACTTCAAAACAAGCTAAATGATTATAACATTGAAAATATAATTCACCTATTTTGGGATACACAGAAATATAAAAAGAAATCAAAACCTATAACTTGTATTCTTAGTGATAATACGGACGATATACCTTCACCCCAAGATTTGGATAAATCAAAAAACAATGTTGTTATCTTTAATGATTGTGTTTATGAGAGGAACCAAATGGTTATGGATAGTTATTACACAAGAGGGAGGCATTCTTCTTGTAATTGTATTTATCTTAGTCAATCATACTTTCAAGCCCCTCGTCTCTCAACAAGAAACAATGCTCATTTTTATATTTTATTGAAGTTAAATTCAATAGATATAAACAATTTTTGGAGAGACAATTGTACGTTTTGCAGTAAAAACAGAATTTGAGGAGGATTTGAAACACACGGATGGAAAATATATATACATTGTTGTGAATTAAGATGAGTTATTGAGGGATAAATATTTTATTTTATAAACAATGACATACATAAATGATAGTTGTTATCAATCTTGTGGGTAAATCTGCTTCTGGAAAAAAAACTTTCATAGATCTACATTTTTGAATAGTGAAAATGAAAAGATTACATGTTTAAAAAAAATCACACCCTGTGATACGTATTGTGTCTACAACAACCAGAGTAATGCGACCAGGAGAAGTAGAGGGTAAAGATTATTACTACATTTCAATAGAGGAATATATGCGATTGAGGAATGAAGGTCAACTATTTGAGGAGGTCTCTCTTGGTACAACAAAATATTCACATTGTAAGAGTGAGTTAAATAAACTAAAATCTGGTGGTCTTGGGTTATGAGAAACTAATCCAGAAGGAATGAGACAAATTATTAAACATCTGAGTGGTAATGGAGTTAAGATTTTATCATTCGGTTTTGATGTTGATGAAGAAACTCAACGCAAACATATGAAAAGCAGAGATACAAGCATTAGTGAAGAAGAAATTACAACTCGTATTAATTCTAATAATGAATTTGATGAAATATTAAAAGAAAATAATTTATTTGAACACATCTACTGTCATGATGAAGAAAAGGAAAATTTCCCCATTGACCTCTACAATTCATTAAATGATATTTTCCAATGAATAAATTTATTTAAGGAACATCAAGAGTTGGTTTCAAAAGTTGAAAAACAAGAGGAATACATAAAGAAGGAACTCTAATGGGTGAAGAAGCGTTTGAAAGAAAATGAGAGAAATTTTTTAAACTACTTAAAAAAAAAAACTCCCCAACAAACAAATGTCTGCAATTCCTATGATAGAATCCACCCCGAAAAAACTTCAAATGATAAAAGATTTTTATCATATGATGGAGCAAGAACTCGAAGATATAGTAGAATTAGAATATGATGATGAAGTATTATTTCAACAACTGGAAGAGATAAATCAACCCCCCTGATATATGTTGTGAATGCACTCCAAAACAATGAATATTCAACAGATTCAAAAACCACAGCAGGTCTCATTCCAACAGAACAACCAGCAATATTCCATCTTGATGAAGAAAAGGTACTGATATTTAATGATGAATTAAAGTTCTTGAGTTCTGTTCAATCACCTGTTAAATTAACTCCGAGATTAATGTTTCTTCTTACAAAAGATGGAAGACAAATTTCAACTGTGATGGGTGAATCAAGTTATTTCGATAAACCATTGAATATAGGAAAATGAGGGTGATGAAGCATATATTGATTTATTAAACTCGCTTGATTATGGAGTTTCTGTTGCCAGTAAAGGAAGGAAGGATGAAAAGGAGAAACACATTATTAAGGCTTTAAGTAGGCTTGGTTCAGATGTTAGTTTTCTTCCAAATGACCCATCACAATTAGTTAATAGACTGTTATTGTTGTTAGGTAGTAATAAGGCTGCATACAATTGTTGTTTTAATGAAACATCAGGCATTTTAGACCAGTTAATAAAGGTGTAAATAATTAATAAATGTCAATACGAAGATATTTTATCCCATGTTAAATGAGTTTAATTCTCCTCATGATGAAAATGAAAAATATCATCAATTGTAGATGCTCATGAGAATTCTTTTTTTGTTGTTGAAAGATGATAAAGAAGTATATATATTGTTACGGCTGTGGAAATTTGCAATACATCAGAAAGGTCCTCAGGTTAGATATATCGATAAGTTCATGTGTAGTTAGTCCACACCTGTTGTTAGGGGAATATGTGTGATTCATCGGGCTGCGACGCTTTGAGTTAGCCATTTTTCTTTCCTATCGTTATTTTGGACCATTAAGCCGCCAACAACTCAAACACCACCACCTTCGCCTCTTTACCTCCACAACTCCATCCCGCAAACATCGCTTCACCGCCATTCCCAAACGACGCCCGCCAACAACCAAACCACCACAGCAACCCCCACCACGTTCGCCTTTCTCTTCCACAACCAACAACCACACCACCTGTCAACACCGAACGTCGTGCTGTCCAGGGCCGTTCGGTAATTGTTGCCGAACGCGTCGAGCCGCGACACATGGATCTTTCGGGAGAGGAGAAACGGATCAGGAAGGCTTCACGCCCTTTTTTCCCATCCAATGACTGAGTATCGGTGCATGGCCCCGCCTCCGAACCCGCTGTGAATGCGTTCCTTTTAGGAGAGGAAAACGGATCAGGAAGTTCACGCCCCTTTTCTTCCATCCAATGACTGAGCATCGGTGGCATGGCCCCGCCTCCGAACCCGCTGTGAATGCGTTCCTTTTAGGAGAGGAAAACGGATCAGGAGAGGCTCACGCCCCTTTTTCTCCGTCCAATGGGCGAGCGTTGGGCGGTGTGGCCCCGCCTCTAAGCGCGTTTGATCCGCGAATCTGCATACAAGCTCTTCCCCGGTCTATAAAAACGGGAGAACAACGCAGCTCGTGTGTGGAGAAAGGGGTGGAGAAAGGGGTGGAGAAAGGGGTGCAGAAAGGGGCGCAGAAAGTGGCGCAGAAAGTGGCGCAGAAAGTGGCGCTAGTCGGAAGTTGTGGAGTCTGAGAGGTTGTCGTTGCGGGGATCGGACGGCGAAGGGACGGAGCTCGGAGTGGAGGTCAAGGACGAGTCGCGGAGTGGAGCAGGGAGCAGAAGAGGGCTCAGGGGCGAGAGTTCGCCGAGTCGGTGCGGTCCCGGGACCCCGCTAGCGGGACGGAGCGTCCGCCATTCCCTCTCCCGACCCCGAGCATCAACAATTCCCCCCCCCCCCATCCGCGCTGAGATAGCGCCGGTAACCCCGTCCGTTCCCCAACCCAACCGTGTGTGTCGAACGACCAACACGTGCCTGCGCAACGCACGCCTGGAGGAGCTCACCGACCATACCAGGGGCACGGAGTCAGGCGCGTTACGCGGACATTGCGGCTAGCCCGCCATCGCGCCACGAGGGCGCGGGTAAAGACCCTTCGGTCTCGTGGACCTGGCCGATCACCCAGGTCCCACGTTCATTTGTCCACGGACCTGTCTGCCTCCTTGCCTGTGAGGGTGGCTTGTGTTTTCTTTGCTTTTGGTGTAATGTATGTGTGGCGCCAGTCTTGTAAGTAAACCTGTATAAGTGTGCTGAAAATAATTGCCTTTTTTATTCGGTAGTAACTCTGCGTTATTTCTTGCTTTGACTGTTATATGTGCATTACTGTATGGCTGTGATATCGTGCTTGTCTGAGTGTGAATAAAAGTGCTTGTCAAATTGTTCCCGTTTCGCTGCGTCCTTCCTTCGGTTGAACGTTCCATCTTGCATCACGTAAGGGATTGGTAGTGGTTGAAACACCCGATAAGTAAAACTGAACCGTCGAGGTCGACGATAACTCCGCTCGGTTATCCCTGCAGTACGGAATGAGCCGCTTAAGCGGTTCGTGTCCGGAGTCGACCTGCGGCGTGGTACAACTCCTCGGTACGCTACCCGCGCGGGTACTTAGGTATATCGGCATTCGGCGATTCACTATTTAGCGCGGGTAGAATGCGGACTGGGTTGTGGTGAGGTTAAACCCCCACCCGTGGCTAGCTCCTTGGCGGTAGTTCCAAGAGGGTCACGACTGAATTGTCCGTTCCGGTGGGCGATGTCGCGATTCGAGTTACGTGGCCGATCGCACACCGTGGGCGAAATTCGTAACATTGGTGTCAGGAGTGGGATTCAAATCCACCCCGTCTCCAACTAAATTTACGGGATCGGACCAGGGGTGTGCAAGGCAACCCCCCGTTCCCCCAATTACGAGCAAAGCTAAATTAATTCCTTACGAGAAATAAGATGCATTTCAAAGCGAGCGGGTGCCGGGTAGAAATGTATATGTGTAGTAATGTAGGATCCATGGCCCGGAATGGTTCTTTTATAACTCCACCGCTAATTTTAATCCATGGGGGAGCACCCTCATTTATTGAGCACAAACTTTGCCGGCAAACGGAGTTGCAAGATGCGGCGCGGCCGCACTTCATCGCGCACGAGGCGTGAGCAGGCGGCTATTTTTAGCGCAACGAATGGCACGACACGAGGCGAGCGCTCCCAACAACTGTTTCAAGCCACGTGGCGATGGCAGGCGAGGCAGGCGGACATCGCGCGGTCTCGAAACAATTGGAGGAAGAATGGAAAACCGAGCTCGAAAAGAAACAAAAGGAGCACGATTTGGAAGTAAAACAACTAATGGAAAAAATATTGGAGGGGGCAAGGTGTTCAAAGAACTAGAGGGAGAGTGGGAAATACAGTTGGAAGAGAAAAAATGTGAACACGATTTGGAAATAAACAATTGAAGGAAGAGATAAGAACAGGCAATCAGGAAAGAGAAAGCCTAGAACGGAAGATAAAAGAGGAGAGGGACAGCTGGAGGAAAGGACGGAGGAATTGCTGGAAAAGTCAGAACAGTTCGAAGAACTGCAGGGAGAATGAGGGAGGAGGAGAAAGAAAAACAAAGCTAGAAAAGGAAAAACGCAAACAAGATGGGAATTGGTACTACTGAAGCGAGAGGTAAGGACAGCAGATTAAAAGAGAAACCCTGGAAAGGGAGATAGAAATGGGAAAGGAAGCGGCAGGAAAAACTAAAGGATTCCAGTAAGAAAATGGACGAAATGAGGAGGAAGCATGGGAAAGTTGTGCGGAAAGGAGGGAAAAGCATGCAAATTGAGAGAGGAATTATGGGAAAAAGCTTCTGAGATACTGAAACACGAAACCAAAGAGAGAGGATTACAAAACGAACTAAGAGATGTTAAAAGAGGAGAGGAAGAGAGCGGAAAATGATCGTTGAGGAAACACACTGTACAGATCAAACAGTTGGAAGCCAAAGCAAGGTTGGAGTGTGCGGAGTTGAGAAAGAATTTGAAAAGAAAGCTTCTGAGTTACAGAAACACAAAGACAAAGAAAGGGAACTACAAAACGAGTTGAGGATGATGAGGGAAGAACAACTGAAGCAGGAAGGAGAAATCAGGCGATTGAAGGACACAACGAGATTGCAGAATGAGAACAAGAGAGACAGTGGAATAAAAAGCAAAAAGAGTATGAATTTGAACTGAACAACAAAAGGAAAGGCAAGCTGGAGTGCGAGGAGATAGACAAAGAACAGCGAATGAAACACAAAAGGAAATTACCAAATGAAGAAAACCACGAAACTGGAGAAGAAGGACAGGAGAGGAAACAAGGAAGAGTAATGAGAGAGCAGCAAATGAAACACAAAAAGGAGATTAACCAAATGAAGCAAACCATGAAACTGGAGAAGGAAGGACAGGAGAGGAAACAAGGAAGAGTGTGAGAGAACAGCGAATAAAACAACGGAAGGAAATGAGCAATTGAAAGAAACGATGAGATTGGAGAATGAAGAGCAGGAGAAACTGTGGGTAGAAAACAAGAACAATGTGAGTTGAAATTGAACAACTAAAACGGAGAGCAAGATGGAGTCAGCGGAGATTGAGGAGCTCCGGAGGGAGAACGAACAGCTAATGGGCTCAGAGGAAAAAACGACTCAGATGGAAGGAAAAAGGAGCCAGAGAGAAACAGAAAAAATAGAGGAGAGACTGCACGATAAGACGGGGTTGGACGAACACACACACACGGAGGTAGTGGAGGACGATGGGGGCGAGATGGCAGAACGGTGGGGACCCGGTGCAAGCAGCTGGATAGCCTCCTGCGCAACACGTGCCTGCGCAACGCATGCCTGGAGGAGCTCACCGACCATACCAGGGGCACGGAGTCAGGCGCATTACGCGACATTGCGGCTAGCCCGCCATCGCGCCACGAGGGCGCGTGTAAACCCTTCGGTCTCGTGTACCTGGCCGATCACCCAGTCCCACGTTCATTTGGTCACGGACCTGTCTGCCTACTTGCCTGTGAGGGTGGCTTTGTGTTTCTTTGCTTTTGTGTAAATGTATGTGTGGTGCCAGTCTTGTAAGTAAACCTGTATAAGTGTGCTGAAAATAATTGCCTTTTTTTATTCGGTAGTAACTCTGCGTATTGTTCTTGCTTTGACTGTTATATGTGCATTACTGTATGGCTGTGAATACGTGCTTTGTGTGTGAATAAAAGTGCTTGTCAAATTGTTCCCGTTTGCTGCGTCCTTTCCTTCGGTTGAAAGTTCCATCTTGCATCAGTAAGGGATTGGTAGTGGTTGAAACACCCGATAAGTAAATATTGAACCGTCGAGGTCGACGATAACTCTGCTCGTTATCCCTGCAGCACGGAACGAGCCGCTTAAGCGGTTCGTGTCCGGAGTCGACCTGCGGCGTGGTACAATCCTCGGTACGCTACCCGCGCGGGTACTTAGGTATATCGACATTCGGCGATTCACCTCATTTGCGCGGTAAAATGCGGACTGGGTTGTGGTGAGGTTAAACCCCACCCGTGGCTAGCTCCTTGGCGTAGTTCCAAGAGGTCACGACTGAATTGTCCGTTCCGGTGGGCGACGTGTCGCGATTCGAGTTACGTGCCGATCGCACGCCGGGCGGGCGAAATTCGTACAATATATTTATGATAAGATATGTGATGGAATTACTGCCATTGAATGTTGGAAGAAAAATATTTGTGTTATCTTCTTTTCAAGACCAATTAACAAGTATGGTGTTTCAGAAAATAAAAGAGATTATAATAATGATATACAGACTTTTAAAAACTCATAAATGAGAAGCACATCCTGAGTTTTAATTTCACAACAAGTATCACACATCTTCTTTCCATACCCATTACAACTTGACACAACAAATAATATGAGGCATCTTTATTGCCGATGGAAATTTATAATACCTTGTTAATATCACAGAGAAAAATGACAAATTTCGTTATAATCCGGGAAGCAGTTACAAAACTATAACAGTTTAAACCAGAGCATACGAGATTTTTCAAATAGCTTCCGAAATTGCTCGCATTATGAAAGAACAGGGTGATTAACCAAAAAATATTGTTGTAGATATTCAAAAACATACTTCGAAATCAACGATTAAACGTAAAAATAACTACAAGGTTGATTTCACAATTGAGAATTAATTTAGAGAGTTATTGATTTCTCCTCAAAAAAGATGAAACTAATGGGAATTTTACAGTGATAATGTCATTCAAATATCCCCAGGCATAAATTCGGTGTTAATTCACTGTGATTTGATTGATGCTGCTTACAATGATGGATAAGAACAAATACAACAAGCCGTAGGCGACATGGCTGTTCGCTCTAGATGGAAAGCTGGCCGAACTAGCCGATATTCATTATCATGCATCAATCAATTTAGCACAATAAATATGATTATCACAGCCCTCTTAGTTTGCGCCCAGAAACCCGCCTTGTGAAATTTCAGGCATGTTTCCAAAGAGACTCTAACAAATGGCAGCCCTGGTAATTCCATTTATCTATTCGCTAAGATTTTATTATTTATATGATGCTGTAAGACATTCATTCTCCTGGCACAAAAAAACAGTCCCTCGAGGTCCAGTTTCGGAGGTATTGATTTTTTGTACAGTCCACAGTAAGTGTACGATGTACGATAAAGTATTTTAGCTGTTGCTAAGCAACGGAGGTGTGCATAGCAACCATTCATTTTTGTGTACATGCTAGCACATATAAACATTTCACCCAATGTTTCATCAAAATCAGACTCTTTCTCTTAGAATATTCGCAATTAACCGTTTCTGAAATGTTCGACATGTACTCGCCCAAACCTATTCCTACAAATATTTTTTGTTAGGCTGCAAATTGCATGAAGGGAGCTAGATAGATTGCGCACAAACTCTAAGCTTC
Organism: Eptatretus atami; assembly: GCA_035128595.1. Taxonomy (NCBI): domain Eukaryota; kingdom Metazoa; phylum Chordata; class Myxini; order Myxiniformes; family Myxinidae; genus Eptatretus; species Eptatretus atami. Next base: position 28,229,532 of record CM068953.1, on the reverse strand, counting down.
GATTTTTAGATTTTTTTATTTATTTTTTTTTTCGATTTTTTGACCACTTTAAGGGGCCATTGCTATGCGTTGCTAGGGCCCGGGTCCCATATTCGAAAGCACACGATCCCAGAAATATGGTCCTACCTACCAAAATTTCATTGGAATCGGTTGAGTGGTTTAGCCCTAGGCTTACCAAATTTTTGTGGACAGACAGACAGATGGAATGTCCAGAATAAGGGTGCTCTAAGAGCAGCCAATAGGTACGTGTTCAACTATTCTTACACATAAAGACCTAATGGGTTGATCTGCTTCTGCTGTGGAAATGTAGCAGGTGCGAAAAAGAGTATAAAAGACGCCAAAAGGAATTCCATAAATTGCAAGCAATAAAAGAAAATTAAGAAAGGCAAAACTCAGTTGTCTCCCCAAGAACGACATAAAATAATTCAAATACTTGGAGTCAGGGTTTCAAAAGTTTTAATATCTTTTTTCTCAATAAATACAAGTATGGAAGCAATTGATTATAGTATCTATAATTTGGATGATACCATTGTTATCTCAAACTCTACGAAAAAACAAGACTACTTTCAAGGTAAATGTCTATCACAGGAATAGATTGGAATACAAATGGAACAAAAAGTTTTGAAATAAATAATCCACAAACATATTGAATCTAGCCGAAGGTTTCTTGTTCTGTAAATTTCATTCACAAAGCCTGGGAATAACACAAACGCTACACTCGTAAATGATTTCTTCTGGAAAATGTTTGATAGTGTTCGTTTGTATATTGGAACACAAGAAGTTGAAGTGGTTCATTATGTCTCTGCTACATCTGAAATTATGAAATTTACACGATATTCTTTCCTGATAGAAGGGTAGGGGGCTGTCAAAGGTTTTATTCCTGATATGGCAACGGGGAAACCACAGACCCTGGTTATACTCAGGAAAGGCAATGTATAATGATGATACAGCAAGTAATAGTTTTACCATGGCAGTTCTCTGAAAGGTATATTGGGATTTTGTTGATTATGATAAAGTTCTGTTTGGACTTAAAATTATATTTCAACTACAAAGGAATGATAATGAAAATAGATTGCTTTTTGGTGCTGCTAATGCTTTTATAATCAGAATAAATTTGTTATTGTGAAATCTCTCTCTATCGAGTGCAGTCTGTGGCTATGTTGCATCATTGGTTGGGACGTGACTATGCCGCTGATGCAGTGTCCCCCTTACCAGTACACTGTGCTCATTTTGCCGACATCGAAGATGAACAGGCTGAGTCAACCTCTGGTGTATTTTAATTCAGCGGGAACGGGGCCTTGAACTCAGGACCCTAGGATCCCAAGCCGCCACCCTAACCCACTAAGCCAACACCAGGCTAATTGATGAATGAGTTGTTGTATTAGTGATATATTCCTCATCTTAAACAGAAGAGATGTTGATAGAGACTTAACTCAAAGAATCCAT
>CM068953.1:28200171-28224570 GCA_035128595.1 Eptatretus atami | reverse complement strand
AATTGCTCATGCAATTATGGGATTCCTTTTGGGCGTCTTTTATACTCTTTCGCACCTGCTACATTTCCCACAGCAGAAGCAGATCAACCCATTAGGTCTTTATGTGTAAGAATAGTTGAACCGATACCTATTGGCTGCTCTTAGAGCACCCTTATTCTGGACATTTCCATCTGTCTGTCTGTCCACGAAAATTTGGTAAACCTAGGGGCTAACCACCAACGATTCCAATGAAATTTGGTAGTAGGACCAATATTTCTGGGAATCGTGTGCTTTCGAATATGGGACCCGGGCCTAGCAACGGCATAGCAATGGCCCTTTAAAGTGGTCAAAAAATCGAAAAAAAAATAAATAAAAAAAATCTAAAAATCGAAGCTTAGAGTTCTGTGCGCAATCTATCTAGCTCCCTTCATGCCAATTTGCAGCCTAACAAAAAATATTTGTAGGAGAGAGGTTTTGGGCGAGTACATGTCGAACATTTCAGAAACGGTTAATTGCGAATATCTCTAAGAGAAAGAGTCTGATTTTGATGAAACTTGGGTGAAATGTTTACAATGTGGCTAGCATGTACACAAAAATGAATGGTTGCTATGCACACTCCGTTGCTTAGCACAGCTAAAATACTTTATCGTACATCGTACACTTACTGTGGACTGTACAAAAAATCAATACCTCCGAAACTGGACCTCCGAGGACCTGTTTTTTTGTGCCCAAGGAGAATGAGTCTTACAGCATCATATAAAATAATAAAATCTTTAGCGAATAGATAAATGAGAATTACCAGGCTGCCATTTGTTAGAGTCTCTTTGGAAACATGCCTGAAATTTCACAAGGCGGTTTCTGGGCGCAAACTAAGAGGGCTGTGATAATCATATTTATTTGTGCTAAATTGATTGATAGCATGTACATGAATATCGCTAGTGCGTCGGCCAGCTTTCCATCTAGAGCGAACAGCCATGTCGCCTACCGGCTTGTTGTATTTGTTCTTATTCCATCATTGTAAGCAGCATCAATCAAATACAGTGAATTACACCGAATTTATGCCTGGGGATATTTGAATGACATTATCACTGTAAAAGTCCCATTAGTTTCAATCTTTTTTGAGGAGAAATCCAATAACTCTCTAAATTAATTCCCAATTGTGAAATCAACCTTGTAGTTATTTTACGTTTAACGTTGATTTCGAAGTATGTTTTGAATATCTACAACAATATTTTTGGTTAATCACCCTGTTCTTTCATAATGCGAGCAATTTCGGAAGCTATTTGAAAAATCTCGTATCTCTGGTTAAACTGTTATAGTTTTGTAACTGCTTCCCGGATTATAAAGAATTTGTCATTTTTCTCTGTGATATTAAACAAGGTATTATAAATTTCCATCGGCAATAAAGATGCCTCATATTATTTTGTTGTGTCAAGTTGTAATGGGTATGGGAAAGAAGATGTGTGATCACTTGTTGTGAAATTAAAACTCAGGATGTGCTTCTCATTTATGAGTTTTTAAAAGTCTGTATATCATTATTTAAAATCTCTTTTATTTTCTGAAACACCATACTTGTTAATTGGTCTTGAAAAGAAGATAACAAAATATTTTTCTTCAACATTCAATGGCAGTAATTCCATCACTATCTATCATAAATATATTGTTACGATATTCGCCCGCCGCGCGTGCGATCGGCCACGTAACTCGAATCGCGACACGTCGCCCACCGGAACGGACAATTCAGTCGTGACCTCTTGGAACTACGCCAAGGACTAGCCACGGGTGGGGGTTTAACTCACCACAACCCAGTCCGCATTTTACCGCGCGAAATAGGGTGAACGCCGAATGTCGATATACCTAAGTACCCGCGCGGGTAGCGTACCGAGGAGTTGTACCACGCGCAGGTCGACTCCGGACACGAACCGCTTAAGCGCTCGTTCCGTGCTGCAGGGATAACCGAGCAGAGTTATCGTCGACCTCGACGGTTCAATTTTACTTATCGGGTGTTTCAACCCACTACCAATCCTTACGTGATGCAAGATGGAACTTTCAACCGAAGGAAAGGACGCAGCGAAACGGGAAACAATTTGACAAGCACTTTTATTCACACGCAGACAAGCACGTATTCACAGCCATACAGTAATGCACATATAACAGTCAAAGCAGAACAATACGCAGAGTTACTACCGAATAAAAAGGCAATTATTTCAGCACACTTATACAGTTTACTTACAAGACTGGCACCACACATACATTTACACAAAAAGCAAAGAAAACACAAGCCACCCTCACAGGCAAGTAGGCAGACAGGTCCGTGGACCAAATGAACGTGGGACCTGGTGATCGGCCAGGTACACGAGACCGAAGGGGTTTACCGCCCCTCGTGGCGCGATGGCGGGCTAGCCGCAATGTCCGCGTAATGCGCCTGACTCCGTGCCCCTGGTATGGTCGGTGAGCTCCTCCAGGCATGCGTTGCGCAGGCACGTGTTGCGCAGGAGGCTATCCAGCTGCTTGCACCGGGTCCCACACGTTCTGCATCTCGCCCCATCGTCCTCCACTACCTCCGTGTGTGTGTGTGTCCCAACCCCGTCCTTATCGTGCAGTCTCTCCTCTATTTTTTCTGTTTCTCTCTGGCTCCTTTTCCTTCCATCTGAGTCGTTTTCCTCTCTGAGCCCATTAGCTGTTCGTTCTCCTCCGGAGCTCTCAATCTCCGCTGACTCCAATCTTGCTCTCCGTTTAGTTGTTCAATTTCAAACTCACATTGTTCTTGTTTTCTACCCCACAGTTTCTCCTGCTCTTCATTCTCAATTCTCATCGTTTCTTTCAATTGGCTCATTTCTTCCTGTGTTTCATTCGCTGTCTCCTCACTACTCTTCCTTGTTTCCTCTCCTGTCCTTCCTTCTCCAGTTTCATGGTTTGCTTCATTTGGTTAATCTCCTTTTGTGTTTCATTTGCTGCTCTCTCATTACTCTTCCTGTTTCCTCTCCTGTCCTTCCTTCTCCAGTTTCGTGGTTTTCTTATTGGTTAATTTCCCTTTTGTGTTTCATTCGCTGTTCTTTGTCTATCTCCTCGCACTCCAGCCTTGCCTTTTCCTTTTGTTGTTCAGTTTCAAATTCATACTCTTTTTGCTTTTTATTCCACTGTCTCTCTTGTTCAATTCTGCAATCTCGTTGTGTCCTTCAATCGCCTGATTTCTCCTTCCTGCTTCAGTTGTTCTTCCTCATCATCTCAACTCGTTTTGTAGTTCCCTTTCTTTGTCTTTGTGTTGGTCTGTAAACTACAGAACTTTTCTTTATATTACAAATTCCAAGTTTGCTCAATTCATCCGCGCACACTCCAAAGCCATTGTAACTTAGGAAGGAGAACTTTACTGTCAACTGTTTGATGCTGTCAGTGTTTTAGATTCGCTATCAACTGCAGTTCATTTGTCCGCCTGTCTCACTCTCACATCCGCTTATTCAATATCGCTGCATAGAGTTCGATATTTTGATAACCCATACATCAAGCGTTGGTTCGTGTTTCAGTGGCTAGTCTCAGAAAGACTTTGTATTACCCATAGAGGTAATTCCCTCTCTCATATGCAGCTTCTTTCCCTCCTTTTTCCGCCAAAGCAATTTCCCAATGACTCCCTCCTCGAATATTCGTCCAATTTTCTTATTTCTTGAGTTCCTTTTATTGTTTTTCCTGCCGGTTTGATCCTTTCGCACATTTCTATTACCCTTTCCAGGTTTCTCTTTTAATCTGGCCTGTCCCTTACCATCTCGCTTCAGTTAAGTACGCAATTCCCCATCTTGTTTGCTTTTTCTTTTCTAGCTTTGTTTTCCTTTCTCTTCCTCCCTCATTTCTCCCTGCAGCCATTACTAATCGAAGTACTGAAGAGTGATCTGACGTGTTACGCAGCAAATCAAACTGCCTACCGTGCACTAGTCCATACAGGCTGGTCCACTAGCTACTCTTCATTAATGGCAGATCTTCCGTTTCTAGAGAACCGGTTTTCAAACCAAATTCCCATATCCTGATTGCCTAGAGTCTCGTATCAATAGCTATAATCCTTCATATGTTTTCATAGTTTCATTTGCACGGAAATCGTGTAAATGCACACATTTTATGTTCTCATTCCACTGTATATTCCCTAAACACTCCCTCACACCTCTAAGTGGTTCTTTGATAAAGCGCACCTTCGACCCCTCCAATATTTTTTTCACATTAGTTGTTTTATCAACTTCCAATCGTAGCTACCTTTTGGATTTCTTTTCGAAGCTCGGTTTTCCATTAACTTACCTGCCACATAATTGTTTACAGAAAAGCGCAAACTCCAGATGTCCGCTACTGCCATGCGGATCCTGCACTATAGTCGCACTGAGTGGATTGACTAACAGGTGTGTATTACGAGGGCAAGGCTGCTCAGCAGCTCAGTGTCGTGCCAATTCGTGCGCTAAAAATAGCACCGGGGCGCCAACGTGCTCCACGCGCTGTGCCGCGGTGAAGTGGCGCCAAGTGCCGGCGCGCAGGCCATCTTAGCAACTCCGTTTGCCGGGCAAAAGATTTGTGCTCAATAAATGAAAGGAGAGTGAGCTTCATAAAAGAGTACAAGCAGAAATGAAACCCCATGGATATACACAAATTAGCGAGAGTAGGAGTATAAATAAAATAAAGATAACAAAATCCAGTCCACGAAAACGAGAGCCACTGATCCCGTACACTTACTGGGAAGAACAAGGGACACAGTAACATAGAGAAGGGACATAACTTCTAAAAAGCAAACGAAGCCGTAATGAGAAGAGCAAGCAACTGAACAACCCCACACAAAGGAGATTAACAAATGAACAAACCGCCATCGAAACTGGCGGAAGATAGAAAGGACCAATTGGAAGAGAATGCCGAGAAACCAAGTATAATTTGATCTAGTGAAGTAGTATAAGTTTTAGACTTTACCATGGTGGCAAAATTGAAAGCGGGAACAGGGAAGGAACGGAGAGTGGGAGTTACGCCCCATTGCAACACTTAGAAGATAACAACGCCTGAGGATTCCGAGTTCAGAATGGAAGAAAGAAGAGCAAGGGCCGATAACTGATAAGTTTAAGGTTTAGGAAAAAACAAGAACGGAGGACAAGTGGTATGTTTGAAAGTAGTAAACTTGGGCCAACTAATCTGAACCTAAACACACTAAAAACCGGGAGGAAGATTTGGACCAAGTTAAGTCTCGGACGGATATGTGGAGGAGCTGTCCGGCAAATCGGCGAGGAGACAAGCAACCCAGACTATGCGGAGCTCAGAGAAGGACGACTGCAGAATGGGGGTAAAAGAAATTAAGAAAGGCAAAACTCAGTTGTCTCCCCAAGAACGACATAAAATAATTCAAATACTTGGAGTCAGGGTTTCAAAAGTTTTAATATCTTTTTTCCTCAATAAATACAAGTATGGAAGCAATTGATATAGTATCTATAATTTGGATGATACCATTGTTATCTCAAACTCTACGAAAAAACAAGACTACTTCAAGGTAAATGCTATCACAGGAATAGATTGGAATACAAATGGAACAAAAAGTTTTGAAATAAATAATCCACAAACATATTTGAATCTAGCCGAAGGTTTCTTGTTCTGTAAATTTACATTCACAAAGCCTGGGAATAACACAAACGCTACACTCGTAAATGATTTCTTCTGGAAAATGTTTGATAGTGTTCGTTATTGGAACACAAGAAGTTGAAGTGTTCATTATGTCTCTGCTACATCTGAAATTATGAAATTTACACGATATTTTCCTGATAGAATGGGTAAGGGGGCTGTCAAAGGTTTTATTCCTGATATGGCAACGGGGAAAAACACAGACCCTGGTTATACTCAAGGAAAGGCAATGTATAATGATGATACAAAAGCAAGTAATAGTTTTACCATGGCAGTTCCTCTGAAAGGTATATTGGGATTTTGTGATTATGATAAAGTTCTGTTTGGACTTAAAATTATATTTCAACTACAAAGGAATGATAATGAAAATAGATTGCTTTTTGGTGCTGCTAATGCTTTTATTACTCAGAATAAATTTGTTATTGATGAAATCTCTCTCTATCGAGTGCAGTCTGTGGCTACTGGTTGCATCATTGGTTGGGACGTGACTATGCCGCTGATGCAGTGTCCCCCTTACCAGTACACTGGTGCTCATTTTGCCGACATCGGAAGGATGACAGGCTGAGTCAACCTCCTGGTGTATTTTAATTCAGCGGGAAACGGGGCTTGAACTCAGGACCCTAGGATCCCAAGCCGCCACCCTAACCACTAAGCCAACACCAGGCTAATTGATGAAATGAGTTGTTGTATTAGTGATTATACTCCTAATCTTAAAACAGAAGAGATGTTGAATAGAAGACTTAACTCAAAGAATCCATTCAATGTATCATACCTTAAAAGAAGATGTCAACACGTTAAACTGAACCAAACCACTTACATGTGGGATGTGGGTGTTCTGGAAGGAAAGCCACGACACCTATAGCTCACTAACAAAACAAAAAACACACATGGAGATACTGCAACTGATAAGAATAATGCATTGAGTGATAATGCTAAGGTGAAACAACTTCGCGTTTCTCTGGAAGGAACATTTTATCCATGAGATAGATTGGAAATTGATTGGGAAAATACGATTATGCTGAAGCATACAAATCTTACCAGAAGGTGTGTGAAAGCAATGGAAATAAAGAACCCATTTTGGATATGGCAGCGTTTAAAAGCCTGTGTACAATCTACACAATTGACCTGAGCACTCAAAAGGAAACTATAAAGTCTAATAGAATGGATACTTCCCTCTACATTGAAAGAGGAGAGAGAGTGAAGAAGTTGATACATATTGTTTGCTTTTGGAAGAAACAGAATTGCAGATTAAAACAGATAATGGTGTTATGATTAGTCTTACATAATTTTTTGAGAAATTAATGAGTGGTAAAGTGCCAACTGGGGTATATGTTAATCAAATCAATCTTAATATACTATCATCTTGTATTCAAAATCAAAAGCCTTGTATGATTATTGTAAATACAATTCAGAAAAAAGTAGCAGTAAGAATTGGTGTTTTGCTCAAACAAGAGAACAGGTGAAAATATTGAATGATACTGGCTCACTTAAAATTAAAATGTCAAAACTAATGTTAAATAAATATTCAATAAGAGGGACGAGTGGAAGATTTATCCCATTTCCAATTCCTTTATTTGCTGGTTTAAGTGTGGCTGGAGCATTGACAGGCAGTATTTCAGCAGCGGTGAAAACTGCCAACAAAAGGAAGGCTCAAAAAGAGTTGGAAAGACATAACAAAGAGTTGGAGAAACAAATTAGTGGAAGTGGTGTAATTGTAGATTTTGCTGAAAAACTTGAAAGCCTACCTGATAAAGCGACATTGTTAGTTGGAGATATGCTTTCTTCTATCGCACAATCAGGTGTAAAATTAACTAAAAGGGGGTAATGGGTTATATCTTTCTCATAAATATATGAGCATTGATGAGTGGTTTTACAGAATTTGCAAAGAGAACAACACCAAATTACAGAATTTGCAAAGAATCAAATATTGTAAGAAATTAAATATTGATAACATGGTTATTTGTATGAGAGATAAGTTAACAAACCTGTCTAAATATACAAAGAATATTATGATGAATTTAGAACATCATAATGGAAACAGTTCTCATTGGGTTTGTATTTATAATAATCAGGTTAAATATTATTTTGATAGTTTTAGTCTTCCACCACCTGTTGAGGTCATGAAATTCTTACAAAATGGTGTTTATCAAACATTTCAAGTCCAAGAATTAAATTCCAAGTGTTGTGGTTAATTATGTCTATATGTGTTATGTTAACTCAACAAAAAGAAAAAAATTTATGATGTTATTTTTAATCTAATGTTTATGACATGTTGGAAAAGATGGTTCTACATTTGGTGTATCCCAATAAGTGGATGTTGATTTGTCAAATTATTATACAAAGGTACAGGCTGAGTGACAGATATATAGTTGAACAAAAAATATTAATATGAAAAATGCTTATAAATTAATAAATTATCCAAGCCCCACAAATGAAAATGACTTGGTGAGATTAAGTGATTTATCACAATATATATCCTTAAATAAAACGGCTGTGTATTCCAGATACAGAAATGTTGATTTTATCTCCAGCTCATGCAGAATTCACAGTTCCCATTGAAATCAATTTTTTATAAACTAGGGCGTATCGTTTGTATGAGAATAAAGATTGGGGATATGATATGAATGATTTAGGGTATAATTGGTGATTTAAAATAAACATAGAAGACGTGGAAGAATTAAATCGGTCTCATAAGGAAGATTATTATCCACTTTGTACCGATCATGAGATTTGTGGAAGCACGATTATCAAACTGCAAATAAAAGAATTTAATAATGCTAAAATCAATAACAGCTTTTCCGTAGTTTATATCATGAAAACACAAAGAACAGGATTATATATAGTGAGTAATGGAATACAAACTGATTTGACAATGAGAAGATCGGGAGGAATTACCAGTCATTATATTAATCTGTCATATATTTCTGATCCATAAATGACAGCAAGAAAGCTTCAAGAAAATTATCATTTCTGTGTCCAAGAACACCTACAAGAAAAGGGTATTCGGTATCTCAATAAACTTGTTCGACAACATTGGAATGGGGTATTTACACTTAAAGATTGGCTTTATACTGATGTTGCTAAACCAACAACTTTGGATTTAACTAAAATTTGAAATAATGAAAAAAAATTAAAGTTGAGAAAAAACAAGGCTCTTCTAGAAATGCAGAAGAAATTTTATTGGTTTCCTGTTGTAAAAAAAATTAGTTTGGATACAGGAATATCAAGAAATTCAAATGAATATATTGTTGTGGTTGTGGAAATTCACAGAACATCATACAGGTCCCAAGGAGATCAGTTATTTCGATAAGTATGTGTTTCATCCTTTCATAACAAAGTCGTGACCCACTGTATCCAAGCATTCATTCCTTGTTAAAAACAATACCTCATTAATCCTAGCTCTACCTCAGATCCACACACTTTTCGTCCTAATTGATGCAGAATACATCCGTACCCAAACTTTATTTCAGACCAATTCTGCACGAATATAGTCCGAATGATATAACATTGATTTTCGTCTCTCATTATATGGCTCTCTCCTCTCTCCATGCTCTCTACTGCTCTTCGCTCTCTCTCTCTCTCCTCTCTCTTCCTTCTCTCTCCGTCTCTCTCAAACATTCTTCACGTCAAACATTCTTATCGCCTTTCGGGCTGTCCGTTCAACTACCCTGTCACACCACTCCGACCTGACATCACCACGAATATTGCCCGTCTAATCTAGTCTGCACTTTTTGAGAAAATCCTGACTGTCATCACAAAATACGAACCAGACGACAGAGCACTCACACGACCATGCGGTTGATCAATACATTAACCGTGCACATCCCAGCTCTATCTCAGGTAGCATTCTGCGCGCACAGAAATGTAACCAGTGACTAACTATAGATTAATAATTAATACACTTTTAATTTGCAACGATATTCAATAATTACCTTCTTCAACTGATGTCTCGAGGGGCAGAATCAACGCTATATAGCATAGTGAAAGTTTTTTCAACATAACCAAACTCCTAATTACATTCGACTCCTCTATAACGACACTCCCAACAGTAACACCAAGACTTTCAAACATACCCAGCACAGACAATCAACATCTCTGCGTCGGCCACTGCGCCTATGAACCATTTCGGAGCTGACAAACGGTCCTGGAAACGAACGAAAAACAGGCCACAATCATGATTTATACCTTTCGCCCAAAACCCATATACCTACATACTGTCCTCTAGGCACCATGACCACACACGAGTATAACAAACCTCCCTACACTCGCACCGATCACTCTCACTCGCACGAACGACTCGCACACGCAGTCAGGTTTCCGCCCATTATAGAGCCTTACAAATATTATAATCACCTATGCCCCAACCAAGGCGCCTACGCGGTCTATCTCAACTCCTGCCTAAATGTCCACAGCCAGTATGAGGTCATCCAGCTCAACGTCCATCGAGGGTCAGGATCACACATTGACTGAAATCACCCTGGTCTGTGGAGAACGACCAGGCATGAGCACTGTTATATAAGTCCTAGCGAACCCGCGTCCGCGGTCTCTTCCTGACCCTAGGAAGCCGCAGGGGTCTCTCACCGACAAACCGTAGTTTGCCGAATGCTAGCAATGCTCAACCCTCATGCTAATGCAGCGACAGTTTCCACCTAGGCGTCTTGTCCATGAGGCTACCCACTACTCAGCTTCGGTCAATATGAGAAGAAAACAAAAAAGAAAAAGACCCTGTGAGCCAGGCATTATCGGCTTTTATCCATGCATCCTGCCATTCCAGCCTTAATCATGAGAGTGCTGGTTTTCTTTGTTTTTTTTTTCAAATTTATGACACCATTTTCACCCGGCGACACCTTAATTCCATATACGGCGCAGATCATTTTGAATCAAGAGCACCAAAGACCCTGATCCAACTCACTCACGCAGAGCAAGGCCACAATTATTGATGTCTTGTATCATAATTTGCACAGATTGAATTTTCTACTATCTACTGCACAATACATGGTGTATTTTATACCTGCCGCTCACGAAATATCGAGACCTGGACGGTTTCACTGATCTTTTCACCCCTTTCTGATTTGTTTGTTTGTTTGTGAACACTGCCAACAACAACAACAATATAAGCGGAGAAAACTCCTCTTGACGGACTTTTCGACCAGCAAACTCCTCGGCCACTGTGGGGGAAACCACCAGTCCGCCTACACTCACCTCTACATAACCACAATTACAACAACAAGCCCTACGTCCTCACTCCCCACCCGCGACACCATCCTCCTCACCCCATACCTCCAATCCACTCACCATAAACCAACCGAAGCCATCGTCACCTAATGGTTCTCGACGAAAAGCACGCACAACCCAAATCGCTCTTAACTAACACCTCACAGTCAACATCCGCGACTCAGCCTCGTAACCGTCCTTAACATACATGCAACCCTCACAGTAAAACTACAGCACCATCTCCCAACTCTCATGGGGAGAGTTTACCGCCTTGCCCAGGTGCGAGCCTCCTTTTTACCCGAACACGCCCAACTGCGTAAACGCACGCCCTTCGCACAACCTCACGCCCCCTAATCAAGACTAATTATACTCGAGCCTAAGACTAATCTATATCCACCAATACCGACTATCCACACAGGACCTATACATTCAATATTCCTGGACTGCCATTATCCGGTCTCCCCCGTGCCTCCCACGTCAAACGAACAATTTGTTTAATCCGAGAAATTGATCTTCCTCCTCTCCCTTCATTTTTTGCGAATTTCACCTTAAGTGTTTTAACTGTCACTTTCCAACTACCGCCCATCGCAGATCCCACCAACTAAGAAATGTGTCTCCCACCGCGACCCCACACACACAAAATACCCGACAAGTCACCATGTGCCTCACAACTTCCATCTTTGTATTTCTAATTGTGCTTACAATTCTAGTCACACTAGTTTCGTTAAACGAAACTTAGCCACTATGATTTCCCAACCCCCCAAAAAACACTGAATTTACCCCCCACCACCCCCCCAAAAAAAATAATAAGAGAAAATTTTTTTTTGGGGCATTTCACATGTTTCTAAATGTGATTTCCAACCCCCCCCCCAAAAAAAATTGTTAAGAAAAGTTTTTTTTTTTGCGCAATTCGTGAACAGCTGTTTTAGTTGATTTCCAACCCCCCCCCCCCCCAAAAAAAATATGCTCGTAGGATAAAAAAATTTATGCAACTTTCTTTCTTCAACAAAATTTCGATTTCTTTTTTATTGCGATTCTACATGTTTTTAACAGCTGAATTTCCAAAAAACTGCACCCCCCCATCCCGACAATAAAAAATGTGAGATTGAAAAACTTATAACTGTCCAGCACTGTTGACGTCTAGCAACTTAACATGCAATAACAGGATTATAACTAAGGCTGACACTCGATGAACTCCAGACCGGTAGCTAGTCACATGGTGGCAGTGCATCGCGACAGTTTTGCGACTCTCGCCACGCGCTTCCCCCTCTATCGCGACACTCCGCCATCGAAGGATGGACGGATAGAGTTACTGTTATTTACCTCTGCATTTGTTTGTTTGTGAACCTATTCGGAAAAATCTCCTGGACGGATTCGACGACACCTTGGTGGGGGGATTAGTATGGTCCAAAGAAGATTCATGCCAATGTAATTTTGGCTTGTCAAGAGAAAACAAACTTTTTTTCAAAAATTGATTTATTTGAAAAATTTTGAATTTTTTGTTGCATTTCTACATGTTTTAAGATGAATTCAACCAAAAACAAATAAATTTATTAGAGGAAAAAAAAATAAACCAGAAAATTCTGCCCTTTTTTTCAAAAAATTCCTGTATTTTATTTTTTTGCATTTCTACATGCGCGTTCAGATCTAGTTTGTTTATTTCAATCGTGTTCAGTAGAGTTTCCGTTTTGACCCTATACAATGATAGAGATATCAAGTTCACTTAAGTCCGACCAGCAAGTTATTTGGCGGTCGGAGATTTTCGCACTCACGTTAAGCGAAGGCTCCCCCTCAAGTATGATCGCCATACCCAGCTGCAAGCATTCCCAAGTGATGATTTATTTATTTCGTTGAGCAAGTCACACATCTTCACACCATGTTTCGCCGCTCAGCATCTCCGCCTTGTTCGTGTTCTTTCTATGTACTGTCAATATTAAAACTGTTTGAGCATTCCAGAGCCAGTATCAAATTCTTTCATCACTAAAAGGCTTAACTGTGCTACTCTCGGAGATGGACTACAACCACGCACTCTCTGAATCGTTTTCATCCAGCCGGTTCTGAGTGATCGAATCAAACAAACAAAACTTGAACACACCACACACACACAACAAAAACCACTCCGTTAATATTTTTCATTATATATATATATATATATATATATATATACATTTACATGCTAGTAGTATGATTCTTAAGGAACACAGGAACCATCGTTCCTTGCTCATTTCCATGATGGTGCACAGATCACCACATCATTACACAAATCTCCATTTATAACGCCGATTATGTCGCTCATAATCCATCAAGAGACGAAGGACTCGATTCCCAGATTCTACCAACTAATACAGGGTCTCTCATTTTCACTTCCTTAAATCAGAAGTGTATCTTTACCACAAGAACACAAAGATCCTCAATCATAACCACAGAACCCTGACTTCACAGTGATACACACAAACAAAAGCCATAAAACCGACACCTGTAAGTCAATGTTTATTCTTCTTTTGTATGGGATGGAGAAATTGCTGCGCGTGTTTGGTCAATGAAGTGCATGTATGGTTGTAAATGTGCAGCTACAAAAACCAGCTTGGAGCATTTACATGTGCCATTGCCCTTCAAACTGAGAATTTCCCTGCCAGCCTCATTATAGAACCTTGATGACAGTTTTCTGGAGTTTGAAATCTTTACCACATAGAATACACACAGGAAGTAAGCAATTGTCCTTTTGCATATAATGTTTCTGGCTGGAGAGTCCACAGGTTGCTGAGATTCAGCAGCAATTCCAAGGTATCCTTCAGTTCCCTCAGGAAGGATTCTCAAAATTTCAAACTGCAAGGCAAGAAGCTATCATATATAAAAAACCAGGGGTATCAATTACTCTTGATCATTTATATTATTTTATTGTGCTTTTTCCTTTTATCTACCTATCAATGCTACATTTGATTTAATCTTGTCGAAAGGAGAGCAAAATTTTTCTTGAAAATCATGTTTGTGGAGTTTTTGCCCCAGACACTATATTTTCATCACCAGACTGACAGGACACAGGGGTCATTGGTAACTTAGGTTGTGGGGTTCCATCTTTGATCCAAATCAGGTCTGGTAATATGGGAGGCATGAAGTCAGAGCAGTGTGTCGCTGCGTCCATCTTGCAGTGGTAGTCCGAAGACCCTTGCTTACTGCCATCCCCAGGCAGATCGTGACGATCCCCTCTCCTTGAGATGCGGAATAAACTGCTGCAACCACGAGTCCGTAGCGCCCATAGCCTCCTCCACTCACAAGGCTCCCTCGCTTGACGAGGAATCTGGTGAGCTAGGATCCAGTGTCAGGAAAAACAGAGCCACATGCACATAAGCCACAGCTGATGCTCACGGACGTGCAAGGTACAAATCTTATTTGAGCCTCCTCAAGCAAACCCTTTGTTGGGACACACAAAGTCCAGCGCAGATTGATGCCAAGGATTCTCCAAAAGCCTGGTACCCAAAGGAGTTAAGTCTCCATCTCAGATCCCTGGTCAGGTCCAGTCTCACATCCGTTGAGCGAAGACTAGAAGCCACCCAATGACCTGAAGACTTGGATTTCGTCCTGCCTGCAAGGTTACGCGCAATGCACACCCATGATCAGTGAATGCCTGGCCGACCCAGACGTTCTAGGACCTCTGGCTCGCCACCCAGCTAGAGACAATGAATATGCACTGCCAAGGGAAGTGAATCTCTCTGTTGACCTCAAAATTCCTACCACAAACAGGTACAAAGATAGCAACTCCGCAAGATTGTCAATTGAGAAGCCCTGGATCTTAGTTTTGTGACCCAGGAAATGTACATCCCAGCGGCTCCAACTACTCATTCAGTTACCTCGAGCCCCCAAAAAGGATATCCAGAGGTTCTGCAAAGCATGATGGTATATCATCTGTCGAAATCTGATGGTTCAGTATCTTGACATTTTACCGACAGGCTCTGATCTCTTTTTCACATTCCTTCTCCTAGAATTCCATCCATATCAAGCTGTTGAAAAGTGTTGTGAGGCCTTCCCGCGACAACTATTAACACTTGGAAATAAGGTCAGAGATGTTACCGCTACATCTCATAGCACTCTCAGTACCAGAGGAGAGGTCGACATCAGATTGACAGTTTTGGATGACCTTGATAGACCAGAATCTTCTGCTTGTATTCGATCGATCAATTTGCATTCAAATGGCTGCAGCAGCCCCTGCTGAAACTCCTCTTTATATGTTGAATGGCAAGGATATGATCAATCGTTGACCTCTTTGTTGTAAAGCCTAGATTGCTCTGGGCGCGTTGCTCAAGAGATGACAGCGAACCCTTCAAGATTCCGAGTGAAGAACATTGCCGGCCATGAGAGCAGCGTACCTTTTGACGATTACCTTCCCTTCCAGGCGGAACAAGGCTCTTTCTCCTGTCAGTTGGGATGATGCTGTGTTAGCGCGAGACAGAAACTGCATGCAACGAATGAGTTACAGCATTTTTGAGAAGTTCAGCATGGATGCCACAGATCTTTACCCCATTTTCCGGTTACGTGCCTGTGTTCCAAAACGACGGTTGGATAAACTATTGAGTTGGCGGTCACGCATAAGGGTGATGGAGTAAACATCCCTGACATGCAACTCAAATAGCTGGTGGATCAGGGCTTGGTACAGCCAGAGAGTACCGGCCCAGTGGTGCTTCACTTTCGTTGATTCCTCTGTCCAGAGGCCCACCACATAGTTGTGCAAGACCCACGCTAGATCGCTTCACTCATCCGGTTCTTTAATTACCGATGTTCAAACGCTTGAGCTCAGATGGAAACGAGGACATTGATATCTCTTTAGAGATTAGGACATTCAGGCACCCACCAAAGGCACCGCTTCAGTTACCCAAGAGACGCAGTCTGGTAAACGAAGTTTTTTTTCCGACACACACTACCGCAATCTGGACCGGAGTTTACCTTGTGGTTTTCCTCCTGTCATCAAAGGGTATTTAGCGGTCCGCATGAGGCTTTGCCCAATCAGTCATCCAGTTGAGCTGTTCCTGTGGAGGACAGTTTTTTTCAGGAGGTTACTCGCGGAGTGGCGTTTTCAATTTTCTTTGCGTTTTTGGGCATCTTGATGTTTGCTGCTTTATTTAGAAAAATTATAATGAAAGCCGTTGTGATTTCAATTCGTTCTAATAATAACCTGGTATGTTCCCTGAAAGGTACCCAACGCAGTGAATTTTCAAAGCGATAGTTGAGGAAGGATGAATGTGAACAAGGTGGATACCCGACAAGTAATTTAAAAACCAGTAACCATATTTAATAAGATGATTGAGACTCTTTGCTGAACCAAAATATCATGGAGCCTCCTTTTTGGCGAAGCGAGAAAGGAGACAACGACCACGGGAGTTTCTCTTGTTTCGGGAATGAACAATATGGAGTCCTATTTTTAGGGCCCAAAATAACACTTTGGATCTCTATTTTCGGGGTAATTTCACGGGACTCTCTTTTTCTTGGGAAAAATAACCGGGACTCCCTCTCTTTTTGTTTTTTTTAATAAAACCGGACTCCTATTTATTAGGGCACAATAAACGCTTCCTTCTTTTTCGGCAAAAATAACCCGCTTCCTCTTTTTCTGGGCAAAATTAAACACCGGACTCCTCTTCTTTTAGGGCTTTTTGGACTCTATTTTTGGGTTTTATACACGGACTCCTCTTTTTCGGGCAAAAATAACACGGACTTCCTATTTTTTAGGGCCAAAGTAACTTTTTGGGTAAAAATAGCCGGGATCCGCTCTTTTCAGAAAATAAACCCGACTCTCTTTTTCGGGCAAATACACGGACTCTTTGTTTAAATAATCGGATCTTTTTGGTGTAAAATACAGGACTCTTTTTAAGCATAAACACTGCTTCTTTGTTTAGGGCAATTAACGGCTCCTTTTTTTCGGGTTAAAGAACACGGACTCCTCTTTTTTGGCAATAACACGGATTTTTTAGGGTAAAATAACACAGACTCATTTAGCGCAAAATAACAGGACTCCTTTTTCGGTAAAATAAACCGGCACTCCATCTTTTGGCAAATGACACGACTCCTCTTTTTTCGGTAAATAACCACGGACTCCTCTTTTTTGGGCAAATAAACGGACTCTCTTTTTTGGGCCAAAATAAACACGTAATTTTTCGGGTTCTCTTTCGGCAAAAATAACCCGTACTCCTCCTGTTTTTCGGGCAAAATACACGGACTTCCTCTTTTTCGGTGGGTAAAATATCAAGCACGGATCCTCTTTTTTGGTCAAATTTTTTGGGCAAAAACAGGTCTCCCTCATTTTCGGTGGGCAAAATAAACGAGACTCCTTTTCTGTGTTTGTCTGGGCAAAATAAAACGGACTCTCTTCTATTTCGGGCAAAATAAACTTTTTTTTTTCGTGCAAAATAACCGCGACTCTCGTTTTCGGCAAAATAACGACGGACTCCTGCTTTTCGGAGGAAAAATAACACGGGACTCTCGTTGTTTTTCGGGCAAAGATACACGGACTCTCCTTTGTCTCGGGCAAATAACAGGGGCTCCTCTCGTTCTCTGGTGGCAAGAATAAACGGACTCCTCTTTTTGGGCAAATAACCGGACTCCTCTTTGTCGGACAAATAACACTTTTTTGGACAACAATACACGATTTTTTGCCTTCTTTGTTTGAGGCCAATATAACACGGCCTCCTTCTTTTTTTCCGTGAGTCAAGAGATAATGAGTATCCTCTTCTTTAGTTTGCTGGGGTCACAAATATATTTGTGCGCAGGGCCCGCAGAAGAATCTTAATCCACCTTGTATGCTTTATTGGCAGGAGGAACAAGGCTCTTGACAGGACAAAATCCAGAGAATCAATTCTATTGCACAGTGACTTTTCAGTTTCTTCCCACAAGTGTGGATAAGACCACCTTGGCATATCCATTGCACAGCAGAAGCATCTGCGATGAGCACTGAACTTTATGTTAAACAACCTTATATGTAGGTCCTTGCCAGTGCTGAGGGAATTGCGTCTGCAAGATCACTTGGTGGTTTTCCTATACCTTATCATCACTTGCCTTGTATCGCCGGCAGATACATGATTAACTATTCATCCAAGGACATCCCCTGGCTATCTGATTTGGTTTGCAACAATCTGCTTTGGTCAGAGACAGTGAGTTCTTCGGCAATCTGATGAAAGAAGGTGAGCAAAATACCTACACTGTCGCACACTATTTGAACTTCCACAGATATTAATGTTATGCATGTTTCTGCTTTCTAGCTGATGACGACCTTTCTCTGCCGTGATCGGACTCACCTGAAGGTAAGTATACTCTCCGGATTTGTTCTTGTGCACAAATTGATTGTCACGTCTTGTTTGTGTCGACTTTGGTTGTTAGTGTTGTCCTTGTGGCTTAATGCGTGTGTTTCTTGCTACCTGGTGGTCTTTCGGATCCCGTAGCCGCTTCTATGTCAGTGTTTAGCCCCGACCATTAACCCGCTTACCACCACACACTCCGTCATTCTTTCATATCTTACAATCCATTCCCGAATCTTCATTTCAAACTCCTTCCTTATACTTTTCGAAAAATACAAAAAACAAATAAAATGCACCTCTATCCCTTTTGTGCTCTTGATGTTGTGCTTCAATTGTTTGTTCATTAGTTGACATGTTTAGCACTGTCTGTAACTTCATTCAACTGCTTCCCTACACTTCTCCTTCCTGACCCTTTGACACGTCGTGCTTTTCATCCTTCTTCTCACCTCACTGTATTTTTCCCTCATTCTACTTCTCAGAAAAGTTTTGGAAAAAGGAGCATTGTCACTGAGATACTCTTTTTGCTTTTTATTCCTTCCTTTATCTTTTCTCTATCAAACACTTTCTTGTATTTCTTTTTTCATCTCCTCGTTTACCCTTCAGTTACAATGAATACAAGCACGGCTCATAACCATGACACTCTTTCATTGCCTTTACCAATTATTTTCCTGTTTTCCTTTTCGATCAAAACAAGGAAGCCTACTCCCAAGTCCCTCATATTGGAGTCTTATTGTATTATTTCTATTTATGCTTTCAAACAATCGTTTATCAACTATGACATGTTCATTTCGACAGAATTTGGGATCCACAAAAGAAGCCAGGTCCCTACAAGAATGCTAATACCAACCGATACAACCCTTTCACTTAACTCCCACCCCCATACCATAAGTCCTATCATAGCCTAACCACACCACCCGCAGCCTATGCAGCTCCAAATAGACACCTTTTGCCCTCATTGTGTCCATCAGTCCCACTCAGACATGTGAGCCATGCGAGCCTTCAAACATGTCTTGCACTAGCTCAATCAAGGCCACAATAATATGTCCCGCAGTCCCAAGCCCAATGTCGGTGTACCACAAGCCAACCCATGCATGCATTGCCTTCAATATCCAAACACAGCGTTTGCCGCACAATTTCACCCAAGGATTGCCAACTAAACGACAGTCCCCACCACTCCCAACGCATGCCCAAACCCCGCTCCAAACATGTACACAGCCCGTGCATTACCTGCACCACCATCGACCTGGCTGAAGCCTACGCTGGATGCCCCGCAGCAACCACGTATGCCCGCATTACACACATTGGATGTCCCACAGGACCCAATGCATTCCCCCGCAGGACCCCAATCTGCACACCGCAGCCCTCACCATTCAACTCTGGTTCCCATTGTAGGCATTCAAATCACAATCTAAATGGCTGAGTAGTCCATTCGTGCCGCAAACAGCATGGTTGTTTAGAACAGGATTCTGTGATTGGGTCAGACTCAATTGTAATTACTCAACCAGTTTTCTGCACTAATACATCAAGACTCGTACTAGTCCACTCGTTCTATGCCCACTCTCGCTTATTATACCACTTTTGCTTGGGTCCGACAAATTCATACAAAATAAAATTTACTATGCACACCTCTACTCTCGCTACTGCCACTATGTGTGGATGTTAAAAATGCACGAGTGTGAAAAAGTCCTGTATTGCCGCAGTGCCTCGGATTATACACTCACGTTCCAAAGGCGAAGCGACGAATACAGTCGCTGCGCACACAGTAACTAATACGTACGCGCTAGCAGACTGTGTCAAAAACGCTTCTTTCTCCCGAGCTAGCCACAAACAAGCCAATAAACACGCACAGACGAGCACAAAAAGCGCGAGCACCACACAGACACGCAGCACGTACAAATGACAGTCATTTTTTTCAATTTTCAGCCCATTAATGTCAGCTAGAAACGCATGCGAACCGACTTTACGCTGAGGAGAAGAATGGATCATCGACTGCCGCGAAGAGGAGCCGAATCAGTCCAAGCTTGCCAGGCGAGCATTAGCAAGAAATGGCGGCGTCGAACTTTAACCCGCAACACCCCGTTGACGCCCGGCATGAGTTCCTCAGCAGAAGGATGCAATCGAGCTGCAATGCAAAGCTGCGCATTTTCCGATCACTTTCAACGCGCGTCAATATGTGACTACATGTTGACTGCAGGCGTACTAGACCGACGCCTTGGATGAGGGGTAGTGCTATGTGGCTGAAGCAATAACGAGACGATGTTGCCCTTCGTCACGGGTCCTGATCAAGGAGTAAGACGCGTGACAACTGCCGTAGCTGATTGCAATCCAGATTCATGGCGATCGCGTAACGGTCATAGGCGTCTTGCTGGCATTTCTAAGAAGCGCCCTTTACGGCACTTCCCAACGTTCATGACATGCAGGGCGCAAGGCTTGATGCTGTGTGGATTCGCGCCAATTCCCTTCTTGGTGGCAACAAACAGTTCTTCCGGCCCTTACTCGAGGCAGTTCTCGCAGACGACGTCTTCAACTGGACGAGATGACTACTTCTTGGCAGCTGACTTCGAACAAGACATTGGCTTTCATGGGAGGCGGCTGTATGCGAGGAAAGAAAAGCAAGCAAAGGATCACTCTTCTGGTTGGGCAAACCATGAGCGGGCGCGAGAAGTATCTTTCTGGTGATTGGCGAATTCCAAAGCCCCCGTAGTCCTTCCAGAACAAAGAATCCCCAGTCCAAGTACAGTGCGACACTTCGAGCGTGGAGACGGCGGAGCTTTTCGAGGAGATGTGCTCGTGGTGCATAAGCTTTCCTGTTATATGTTTGAACAAAGAACAGGATACTTGATAAGATGAGTAGGGGATACACTGACTTTACAGGGATCGGGAGAAGGGACAGTACCAAGTGATTATATTATCTGGTTTGATTATATTTGTGCCTTAAATTGACAGCAAGTGATCTGCCTTTCAGAATAAAGACTTCTACTGGTTTATCAGTCCTACGTGTCCAACTCACACTCCAAGAAAAAGTATTCGGGGAGTTTCTCTTGATAATCCTTTTCCATGAACTTTACTTTCAATATCCAACATGCGCTCTTTCTTCGGGCTCATCGACCAAAAACCGCCACAGCAAATAACGCAACCAAATGGAAAAATCAAAAAAGAGGATCATATAGCCGAAAATACCGGTCAAAAATTATGTTGGGCCCTACAAAAAGCTCCTGCTATGCCGCCGGCTTCGGTATTAATCAATAATTGGCTATTTGAATAGCTGTGTCTAAGACATAAAACTTTGGGGTTAATCTTACAAGTTGAATAATCGAAAAATAATTAAAGTTGAGAAAAACAAGCTCTTCTTAGATGATGTCCAAGAAGAACTTATTTAGGTATTCTCTTGTAAAAAAAAATTTTCAGCTCTGGACATAATATCAAGTAGAATTCTTGATGACAGGATGGAACTTATGTTGTGGTTGTGGAAATCACAGAACTCATGTATCAGTGGTCCAAAGGGATCAGAAAATATATTCTCTCGTGTATAAGGTATGCCTGTTCGGTGTAGGACTCTCCAGCCCAGACCGATGTCCGCTTAAATAGGGAAGTTGATTCCGTGTGCCGGCTGTGACTTTGAGGTAGCCATTATCTTTTCTATCTTTTATTTTAAAACAAAACAACACCAACCATCATTGCCGTCAAATCGCCACTGCTCTGCCTCCCTCAACAAGCGATCTCCTACAAACACAAACAAACACAACCATCATCTCCTACAACGCGGCACGCTATCGCAGCTCTAGACCGCATCTCCTACAACACACAACAAACACCAAACCATCATCTGCCTGAACAAACGCGCCGATCTGTTCGTACAGAAACGCATCATCTACGACCTTACAAACACAAACAAACACCACCGTTCATCTCTTCTCCTCAACAAACAACAGACACCTTCCACACCCGAGATCCTCCGCGTTGTAAATTCAGCTCACACGATGGCCGCACGGAGAATACGTTAATGCGATGCAGGGGAGATTACGTGGTCGTTTGCTGGGAGTATCGACCTTATTTGCATTACTGGATGGATCGAGAAGCGAAAGCTCTCTCGACAACCTGGAATAACGCACCCGCAGACAGGTGACGTCGACTTGGAGCGTTCCCGCGAGTATTTACCCAGGGGCTGAGAATCGGGTCGGGTGCAAAAGTGCGCAGAGCCCCGGCCTCGGGTGAAGGTCAAAGGGCGGTCGATGCGGCCGTACTATCTAAAAGGATCAGCTCTCGAGTAGTGGAGTTCGGAGCATTGCAGTTCCGTTTGAGCTTCTATTGTAGAAATCCCGGGAGCGCAGGCTGAAGAGTTTCTCCCAGGTCGTCGGTCTCGGCGGGAGCCTGTGTAGTAGCGACGCCGCGTGCTAGAGTCATCTGGCCCGAGTGATGCAGGAGATGCAGAAAGACAGATCGGGTAGGACGGGACGGTCCGAGGAGGAGACGAACGGTCAGAGGGCAAGCCTCACGTCGCGGTGTTGACCTGGCGGAACGGACTGGGCTTAGTCGGCTTAACAGCAACGAGATGCACCCGAGATCCGCCGAAAGAAGATCTCGCGGCTCGCGCGGCTAGAGAGTTACTGTGTGGACGGGCTTTGTGTGTGCATTAAAGAGCATGTCAATATCTATACCAAGTCGGCCACAATGACACCCGTGCATTAAGTTATGTTGTCGTGAGGTCGAACCTCTGTTTAGGTCACCAGCAGGCCTGAGCGCCCAGGCTGCAGTGAAGCACCGTTTAGGTGTGATGAGCAAGGTAGCAGATAGTCGATGCTAGGCCGGTTCGTTAGCTCTACGTCTCGCCCAATTGCTCAGATGCGCCCGGTCTCGTCTCATTGCTGTGCGCAGACCGCTGACAACTGTGTCGCTATTTAAAGGCCAAAGCCAAGGGACAGATCAGCTGGGTACGTTGACCGAAGAACTCGTGCGAGCCGTCATAGGGGCGGCAAGGTAACGCTGGGCCGGTAACATTGAGACAAAGAAGCGTAGGCAGTCCTCTTGTGACGCCTCGTTATTCTCTCAGCGCATCACCCAGGACTTCTCCGATACTATAGATGTCATCCTATCGAGCTCCAGCTCTTTTTCGGGGGTTGTCGTATGACAGTGTTTCATGTGCGCGCCTCTGTTTCTGTTGTCTCTCCAGGAACTGAATTAAGTGCATGCCTGTACATAATAGATAGACATCGGCTGTAGGCTTTGCTCGTGTCTTGAACTTTTTACATTCATGTAATAGATACAGTTCCTTGGACTTACAATATTAAATGATTTAAAAGGAGAGAGATTTTAGGTTCATTTTATTCACAGAATTACAAAAGAAAGATAATAATAAATTGAAAAATAAAAAAAAATCAAAATTGACTCCACCCATACAAGCCACACCCACACAGCCACCCCCATCCACACAAGTATCACACCACACACCACACTCACAATCCACATTCCACATCACATCCACAATCCATCATGCAATGATAAGTATGTTCTCCCACACGCGTAATTTATAGCATTTTCTACAACACTCACTCGCCCACCATTAGACCCTCCCACAACGCTATCACCGCCATTGCAGCCACCCACACACACACAAGCCAACCACCCCAAACAAGTTCACACCCTTTCCACCACCCAATCCACCTCCAAAGCACATCCACACAACAGCACCCACTATGTACATCACACCTCCATGCAAGCCACACACACACCTAAGCCTCCAGCCCACACCCACACAACGTCACACCCCTTAATCCCACCCCACTTACACACAGCAATCCAACACAAGCCACACCCTATGCAAGCCCACACCCGAATGCTAGCCTCACCCATACAACGACACCCATGCGCTTACACCATACTAGCCACCACACCATACAAGCCACACACACAAGCCACCTACCCATCAACCACACCACAAGCCTACACCTTTCTCCCCTCACCCCCGTCCAACTGTTAGCACATACCCCAGTACCCCACATCCCGCCCCCTCATGCGCGCTACCCCAATCCTTCCCATCACATACAACACAGGGGAGGAGGGTTGGTAGGAGGGCGGGCGGGTGATAGGTCATTGGGGAATTCACCTACCCCCTCCACCCCTCCCCTCTGCTTTACACTGCTTTTCTATTTTTGTTGTAATTAGGAATTAAATAATTGTAAGCAAAGCATTACTTTAATTCCTAAAACATAAATATTGTTGCGGGCGGGGGTCAGGTGAAATGACCCTAGGGGGGGAAGCTATCTCGGCGCCGCAATCAGACTCTCCGAGATTGTTA
>CM068953.1:28178680-28194633 GCA_035128595.1 Eptatretus atami | reverse complement strand
CGCTTCGCTACGGGGTGGCCCCCCGCCCCTCACTGCGAGTCCTATAAAGGTCGGAGCGGTCCCTCCGCCTCTCTCGCCCTCGTCTCTTTGCCCGACATCGCCACGACCCGCCTCCTGCTGCATGGACTTCACCTCCTCATCTCCGCCCACACAACGTTGACCCCACCTGCCTACCTGGTCCTGCCTACCACTCCATCCACGCACTCTGGACTCCGTCCCTTCTCCACTCAAGCCCCTCCATCATGCCCACGGTCTCCACATGCGCTGCTGAAGCCAGAGACGACGCACCAGCTGTCGGGTACCACACCACGGAGCATCCCCCCCACCCCCCAAAACGTATTGGTGGCGCGTTCGTGCAATCAAGTACAAAGGTACCGAGATCGTAGCCTCAACTCCTCTCCCTTCTTGTTTCAATACTTTCTCTTCATCGGATTTTCTGTGTCTGTGTGTGTGCATGTACGTGTGTGTCCTGGCGCCTGTCTGCTTAAGTAAGACTGCAGAAGATCGTTATTGTTATCATTATTGTTATTATTTTCGCGTTAATTCTGCTCTGTGTCCCCTTTTGTAAGTTGCCTGTAAATAAATCATTATTAGGAATGTTCCCAGCTCGTTTTTTGTGGTTTCTTTCATTGATCCAGCATGGTCCGAATCCTAGCTTAGCCGAGACTTTATTCCCAACGAACCGTTCCTTTTATGCGTACCTAGGTGTTCGGACAAGGCGTACCGAGGGCATGTTCCCACGGTAATTAAATCACGTGATTAATTAGGTAACCCGATTAACCCATAGACGGGAGGACTGTAGGCGAAGCGGTTGAGTTATTGGCGTCCACGGTCGGTTAATCGACCCACGGCGTCACGGAATTATCTGTGTGCGACGGCCTACAATTCCGGGGAGTCTGGTGGGAGCCGAGATCGCTTCCCCCCCTAGTGGTCCTCTACCCGACCCGGCCCCAACAATACTTATCTCAGCTTGCTTTAACATTAGTGTGAAAGTTATTCTATATTGCTGACAGAAGACTCAGATTTGTGCTTTTTTCTATAATCGACATGACAAACAGTATTGTAAAATCGTCCGCGTGATCTAGAATTCGAAAGCCAAAAATTTTTAAAAAAGTGATTTTCAAAAAGGCATCATTTAAGAGAGGGTGTTAAAAGACAATGAAGAAAGTATTCTGCCAGAATCCAAGAACAATCTATCTTATAATTCCAGCTGTGTGTGCGTGTGTGTGTGTGTGTGTGTGTGTGTGTGGTGTGTGTGTGATGTGTTCTGCAACCACTGTCTGAATCTAATTGAACTTCCAGGTATATTGCAGGGACCTGAGTATGTGCGCTTTTCAAGTTTGATATTAATCGGACCAGTGTTCCAAGTTATATTGCCATTTTATTTTACCAACCAATGAAAGACACGTTGCTAGCCATTTATTTAACAAAACAATGACAAGACGTGCTGCGGCCATTTATTGAAGCAAACCAATGACAAGACACGTTGCTTTTGGTAGCGTTGGCCTGCGTAGGCGGGTGCGCGGGCGGCACGATGACGTCACGGGTCCGTGCGGTTTTACGATGGGGAAAGGGGCGCTTCACGCTAGTGGCGTAGGAGTGGCAACTGGTAATGAGTGAATGTCATGGCACAAAGACAGGGAGGTAAACTTGATTTTAATTAACTCTGTGTGTGTAAGTATACAGCAGTTGTTACTTTCAATGCAAGCGATATTCCGGGAATGCATGTGAACATCGTGGGCACGCACCACTTCGGATACGTGATGACTTACTGTATTAAATAATTTCTCGATTTCTTATGGCATTTATAGATAAACACAATGCCCCAATTCAGTCCGTCGTTTTACGAGAGCGAAAGGAGGACTGTGGTTTGTTTGAAAGTTTTTTTTTTGTTTTTTTTGGTTTGGCACGTAGGCCACGCACAGTACAGGCACGCACGTACGGGCAGCACTACAGCCCAACGACGTACGGCAGCGAGAGTGAAGGAACAGCCGTGTGGTGTTGTTTCTGGCTCGTGGTTTGAAAAGTTTTTGTTTCTTTTTGCACGTACGCTACGCGGTGTACATAGTTTCTTTAAAACAGAGAGGAGATGGGACGTGGAGAAATATAAAATCACGCATACCGGGGGCACTCACGGAGGCATGTTATAAAAAAACAACAAGTGCTTTCAAGTCTTTCAAGACCCGGCAGTGGCTGGGCGCGATATGGCAAGTGGCGAGGTCGCCCGGCGGGTTATGTTTTCTTTTTGTAAATAGAAGAATATTACCTTTTTACTATTTTATGATTTAGCTGCATTGTTTTGCCTTTTACTCGGGTAGAAGAGGTTGGGGACGTATCCAAACGTTTCATAATATTAAACATAGCTATCTATTAATATATAAGTAAGTTTATTTATGTTAATCAAGCGCTCCTATGCTTTAATATATATAATTTATTTTTCAGTCTTTTAAACAGAAGCGCTGGAAAAGGCAAGTAGCTTCCTCGGTTCTTTAACAATTGATGTGTGTGGCGGTGGTGGGTCGGGTGGAGCGAGAGGGACAAGTTGGAAGAGAAAAAAAATAATTAAGATCAAATACTAGGGTTTTTTTTTTATTCTCTTTTTTTTACGTTTAGTTTAGTTTTTTTGTTAAAATTAATTCTAAGATACAGGATAAGACTATTAAAAAGTAATCATACCAAACAAATAACTAATCTGAGGGGAAGAAACAAGTTCCATCATACAAAAAAAGGCACTCACCGCAGAGAGGCGAACTGCTGACTCATCGTCCTCAATTTAGGGCCTTCGCCATTTGCTCAATCTCCTCTCATGTAATTCAGGAAGAGAGACTAAAGATGATACAGAAGAGAACACTACGTGTTATAGACAAATCTTGAGTATTGTGTCATTACCGATAGTGATGCATGTTCTACATGAACAGGGTAACAAGGCTGAGATGACGTCCAGCGAGAGTGTGGGGGGGTGAAGTCGATCTGGGGGGGTTGGGTTGGGACTCTGTTAGTAATAAGTTGAAAAGTTGAAACCAGGGAGGGAGGGGGAGGAGCAAGAGAGAATAAGAAAGGCAGTAGGGGCAAAGGGGAGAGAGAGGGAGAGAAGATTGTCTAAAGTTGGAGGGAGAGGAGGGGAGGGAGTTGATTTTTTAACCCCCGGGGGGGGAAAGCGCCACGGAGGAAGGCAAGAAAAATCGTGTAGGGGGGGATGGAGGGTAGACGGAGCGGTCATTGAAGTTAATTTTTAGAGGGTAACAGGGTTGGTTTCACATAAGAGTGAACAACGGTGAATTTACGATGCATATTGGGGGCTGGTGGTTGGCAGGGCAGTCCAGTTCATCTTAATTCCTTTCTTTTGTTTGTGATGGTTTTTTTTGCAGCGAGGATGCCTTGTTGAATTTTGCACGTATGTGTTTTTATTTTTTTTTTCCCGGACACTCCGGGACTCCAGGTGCTTTGAGACAGGGGAAGAGATCTCTTTTGTGCCTTTTTATTTATCGGCAGCAGGAAGCAAGAGTAGACTTATCAATGGGGAAGGGCTTCTGGTACTGTTATGGGATCATTACTCGCGGATGGGGAGTTGTTGGGGACCATGAGGAGTCCTTCATTACCAGTTTATTTTCGGAATGTTCTTTGGGGGGCATGATCTTATTTAACATGGCCGAATTAAAAACCACAACGATAAACACTATTCAAGGGTTTCTTGTGTTCGCTATATTCCATAATAAGTTGTCCCTCAATTTTAAAGGGAAGGGAGGGCCGATTGCTGACAACCCCCCCCTGGGGAAGAAACCACCGTGGGGTAAAGAGCTATGTTTTAATTCAAGACGATATGTGTTTAAAATTTCGTCCGTGGCGGAACGGAAGTCATTGTTGAAGTGGGGGATGAGAACGGTAAACCGGTATCGCGTGTTTAAAGAAAAAACTGGGATGACATCTGATCTGAGTCCTTTCACGAGGTGGTGAAGTGAAATCGAGAACTTGTTTTGTGGCGGGAAGTAATGAGATCCCGAGGCCACGGCGGACCAACACACCAGCGACAACATAAACTACCACCCTCCCACGGATAAACTAAAACCTCCCGCTCCAACCCCCTCTCTCGACTTTATTGGCAGCAACCATCGGCCTACTTGAGGCAAAGCACAACACAAACACACTATTTTTGTTCCATCCCCTCGGCCCCCGAAAACGCCATTAAAACGGGTCTCTCCCATCCCCCGATCCGCCCTTCCGACAGGCCAACAATTTTAAACTTGCTCCATGTCGATTCGTTTCAACAGGAGGAATAAATAAAGCAATGTTTTCCTTGGGGTTTAGGCGGCCCGCTTCAAAGCGACGCGTAACCAGCACTTCACCGCCATGATCTTCATGGCGCCATGTATACAAAAATAAATCATCGTCGAACACCGTTCACACCTCGCAATCAGGGCTCTGCGAGAAACAACCTCAATCAATTTCAAACGAAAAGGAAAAGGTTCTTTAATTAATCACAATAACGTCAACATCCAATACATAGGGGTCAGGAGGGCCCACACGTCAGACTTCACGCCCCGGCCACCCCGCCCAAACAACACAAGAATGGTACGACACCGCGGTACAACTGCTCTTCTCCTCCTCCTCGAACCTCGGGAAACTGCGGGGCCACAACGAGGAGAGGACACGAAAATGCTGCACAGCTGGGTAAGGTAGACAGAGAGACAAGGGGCAACACAAAGTTACACCGGTGCGGACAACACAAACCGAACAATGGGGGAGAAGCTCTAACCACAGAAACAGGACATGAGACAGGCGCGGGGAGGGAGAACAGAGACAGAGACAGAGACAGAGACGAGACAGAGACCAGAGACAGAGACAGAGACAGAGACAGAGACAGAAGACAGAGACAGAGACAAGAGACAGAGCAGAGACGAGACAAGAGACAGAGAGAACAGAGACTGAGAGTAGACAGAGACAGAGACAGAGACAGAGACAGAGACAAGACAAGAGACAGAGACAGAGACAAGACAGAGAAGAGACAGAGACAGCAGCGACGAGGGGGACAGAGTAGAAGGAGAGAGAGAGAAGAGAGAGAGAAAGGAGAGAGAGAGGAAAGAGAGAGAGAGACGGAAGAGGAGACGGAGGAGGACGGAGACGGAAGACTTATTATTTTTTTTTTGTAATTGACAAAAGTATGAAAGGGTGTCTCAAATGTGACATAAAATGAGTAGGACAACACTTATGATCCGTGTTTTGCATAGCAAAGGAACAAAATATATTAAGACAAACAAGAGGGTATTAAAAGGTAGAGAGAAAATTATTGTTAGAAACGCGAAAGATGTATTGATATTTCATTTTTCTTTCTTTTTATTTTAATTATAAATTATTCGTTTTTTTATGTTTTTATTTCTATTTTTTTTACATTTTTTTATAAATTAGATTATAGTTGTTTTATATATTCTTCAGTTGATTTTCTTATTTTTTTTACTAACAGAGTTTAATAGAACTTATTTTTTTTTTACACTTACCTATTTTTTTGTCAAGCGGAAAACGCTGCTATTCGTCTCCATAGCTTACAAGGGAAGAAAGTCGTGAGATGCGGAAGAGCAAGTCAAGGGGTTGCTAGAAGGGTAGTAAGAACACAGGAGTGAAGAAGCAGGTCGGGATTCTATTGTCCTGGTTTTCCTTGAGCTTGAGAATGTGCCCATTGGGTTGCCGTAGTCATCCAATTAACTTTGTTCTCAATACTCAGTCCTTTTTGATTTTTTTTGAATCTTATTGAGGAATTTATGGTGTATATATCTTTTATTAATTTATTTTATTTCACAAGGCGCACAATAAACGCAAACGTGGAAAGGCCATCTTTAAATAATATCGAGTCCGGCCCGCCAGAAAAACATGGAAAAAGAGGATTTAGTTTCTATGGCAATCTACATGGAGTGCGATGGAGGCGGAGATTAGGTTTTTTATGTTTTTTTTCTCTGAAAATGGCACAATTCCGAGATTCATTGGAAAACTTGTGCAAATAAGAATTATAAGGGAGGATGCAATGCCTAATACCCATTGCAAAGGTCGCCCGAGGGGGGAGGGGAGGGGTCGGGGGGGAGGCAGACCGAACGTTTAGAAATTAGAGGGAAGTAAAATAAAACACAGATCTCCGGAATACAGAGAACAAAAGAAGGGAAAAGATAAGAAAAGTTAGCAAATGTTCTATTTATCATCTTTGATATTCGATAAGGTGACTTTTTATACTGAATCGGTCTAAAAATTAATATTTCTGAATACTATTTAAAGTTTGAATATAGGTTACTCTTTTCAATTTGGAATTTTAAAGGTACATTGATGCCATCCAGTGCTATAAATGCAACAGGGAAGTGCATATTGATTTGGGTCAAAATTTCCACATATATAAAAGATCCTCTGAAACCTATTTATATACTCCCATTCACTAATTATGCCCCCTTTAAGTGCCCAGAAATAGCTGACCATTATAACAATTGATTTCAACCCAGTAATGGTTGTGACGATTTATTTGTTACAGATTTCCATCTTTTTTTTGAGAAAAATGAGCTAAGATTTGTGTCTACAAGTTAAGTTTATTGGGATCACTCCATCAATAATATTTTGCATATACCAAGCGCCTAGAGCCATTCTGGATTCCCTCGCAAAAACAGAAGGTAAGTAGAACAACTGATTAATTTTAAAAACAATTTCGAGGACCTGAGTAAAGAAGAGAATAGAAAAAAAATTCTACATTGATGTTGTTATATATGCTTTGCCAAGTCGTTGATTTAAACTTGTGGTATTATACTTTTTGTAGTTTCGTTGTTCGAACCCACCGTCGACTTTCCGAGGAGGACGGCCCGCCTGCGGGGTTGAGCAACCCAACATATAACCACGCTTCCGGACGCGCCACTGGAGGGTGGGGGGCGGTCCCACCGGGCGCCTTGTTTTTTTCTTTCGTGCAATTTAAAGCAAAACAAAAGATTCTATATTTACTCCCCAAAGGACATGTGTTATTAATTAGCAACTTTTATCAACAAAAAGAATGCGGAAGTCATGATCTGCTGGTGATGTAACAAGCCCTGACCTCTTCTTCTTTCTTCTTTACGCGAGAAGGCTCGTGAGCTTTAACCAGCTATTCACTGGTCGAAGCCAGTGCTATCTTTCCACCGGAGGGGTCATGGCCCAGACAAAAATCGACTCCAGACTGTCCTTGAAATTCTATTACCCCACCGCAGTGTGGTTGCAGAGACAATGGACGCTGGTGCCAGCAGAGGATGGAAGAGGGACGCCGAAGATTGGTGTAATGAACTACGGGACGTGGGTTCCATGATCATCCGACTGACACTTCACAGACAGCGCCCCTCCGCTCTGAACGTCTGGATCGCCTTTGCCTGGCTTAGCTCCCATCCCAGTTTTTTCTGATAATTGGCATGCGGAGCCGAAGGGGTGGCGACGCACAATGGTAACACCCACCATATTCTCCAGGATAATTGTCTAGCGCCTAGTGTATGGAAAGCGAAATGCGATCCTGGCTACTGTGTAATCCGAAAAAGAGGGATGGAACTGCTTTCGCAGTTTCCTTCTGGGCTGAGCGAGAGCAAGGGTGAAACTTGTCCAGTAGTTTAAGTAGCATCAATACATCTTCTTGAACATTGGAGTTGTACGTGCGAGATGATCATGCTGCATAAGCAGACAGACTGTTGAATAGCAGTAGTGGTCTGGAGCGCGGAGGAATTTTCCCACTTAGTTTTCTCACGGCGAATTTAAACGTAAGAAGGGGTTCAGAGTGGAGAAGAACATAAAGGGAGGTGCCGGGAGTAGAGGGAGCGACGCCTTGGCCTTATTGCTGCTGTGTAACAGAAGGGAGGAATTAATCTTCTTTATTTTGTATGTGTTGGACTAAATAAAATGAGGTGTGGAATAGCAGAGGCATCTGGAGAGATATATAATCAAGACGAGCAAGAGCCGAGAAACGTTGTAGGATAGAATAGGAGTGAACTGAGAAGCTATGACTATGCAAGAGGCAGTGCTCTTGAGTGCAAGGAAGAGTTTCAAGCCCAGTACTTTCTTATGTACGAAGATCCACACCACATCAACATGCTCTATGAACAGCGCCATGATTGTCATAATATTGATCGTCCAGAGGCACACAACAGGTTTGATCACAGGATATCCAAAGAGTGACTTAACAATTTTAAGCGAGAGGACAAAGGAACCCTTTGAAAAAAAATTTGTAGTCAGGAAAATGGTTCGTAAGCGAGACGGACCAATGTTCTGAGTAAGCGTGGTGCTCCGCGTTCTTTGTGAAGCAAGGAAGACGGAATCAGCTTTTCTTGCCGGAAACTTTTTAGGGGGAGCTCCCACTTTTGATTAAACTTTCCTTGAGTATTTTCCAAGTTTTTGGGCCGATAATGTCCACAAATGGTATTGTAGAATCACAGGGATTCCAATTCCAAGAACGAGGAGCTTTCCACGACGCCAATACTGAGCAAAAGAGACCAACAACTACCTACAGCGTGCACTGGAATTCTCCAATTAGAGGTTCTCGCTGCTGGACTTCAGACAACTTAGGTAATGGTTCTTATTGTTAAAGTCTCTTGCAAATACATTTTCAAATCAAATCTTTTTCGCTACAGATTTATAAGAAGAAATAATCACTACACTTTCTTTATATCTTAGGTGTCGTTTCTATCCCTCCTTCAGGTGATTTGTTAAGAATAATATATTGTTGTTGTGTTTTAGTTTTTCCTCTCTAAAGAAGAAGAAAACTCTTGCCTGAAAGTGTCAAAAAGACCCACATTTTAAATTCTTAAGACGCACTAAGCCCCTTTAAGCCTTCATTGACAAGACATGTTTAGAAGCTTTTTTATTTAGAATTACTTTACGTAATACCTTGATTTCTGTTAACGTCAAGAGGATTCTACTTGCAACCTTCTAGACCTCTTTTTTCTAGAATCGTAATCATTAGAAAGACTATCCGAAGAGTGATGAGTTTATACTGCTGACAAGATTTGATGTGGAATTTACAATTCCACCAATGTAGCTTGCTATGAAAACTGTTTTTTTTTTACGTAAAAGAAAGTCCAAAAGATAAAGCATTGCAAAAACAATGATCTTCAAAGACTAACATTTAGAGCCCAATAAGGATTCCTACGTTTAGAAGAATAGGAGAAAAAGTTAATTTAAAGAAATAGGTGGGTGATACACTGAATAGCCAGAGGGAGATTAGCGTCGACAAAAAATGAAGTTTCCAGAAAAATCATTAATTAAATAAAATCTATCTATTAGCGAGTCATATTACGATACTTACGCTTATGGGGCGAACTTGAACACAACCAATATGTGTTTAAAACTTTCGGGTGCTGACAATTATCCATCCATCAAAAATTATAACTTTGCTAAAATGGTTGCAAACCTTTGCACTACTCAGGTGTGAGGTTCTGAGGCCATTACGGGTCAGAGCTGGTCAAGGTACAATTAAAATCGACCAGGCTAGGGCAGCCGAAGACCGACTAAATCAATAGCGAGATAACAATTGTCAAGAATGGAAAAATATTGCTATTTCGTTTCTCTGCAGGATTAGCTTGGGAAGTAAGCATGGGTAGAGTGAGGTGTGATTTTATAGCCGTCCTAAGAAAAAACCACAAAAGCGCATATGAACCCCTTGCTGTAAACTTCACTCGAACCACACACATTCCTTTGTCCGACTGAAAAACTCTCGATCGAACCAGAAAAGGCGCACTCCTCTGGTATTGCTTCTGTCCCGCAAATCACCGGAGGGGAGGGGGAAGTGGGGGAAGAGAGCGAGAGAAGCGGGGGGGCGGCTTTTGTGGTTCTGCCCACTCTGCAGAAAAGTTGTCGCCAACGCACATCCTGAAGAAAGACTACATAATATGCTTTGACAAGTAACCAGTCAACTATGTTTTTACGTATAAGGGGCGCGGCCACATTTATGTTTTAACAAAAAAGCAGAAGAACAGAACCATTTATAAGTTTATTATGTATAGTGGGTACTAGGTTACCGAAGTTCTTTCCTTGCCAGAAGTTACATTATTTTCGTCAATCTGTGGTACCTGGGATTCATTTGGCGCCATAGGCTTGCGGATTTTAGTAATAAGGGATGCGGTATAACGATAATTTATCGAGTTCCGGAAAGAATGGTTAGTTTATTTTTTTTCCGAAAGGTGTTGTGGAGGATTAAAATTTCCACTTTCGCAGGAGCAGGGGCTTAAAAGTCCTTGTGGTTTGTTGAATCTCCGCTGCAGCATACTCGCTACTCAGAAGAATCTGATATTGAACAAGTATTATCGGATCACACACTCGTTGTTTAAATTCAGCTTCCTTTTTCTTTACAGATAAGCAGACATGGAAAATGGTTATTTCAGACAAGAAAAATGGAATCCTCAAGGAAGCAGAATTTCCTCATAAACCATTTTCAGGTGTATGCTTAAAGTCAACTGAGGTAATATGGTGTGGCTGTATGATGTGAAGTAGTTCTATGGTACTTTTCGGTCTAACTACAGTTGGTCAGATTAGTTCTGTGGTGTTAGGCTAACTTAGTTTGGACAGATGTGCTCGATTATTAAGGCTCAGTATAGTCTGATACTGTGGTTCGAGGTTTAGACTGACTATGGTTCTAACATTTTCTGGTTTAGACAGACATATTCACTGAACGTCTGCTTCAGTGTATGATACTTAGCTGTATGTCCAGAACAAGTTTTCGTCTCCGCCTGGACATCTACTGATTGTTGGTGTTTTGAGCTCAATAGTCTCCTCGTCATCACATGTGAGAGGACAGGCATAAATCTCTGAAGGATTTTGTTGTTACTCTCATTCCTTTTGATAAACCTCTCACAGCTGTCTGCTTCGGCATATGAAGAAAAGTTCGACTAAAACTGCATTTTAGTCATGAGCTGGACCCCAAATTTCAGAGATCGGATAATCGAGGGCAAAGGGCATGTATTTTTTTTTGGTAGGTCATAATGTTTAGTTTCGGAAATTCGTTGCTGCCCTTATGCATGGTGTTTTTTAGCGATATCCGCTAGAGGTGTGTTAAAAATAAAATTTCTTTTTTCTCGCGGTAGTTTTATCGTTATTCTATATTCTGCATCTTTATCCAAATGCCTCGATGATGGTTGATTTCCTCATACTCATAAAGTCGATAAATCCTTAACATTTAGAGTGGGAATTAACTGCAGAATTGATATTCAAACGTTTTAAAATGCGATTTCTCTTATTTTCACTGCACGCAGCTAATTATCCGTTTGTTCAAGTTTTGTTTTTACACCAAATATATACATCTTTTCTAAGTATCTTGCTAGTTTGTAGTTATGAAATTCTTGTGGAACATTGATATTATATTGGCGCGAGTGAGTTGTATCGAATGAATCCCGCTGGTCTCTCTATTGGTGTATAATATATTACCCAGGTGTCTTCTCACTCTTTGAATTGTTAACACCGCGGATGTGGTAAAGTCGAGGTTAGTGCGGGGCGGGAATACTCTGTGTCCTCCTCGTTGTCCTTTGGCTGTGGTATCAATCACATCTTCACCCTTATCCTTGTAAGACTCTGGTACATATTATTAAATGCAATTAGGTGCGCATTACGCACTTTGCATGTCCCACTCTCCGTTTCAGCCTGAAGTCAATTTGGAAGAATAGTAGATCACTTGTGTATAATGACCAACTTTTGCGAAACTATCTTATTTGATTATTCATTTACAAAACTTGCTTGGTATAGTATACCAAATACGTCACATTAACATATTTTGTGTTTTCTTTTTTAAGGCGAAAGCTGCGGCTGCGCGGGGTGGAGGTGACAGTCAGTAGTGGGAGTGTGCGGGATGAGATCCAAGGCCACAAAGGCCGGCCGAGATAAGGGTGTGTTGGAACCTGCATTATTGTGCGGCGTAAGGTGCGACTAACCAGCGCTGGATTAAAGCCAAATGCGGCAGTACTTCTGCTATCACATTCTGGATGCTGCAAGGATACAGAGGATTCGAAGCCTATTTTGAAATTCGGTCTGATGAGGTGGATGGTTTTCCTGATATTTAGGTTATTGGAACGAGGACGCGTGGGGGGTATATTTACCTTAACACAAAAGTCACTAGACAGACATTCAGAAACTGATTCATAGGAGGACCGGCCCTATAGCGGAACAACCGAAAGCTGTGCCTAGAGTAAAAGCTCATACTTGGCAGAAGAGCCCAGGGTGGTCATAGGAGGTTCCAAGTGTAACTTTTTGTACAGAAAGATAAGTCGAAAAGGCGTCAACTATTCTTCCGTGAAAAGCCTGGGTTCAATGTAGGGATCCATCTGAACTAGACGAAAAAACTGGTAACGAAATGAAACAGGGGCCAGGGGAACAGAAAATTGGAACTCTAGAAAGGGTCGTGGAGCGCTGAGAGAAGAAAGGTGCGAGAAGGATAGTTGCCCTCAGCAGTCTCGTGAGCGCATTGGTTGCACGCGAAGCACAAGTACACAGAACGGTGGTGTCGAAGTGGCTAACACACGAGGAATACGTCGGGGCGGATTGGAAGCGCGACACGCACAACCGCTACAACGTGCCAGAGGCGTCGACGGGGGGGTTTTACCTTAATCGTATGGAATTTGGAGTATGTGGGCGTTGTGTGATGTTTTTTTCAAATTTTCGAGAAATATCTTTTTTAGATATATTTTTTTCGACAATACAACAACTATCAAAGGATTCTTGTTTGATTATTACAACTGATTTTGATATTTTGTTGACTGATGGTCGCGAGGACAGCTTGGAATGTAGGCACCAGTCGCTGAAGGCCAGGGCAATCCGGAGAAATCGAAACAGCCACGGGGCCAAAAGAACGAACACTCCTGAGCCGAAACGCCGAGGATGCAGTTGGGTTCAAGTCTGCTGGGATGTCATGCGTGCGAACAGGGATCGCATATTGTGATACAGAGCACGCGGGGGAGGGTCAAGGCAACATTCGGCGGACCTAGCTTCTCCTTGAAGGAGACTGTGAAAACACACGACCACGGATCGCACCGACACCGTGTTAAATATCAAGTTGTCTCAACGGCCATAATTAATTTTTAAATGCTGATGAGTGTCATGCACTCATGGCCTCCTCATCGAGTGAACTCGTCGACACTATGTCATTCCTCATTTCCTGCGTTTAATTTCTTCATTGTTGTTGATGCGGTAGAAGTCAACACTAGAGATTCGATCAGCACACACCCCCGCCACTTATTGCCTTTGGGTTTTCTTCAGTCAAGCCAAGTACATCATTTACAGGTACTCAGGACAGGGTGGAGACCAGCCAAACATGTCTCCCCCTCGGAGAGAGAGGGATGTTTTTTACCGCCTCGCTTCTGGTCAGATCAAATCAACAACGGAAAACGTTGAATTGGTTAAGATCTGATACGCTGTGGGCGAGTTTGTATAATTTTGTCTTACGCGAACTGAAGGAGAGTCGAGTACTGCCTCCACCGGGGGGGGTTGCATTTTTGTACGAATGTCTTGTATACTTTCTATTTGTGAATGATGGTGATGTGTAGCTATTTTTTTTCTATTTTTTCCTACTTGGTACGTTTCTTGTCTGTCCCACAGTCTTGGCATCGATAACATTGTAAGGCGAAGAACATTAAGTGGAATGTAAGGCTACTCTCATATGTTACATATGGATATTTTATCCGTTCCAAAGGTTTGCCACGAGCTAGCGGACCAAGAAGAGGAGGGGAGCAAAGGGACGGTCTCTAACATCACACATTTTATATAACCGAGAATTAAGGCTCCAACTTTCTTTTTCTCGCCATTGCTGAAATGCCCTCTCAGCTTAGAACGTCAGAGAGGAAACAAACAACTATGAAGAAAACCGCAGACCAATGGCGCCAAAGCAACTTTGCTTAGGTCAATTATTAATGCTGTCGCAGCCGAGGTCCATACACAGTCCTTGATGACAGGTATGTGCTGGACTGCTTCAACCAATAACAGACACGTGCAACTTCCCAAGGCAATCAAGGACACAATTGGTATCTTCCGCACCGGAGGGGGTGCAACATCCCACAGCACCAGGAACCTCAAACTGCTTCCAAGTGGCCCCGCCTAGGCTCAATTTTCTCCTCGAATATCAAGTTCTCGGAAGTCATGGTGCAATAAAATGCTTGGAAAATTACAAGCAGATTTTCTTTGCATATTCCGACACATAGGCCAGCTGTCAGCCAACGGCAGCGCACGATTGTGTGGGAATCCAGGACCTCTATCAACCAGTACTAGTGGACGCGCCACACTGTCTGCAACCTGTTGCAGTGTTGGCACAACGACTCGGGCTGAGCGGATCTGCCTCGTGACCTCTTTGCAACGTTCGGGGTGTGGCGATCATAGCAGAGGGGGAGACGATTGCAGTACCCGCGAGTGCTGGAGAAGGTGCGGGGGCGGAAGTGTTGGACGAACCGGGTGGGGTGAGGACGGGGCGATATTGTTCTTCTGAAAACCCCGGCCGGCGGTGCTGGCTCTCGTCTAATGCTGCCACATTGATTTCTTCTGAATGGTTAAAAACCAATCCAACCCAACGACGGCCCGATTTGCAGGGAGGCCTTGGAGCAGGTACAGGAGGCGTGTGCGGAGAAACTGGATGTGTCTTTCCCTTTGAATGCTTTATTGTGTTGAAGTCGTCAGTAGTGTTATGCCCGGCTGTTCAAGCGCTACTACACGGGATGGCGAAGTGGAGAACGGACGCATTGCAGCCTGTCTGTCGGGTTATGACTGGACTGTTGGGAATTAACATATCTTCGGTTCTCTATTTCGTGCCCACGAGGAGGGTACTGGCCCGCTCCACTTTCATTCCCACTTCCGCGGGTTTTTGCTTTCATCTCCCATGAGTTGCTATGACCAAGTTATTACGCCAGGTACCTCTCAATCTACATGCACAGATGTCAGCTTGACGGGAAAAACCAATCTGTGTCCACCACACAGATGGTAGCGCGAAGGATTTTCTCCGTGCAGCATGAGTTCATCCATCCTTCGGTGGAGTATACCCTGTAATCAGGCACTATGTCGCGCCCCCCTGAGAACGTAAACTAGGCCACCAAACACCTCGGGTGGAACGCGGCTTTAGCCTCAAACCATGAACGTTGCCAAATATTACTCTCTGCCGATACAGAAGTATGGGGATGCAGGCAGACCCGCGATTTGTTGACGGCATTCGTAACAGAAATCGTGACTCAAGCACCTCCTGACTTGTTGTTTCGTATTAGGAGGACGAAAGAGAGTGCAGTCAGTCGTTGATTAAACTAAGCAGAGTGGAGTCAACCGTTTCGTCTGCTGATGATTGGTTAGCATTCCACTGGTAGGGCAGTCCCGGCTGATGTCAAGCGGGAGATCTCCTAGATGCAAAGAAAGGGACAGGAGGCGTATCTGGAAGTTTGTAAACAAACCGCTACTCAGGGTGTTGCCTTCTTTGATCCATTGAAAAGTTAAAGCTAAAGACTTTCCGCAATCATTGCAACAGCAAGAAAAAGGCCTTCGGCAGCAGATATACGATGCTAAGCAGATCATCACTGTTTCGGCTCTGAAATGCTACTTTCTAATTCTACACAGAAGAACGCTTGAATAGACAGGTGTTACAACATCCGTTCCCGATACCTCGTGGGCTGTTGGCACAATGACGAACAATTGAAAAAACAACAAGGCAAAACTCAGCCAAGGCACATGGTAAGGGATAAAATTCTCCTGGGGCACCAATGAATTGCGTTATCCCAAGTGCTGGGTCGATCATTGACGGCGGATGGCCTGGGTATCCATCAAGGATAGAGATGGGTGACAACAACCGAACATTTGCAGAAGTTTTTCTGAGGAGCATTGTTTCCATAAACTGTCTTAGCAAGACATCATCCCCATGGGCGCGAGGCGAAAAGACCGATAGACGTAGTCTTTTCGCTGGTCGTATGCGGATTGCTCCATAGAATGCAGAACCGAGTAAGGCGGTGGTTCTGGCTCAGGAGTCCTGT
>CM068953.1:28168431-28178655 GCA_035128595.1 Eptatretus atami | reverse complement strand
GGAACGCCTAATCAACCACGTAGCTGGGTCCTCGTCTATGGAAACTGTGACCTTAAAATTCCACGTGATCTAACCTGGGAACAACCTTGCTATGCCTTACTCAAACCAGTCCCCTTACCGGATCAGATGCAGCCGAGCGAAGTGGGCGAGGCAGGCGGAGAGAAGTTGCGAGCAGGCAGGCGCGACAAAGTGCAGAGGGAGAGAGAGAGAGGAGAGAAGGAGAGATTGGCCATTAATCTAGTGCAAATGTGATGCTGCTTAAGCAGTCTCTTAGCTACTTGGGCACAATCTCTGATGGTCGGCACTCCGTGGGAGAGAAGAGGATAGGCGGATGGCTTCACGACCGCCTTTATAAGCCCCCGAGAGAATGGGGGCCATCCCTGAGCCACGCCCGTTCATCGGAATCATGCCCTCCATTGGATCCCGGCTCCGCCTTCATCATCCTGGGCTAGAAGCGCTACGATTCGCACATCTGGCGCGATGCGCCGGCCTTACGAACTCCGAGACATGTTCTGGCGACTGTACGAGGGGTCGGTCCCGGCTCATTCCGGCACCCGCGGAGCTGCGTTGGTTCCCTTATGTGCTTGGGCCCTCCCCCGCGCCACGCGGCCAAGTGACCTGACCCTGCGCAGCACGCTTCTTTGGTGGCAATTGGCATCGTGCAGGTGCAGTGGAAGGCCAGGTGGGATTTTTCCAGTGCAGAGCTGTGAATGTCGAGGTGGTTGCTTCCTGGTTAAGCGGAGGTGAGCAAGTGAGACGCGTTTTGTAAATCGGCCGCGCAGATTTGAATGAAAGGCGTGCCATGCGCGTCCTTAATGTGAAGGTGTAGAGTTTTTTCATTGATTGCAACGGCCCGCTGGAGCAGCGGTGCTGCATTGAATTTTGTATATCGGATGGTAATGAGGTTGGAATGAATCAGGATTGAATGGCAGATAGAGATCATTGAGCGAACGATAACCGCAATGCGACTTCCACCCGTTAAACTATTAGACAAATGAGGAAGTTCTTGGTCTGGCAGATCTAACAAAATAACCGCTGGGTCACTAATGTGGTGTGCCCGTGCTAGAGATCTGCGTTTTTCGCAGAGCAACAATATCTATAGAAGAAAGGCTCAGAGAAACAAAGCCCGCGCCGCGACTAGAGGCCAGGATGATTGACCAACCTGTCACAAGGAATGTGGCCAGCACGTCACTGGATTCTTCAAGGGAGAATGGAAAGGCCGGAGCACCCCCAAATATGGTAGTAGTTAATACTCATGAGAAAGGTGATATATGGCCTTTACAGAAATATAGCACCTGAGGAGGGTATCGCCAAAACGATCTGTTGAAAGAATATTATAGATATAACCTCTAAAGTCACAATTCATAGATCTGATGTTCAAACTCCAATGAATGTTCTGCACAGTTAGTGTTTCTGCATCTGTTGAGGATGGAAGGCATCCCATCTTTTACAATGTTTAAGTATCAATCATCATAATAAACAATGCCCTTGGTTTGATGCAATGATTTATAAGTCATCTTGTGATCAGGTGCCTTCTTAGCTCCACTTCTAAACGTCGGCATTTTAAGTGACCAACACACGATCAAGTACATGTTGGCTCCTATCCAGCCAATGACCTTTTGCACTGATCCACTCTGTATCCTGTCGTGCTTTTCTTGGCAAACATGTTTTGCGGAAACCTTTATCAACTTGTGGACCAGCTCATCCTCAAACTGCTTGTTGGTTGCCATTTCATATGGGGTGTGGCAGGGAGGGGTTTGGGGTTGGGGGGCGGTGGCATATCAAAATTCCTCGATGGACGATTTGGGTTATTGTTGAATTATGTAAGAACTCGCTGTCTTATCGTGCAGTGTCTGCGTCAAGTGACCAACCTAAATTAGTAATATAGAAGGCCCGCTTCTCAGGGAAAGTGCCATCATTGTTGACGGACGCATGCAGGCACTGAATGACTCCTTTATATCTCAGACTGCGCGAGTCTGAGATAATCAGCATCGATTGTACACCGTTTGCTCCACTGCTGTTCGACAATACTTCTTCCTCAAACATCTTCTTATATGGTGAGGCCCACCAGTAGTGAGTTGCTGTTCCTGCTCTATCACAACACCTTCCGACCCAGCATTTCACACTCTTCATTCCACCTCCACGCTTTCTGACCATCCTTCACACATCCTCCATCTAATTCAAACCTCACTCTCACCCCTTTTCTACTTGCTCTTTCACAAATCTGCTCTCTTTGGAGTCTATCTTCCCTCTCACCAGTTGCCCTGTGCCATTTCACCTGGCTCTACCAATCCTATCATGTTATCTCGCACTGATCTTCCCTCAGTTCGTTGCTTTCTTCTACCATCCGTTTGCTCCGTGTTGTGGTGTGTTGTATATCATGAGGCTAACTTAGCGATGTCAAGCAGGTCAAGACACGCAGCGCGCTGATGACGGAAAACTCCCAACGTAATACACCACGCGTAAATGACTCACCTTCTTCATGCCTTGTGCTGTGTTGTATCTTTCATTATCCTTCTTCATAAGTTTGGAAGTTGAAAAGAATGGTATCTTCTATTCAGCCTATATATTGTTTGGTAGAAGGGAAAATGACAACACAAAGGGGACATTGTTTAACGATTATATGCAACGAATGTTGAAGTTTTTTTGAAATGAAGGAAGCTCAATGCCTAAATGGGAAGTTTTTCTCAACATGCCCAACTATTTGGTATTTGGAAAAAGGATGTCTCATCTTCATTCTACACATCATTCCCCCTATTTTCTCCCCCCTTTGCACATTACCTTCTCTGCTATTGATCTCCCTTTCTCTCTGACTCACAATACCTC
The DNA here is from genome assembly GCA_035128595.1 of Eptatretus atami. Lineage (NCBI taxonomy): Eukaryota > Metazoa > Chordata > Myxini > Myxiniformes > Myxinidae > Eptatretus > Eptatretus atami. The sequence continues at coordinate 28,175,829 of CM068953.1, read as the reverse complement.
ACTGATTTACATATCTCCCCTTCGCTAACATCACTCACTCCCTCCCAACTTCTGTTCCTCCTATCAGATCACATCCATCTCAGTCTCTCCCCATCTTCAGTACTTCGCTCATCGTTCATCTACCCTTGTGCTCACATAAACCTCTCTCTCTCTCCTCTCTCGTCTCGCTCTCTCTCTTCTCCTCTCTCTCTCTCTCTCTCTCTCTCACTCGCACTCTACTCTCTCTCACTTCCCCACCTCTTGCTGCCCTCAAATCCTTCAATATTTTCTTTCTTGCCCCACTACTCGAACTTCTTTTATACAACTCAGTTCTTGAATGCTTCATCACCTTCCCATATACATGCAGTCAAGTTTCCGATAGAACGAGATAAATTAGTCAGTTATCACTCTGCACATAATATAAGGCCATGTATAGGATTTTTTTTTAAATGTTTTCTGCAAGAAGCGATTTAGGTATATTACCTCCACCACCAAAGGTGGAAGGGGTTATGTTTTCACCCCTGTCTATTTGTGTGATTGTTTGGCTACAGGATATCTTACAAAAGTTGTGGAGGATTTGATGAATTTCGGGGACACGGACGAACGATTAGATTTTGAATGAAATCTGATCCGGATCGACACTGGAATTTTAAAGCTGATATCTCACCCATTGGAGATATGTGCCAAAAATCGATACGTAGCACATATCTCGAAACGATGACAGATCGGAATGAACTTAGTGGACAATGGGTGTGATGAGACGAATTGATTTCAATTTGGGTGAAAAATCCGATCCGGATCCAGTAATGTCTGTAAAGTGATCTTCACGATTGAGAAACAAGAGGTAAGCCGATACATCAACGATATCTGAAAAGTTGTTGATGGATGAGACGAAACCCGGTCGCGCAGGTGGGTGAGTACACGGCACGAATGATATTCGATTTGTGTGAAGATCCGGATCCAATCTGTACAGGAATTTTTCCAGCGCAGTGCGCTACTGTATACAATTGCACCAGAGTTTTGAAATTCCGGCGTCTTACACGTTCTCCGGTTGTCCCCCACCCCCTGCCTCAAGACAGCCACTTATGCCTGTCCGAGATGGCAGCTGCGTAAACTCGACGGAAAGCGCGACAAAATCGACGGAATACCTGAGTATTTCAATGGAATTGTGAAACATGTATATACATGTGAAAACCATTGAAGTTATTGCTCGACGAAAAAAACCAAGAAACCGCTCCTCTCTCATTACGAACAACGAAAACCTCCATTTCCGCCCACCATCGCATTTCGCGCGACGCTGAAAGCGAGTTTTCTTATGCCATCATTCTTTGTGGCTTCCGCACACGCTGTATCGACCGTTTCATTCCTTCTGTTTATATAAAGGTGCTCTATCACAATAAAACAGATTTACATTTCCAATATTAAGTGCGCTTTTAATTGTTGTTCAACTGAAAAAAAGCATATAATTGCAATTTTAACAATAGTGACTCATTTGCATTCACCACACCGCTTATTAAGGATTACTGTGTTTATGTTAAAAATGATTTTCGCCATTGAGAGAAGGCCGAATGATGTACGTTTTAGCCTAGATATTTCAAAAAAAATTATGGCTCCGACATTTCTACGGATCAGGCATTGTGTGCGGAGGTCTGCACGTCTACCAGTGCCCTTCTAGTTATGTCTGTTACAGCACAAATCCCTGTTGTTACTCCCTTTAATCACTCTGATGGTTGGGACATGGTAGCACATTCACTGTACGCACATCGGCGAAACTTTCTGCACGTCGACGAAACAGCATTTATTACACTTTCTGCAACCTGTACCGCGCTGCAAGACAACACAATAGTCTCTCTGTGATACTGTGAACCAAACGAGTGCAAGTTCTTTGAACTGAGGAACAATGCAATCAACCAAAGTCTGGACAGTTATTGGGGAGTTGCCGCTAACCGGTCTTATATATGTGTTAAAATATATGCTAATTGCTGAAATGTGGAATACTTATGAATACAGCACTCCCTTTCATCCTTGGAGTGTGTTGAGGAGAGTGCGCAGAGATGTTGATGCGGTAGCATGGTTTACATTTACATATTGCATCTCCATTTCACCAAACTAGTAAGATTATTGGAAAGAGTGAATTCCATTTGTTGCACAACAGATGGATGGCTATTTTGGGATGTTCTTATTTCAGCGATTGCTTGAAAGATGCACATGAGCATGGGAAATGAGAGAATTCACACTATTGCAAGAGCACGAGTAACATTTTTCACAAAATTCCAGGCAGGCAGTATTTGCTAGGTGAGCCCTTATTTTAAATTACTATTCATGACAACCCGTCGCTTCACTTACGGGAATATTAAGCGAGGAGAAGGAGGAAAGGCGGGAAGAGGACAAGGGAGGGGGGGAGAGCGAGGAGAGGGGGGACTAGAGGGTGGAGGGGGGAGGCTAGAAGGGGAATAGCGAGGAGTGGGGGGATAGAGGGGTGGGCAGAGCGATGCCTCACCAAACATCCATATCAACTCTAGGAGGGGTAGGCAGGAGGATGGGCGAGAGGAGAAAGAGTGTGGAGGGGGAATTGGGAGGAGTAACTTGGGGAGGGGTTCTCAACTTGATTTGCCCATCGCGGACTTGTGTGAGAAGGAGGGGGGGTAGTACAGGATTCGAATTAAATGTGGTACGTTTTATAACACAGCACGTTAATGCAGCAAGTGAACCGCCGGAAGATGTCCCTGGGGAGTGAGAGAAAGAGAGAAGCAGCATGAGGGGTAGGGAAGAGAAGGCAAACCATGAGGGGAAGATTATGCGGCTGTAAGGAAGGGAGCAGGCATGAGGGAGTATTCCGTTGAGGGAAGAAAAGAAGCAGTAGTAGGGAAGATTGCGCTTGTGAGGGAAGAAAGGGAAGCATCATGTGGGGAGGAAATATTGCGTGTAGGGGAAGAGAAAGGAAGGCAGCATGGGGAAGTAATGTATGTGAGGGAGGGAAGCGCATGAGGGAGAATTGCCGGTGTGAGGGAAGGAAGGATGCGTGTGAGGGAAGATATGCCGGGTGAGGGAAGGGAAGGCCAGGTGAAGGGAAGATAATGCAGTGAAGGAACAACGGCAGCTATGATGGAAGATATTGGGAAGAGAAGGAAAGGCAGCAGTTTGAGGAAGAGAAGAAGCAGTGTAGAGGAGATAACTGCGTTGAGGGAAGGAAGGCAGGTTGAGGGAAGAGAAGGGAGCAGCTGAGGGAAGGAAGGAAGCACCTGAGGGAAGAAAGAAAGCTGCGTGAGGGTGGAAGGGAATGCATTGTGAGGGAGAGAAAAGGAAGGGTGATAAAATGCCCCAAAACTGCAACATCCTTTTTAACGGCCGAGTATCTAAAATTGGCAAGGGCATTTTAAATCCACACTGCTTACCTGGCCAAGGGCCTGCTGCATGCTGTCCCACATGCAACAACCGTTGCACTCCTCTAGTCGGCTCATCCGATCTGATTCATACCATGGATCTCATATGGGGAAGAAGTAGTTGCAATTCAAAGCTAATCTGTCAGTCCTTAACAGTCCCCTAAACAAAGGGGGGTGGAGAGCAGTGAGAGAAGGAGAGAGATGAGAGGAGAGAGAGGAGAGAGGAAGAGGAGAGAGAGAGAGAAGACTGAGACTGAACTGGAGCACTGAGACTGAGAGGGACTGAGACTGAGACTGAGATGAGACTGAGACTACGTTTGTATACCCACGGAATCACGTATTAGTTACTAAAAAACCAAGTGCCTTTCAACTTCAGCCTCCAGTCTGCCATACAAGTCGCAGTCGCCCGAGTTTCTTGTAAAAGAAGAATATCTACCTTTACATTATTGATTAGCTGCATCGTTTTGACTTTACGTAAAGGATTACGTCCTCCGTTTATATTTAAACTTGCTATCATCATAATCAAGAAGTTTTTATGTAATCAAGCGCTTCCTTGCTTTAATAATATATATTTTTCAGTCTTTTACAAGAAGCGCTGGAAATGGCAGTAGCTTCCGGGTTCTTAACAATAATTTGTGCTTTCTGGACAAAGGCACACAAGTTGGGGAAAAAATAATTAAGATCTACTCACTTCTTACGAGTAGTTTTTTTGTAAAAAATCTAAGATATCGGAAATAGATATTAAAGTATCATCAACACTACTATCTGGGGGGAGCTCCTCTCAAAAAGCACTCATCGTCAGAGAGGAGCGACTGTCTGAATCATCGTCCTCAGGGCCTTCGCCCATTTGCTCAATCTCCATGGTTAATTCAGGAGGGACTAAAGATGTAAGAGGAACACTCTCAGTGGTTACATCCTGAGATGTGTCATTAACGATAGTGATGGCAATGTTGCTATCTTTAACAGGAGCACTACAAGGCTGAGATGACACTCAGACGTATAGAGGCAGTACACGTCCAGTCTCAGGACATATCGTACCCAGTAATAGTTCGGACGAGTCCGCACCCAACAAGGGGGCAACGGGGACACACCCAAAAACCTTATTCCCTCCTGTCAGAGGCAGATATGCCAAGGGGAAAAACCGGAACATAAACTCATATCCCCGCAGCATCAGAAGTCCGCACTCGAACCCAATTGAGCAAACCCAACGGCACTAGAGAAACGAAAAAAACCAATCTTACTTTGTCTCACAATCACGGCCGCAACCAACCCTTAAACATTCAATCCCTGATAATTCTCACCAACACCACCAATTACTTCTCACTGTCGATCTCTGACGAGGAATACAAACAAGCCATGTGCTGTGAGCGCTCAAAGGAGCGGACCCGCGAACTCACCCGCCATGACTCTCAAATGGCGAACATAAAAATAAATCGTGAACACCGTTCAACGTCGAGGGTCCGAGAAAAACAAGAATAATCAATACGCAAGGAAAGCTATAACGAATAAACATACCACATTACACTAATAAATACCACACGATAAACACAACAAGCACAAAGTAGATGGCAAGGCCTGCCCATGCACACAACGTAACGAAATACGCCGTGGAATGCCTTCCTCTCCCTGCTCTACTCGGGAAATGGCGCACAAGAGGAGGGGGGGGGGAAAAACGCTGCACAGCTGAATAAGTAGACAAGAGAGCACAAGTGGACAACACAGCTTAACACACGCACCACCACACCAACACCCCCAATCCCCCACACCACACACACGCACCGACCGGCCACCGGGGGGGGGGTGGAAGAAAAAGAAAGAGAGAGAAAGGAATGAGAAAGAGAATGAGAAAGAGAATGAGAAAAGAGGAATGAGAATGAGAAAGAGGAATGAGAAGAAAGAGAATAGAATGAGCAAGAGAATGAGAATGAGAAAGAGAAAGAGAATGAGAAGAGAATGAGAATGAAAAGAGGAAGAGAAAGGGAAAGGAGAAAGAGAAGAGAAGAGGAAGAAAAGAGAAGGAGAAAAAGCAGGAGAAAAGAGGAAGGGAAAGCGGAAGCGAGAAGAGAAAGGACAAGGAGGAAGAAAGGAGGAAGAGAAGGAGAAGAGAAGGAGAAGAGAAGGAGGAAAGAGGATGAAGGACAAGAGGAAGGACAAAGAGGAAGGACAAAGAGAAGGACAAGAGAAGGAAGCGGAAGAAAGAGGAAGATGAAAGAGGAAGGGAAGAGGAAGGAAAAAAGATAGGAGACAAGGGAGGCAGAAAGGAGAGGAGCAAAGAAGGAAGGGAGAAAGAGGATGGAGAACGAGGAGGAGAAAGAGGAAGGAGGAGGAGAGGCAGGAGGAGAAGAAAAAGGAGAAGAAGGAGCGAGAGAGGCGAAGGGCGAAGGACAGAGGGCGAGAGGGACGAGAGGGGCGAGAGGGGCGAGAGGGGCAGAGGGCGAGAGGGCTCGGTTCAGCTCGCGAGACAGAGAGGGAGGTGGGGGGGGGGGGGGTGAAGGGGGGGATGACATTCTGGCAGAGTGGAACATCCAGTTGTAAGACACACACTTTAATCGAATCACACCTGCCTGTGGAAACACTGGACAGACAGTTTTCAACTGGTTGGAAGTCAAACATCCAGGCTTGGCAGCTTTAGAACGGCAAGCATGTCGTACTCTCAGCATCCCGCCCATGATATGCAAACGAATACGTCCAATATCTTTAGCTTGCCTGTCTCGAAGAACAGAGACCCTATACGATACCTCCTTTATTCCGGCGTGAAGCGATCAGCATCAGCGTGCCACGCCAGCGTCACGTTGACGTGAATAATGTTAGTTTTGTGCAAGTTTATTTAGAAAGCTTCCATTCCATTTAATATGTGTACTGAGGATGCTGATATTTGACATGGAAGGCCTTTGGGGTATTCTATGTGAGTAAGTTGAAATTAAAAATTTATTTATTTTTTTTTATTTTAGGGGCTCGCCTGTCGAAGCAACCAGAGAGCATAGCGACCGGCTCTGCCGCCGGTCGCTGAGCGGCTGTGAGCGTGAGCGGAAAAAATGTTAGTTTTGGTGCAAGAGTGTATTTCCTTTTCTAAGTAGTTATCTACCACCATTTTACTGATTACATATACAAATTAACATTATTGCTTTAAAATTATTGGTTCAGAACTTCTACTGCAATGGCTTTATAAAAAAATAGATTAAATCAGTTCTTTAGAAAAAACACTGAATGTAAAACGGGCCGAGCATGGTGGCTTTGACACCAAATCTCTGTTTGTTTGATCAGCTGCAATGAATGTGTCGTATCTGAAAGAAGATGTATAAAAGGAAAACCTGGTTTAAAACAAATGTTTCACAAAGAACCGCTCATGTTCAGCGTAATCGGCCAGGCACACCGACAGCCTCATCGTTACAAGACCTGAGAACAAACGGAGCCAACACTAGCGAGGGCCTGAAACGTAGCAAGTCATCAACACACAGTTCAGGTAACAAAAATGCGAATATTGCGGGAACGTGTCGCTGTTCGTGGCACGTGTCTATTGGCCATTTGCATCATCAGTGGCGAAAGACTCAGGAACACCAACGAAACGTTTAATATAAGATACGTGCTGCTTCGCAAGCTAATATCCCGTCATCCCTAAACAACTCTCGGCCGACGCCCAACCAATGTCCGAAATTTGACAATTAACACGTTGTTAGCAGTTGAAGCTGCTGCGGGCTAAGTTTCAAATATCGAGACTGACGATTCTTGTAATTCAGCTTAGTTTAAAGTAGATTATCGAAGTTATGGCCTCCTCACAATCAATTAAGCCATGAATCTGGCGTCTCCTTCAGGCATTTATACGCATTACAATTGACCAGCGATATCAGAGTATGTATGATCCCAGGAAATTCGATTATTGTAGTGGGAAAGTGAAAAAAATGCATTCGAAAAGAATATTCGGGGCACGTTCTCAAGTCGGGAATGTGAGTCAGGCCAAATCAGGGCGGCTTCAAAGATCCTAGCAAGTAAACGCAGGAAATGCTTATCCCACAGAGTGAGGTGCCGAGAATCGTCA
>CM068953.1:28149761-28166853 GCA_035128595.1 Eptatretus atami | reverse complement strand
CAGACAGAGAGGGAAGAGAGGAGAGAGACAGAGACAGAGGACAGAGACAAGAAGACAGAGACAGAGACAGAGACAGAGACAGAGACAGAGAGACAGAGACAGAGACAGAGACTAGAGACAGAGACAGAGACAGAGACAGAGACAAAGACAGAGACAGAGACAGAGAAGAGACAGAGACAGAGACAGAGACAGACAGCGGAGAGAGAGATGAGAGAGCAGAGAGAAGAGAGAAAGAGAAGAGAGAGAGAGAAAGAGAGGAGAGAGAGGAGAGAGAGAGAGAGAGAGAGAGGAGATTTTATATTCTTTTATTACAAAAGTATAAAAAGGTGTCTCACCAATGGACAAAGAGAGTCAGCACAACACTTACCGTTTTTCACAGCAAGCAAACAAAATATATTTAAACAAACAAGAGGGTATTTATAAAGGTAGAAAAAAATTATTTTACCAAAACAGATGAACAACCAATTATTAAAAAAACATTTTAAGTTGATTCATACATTTTAAATCAGAAAGGAAACTCAAGTGATTCATTTACAACAGAGCAAAGAACATTTTTTACACACCATTTGTCAACAAAATCCTGCATTCTCCCATACTTGCAACAGAAAAAGAAATCAAGCTGATGCGAGACAACAACTAAAGTTCTAAAGGTTAATAAAACACAAGAACAAGCATCCCGCAGATTCCACCTTCTTTTTCCTTGTCTTATAAATTGCCATTTTTGCTTCAGCAACCAAAAACCTGGCCAAACCAGTCTCAGATTTGAAACTAGAGGAAATAGGGAAACCATAAATAAATTTCACCAAGGAAAAAGAAAGACCCATCTTTAAAATAATATCATGCAAAAAACTGAAAAAGAGGACAAGTCTTATGCAATCTACATATGCATGACAAAGCGTTTCATTGTTTTCACAAAATGGGCACAATTCCGGATCTCATTGGAAAACTTGTGCAATAAGATATTATAAGGGAGGATGCAATGCACTAATCTCCATTGCAGGTCGCCCGAACGTTTAGAAATTGGGGGGTATATAAACCTCTCCATGCAGGACAAGAGGGGTAGAAGTTGGCAAATGTTCTTTCCATTGAATCCCGAAAGGACTTTTAACTGAATCGGCAAAAATATACTGAATACAAAAGGAATACAGGTTCCCCTTCTCAATGGAATTTAAAGGTACAGATTTGCCATCCCAGTCCAAAAGCAAAACAGGGAAGGCATATTGATTGGCAAATCCACAATATCAAAAAGACTCCTGAAACCCATTCCATAACTCATTAATGCCTTTAAGATAGCAGAAAAAAGCTGACCAATTATCCAAATTGATTTCAACCCAGTAATGGTGGAGATTTCATGACCAGATTTCCATCTTTCTTTTGAAAAATCCAGCAGATTGTGCACAAGAAGTATATTGGACCCCACAAATGTTGCACAAAAGCCCTAGAGGATGCGGATTCCTGTAAAACAGGGTTGTAGAAAACTGGTTCATTTAAAAACATCGAGGCCGTAAAGGAAGTGACCTCACGTTGCAGTGATAAAGCTTGCCAAGCATTGATCACACTCTGCATATACAGAGGAAGTGGTGACACGTCGATCTTCAGGAGGTCGAGCAAAAAAAGCTCACGGCCATATCCTAGCCGGCCCGCTTGCTTTAGCAAACAAAGGGTCAAACTCTCCCAAGGCATGTGGTTATAAAGCAACTTTTTCACCAAAAAGAATGCGGAAAGTCATGATCCTGCTGGTGATGTCAACAAGCCCTTGACCCCCCTCATTACGAGAAAGCTGAGCACACCTGGTCGAAGCCAGTGCATACCACCCAGAAAAAATCGATCAAGTGTTTTTGAATATTTTTAATTAGCCACGCAGGTGGCTGCAAGACAATAAACCTGTGCCACAAGATGGAAGAGACCAAATTGTTAATAACTAAAACTCTTCCATGATATGATAATTTGCACAGAAGGCCCCTCCATCTCTGAAGTCTGGAGTAGACTTTGTCTGTTAGTCCATCCCAGTTTTTTCTGAATACTTTGAGCATCACCAAGGTGACACCAAATGGTAAACACTATTATTCTTCCAGGATAAATTGTTAGGTAGTGTTGGAAAAAAATGCATTGCTAATCCAAAAAAGGAGGCATAACTCTTTGTCCAGTTTACTCTGGCTGAGCAAGCAAGGGTAAAATATTCATAGTTTTAAGTAGCTCAGAATCATCTTCTTGACATTGAATTGTAGTGCAGATATCATCTGCATAAGCAACAACTTTTATAGCAGGTATGTCGGAGCGACAGAGAATCCCACAAGCTTTCTACGCAATTTAACTAAAAGGGGTTCAATGGAAAGAACATAAAGGAGTCCGGATAAGGGACACCCTTGCCTTATTCCTCTGGTAACAGTAAAGGGAGGAATCAACTCATTATTTATTTTGAATAAACTATAAATATTGTGATACAACAACTGAATATATGATACAAAAATACGACCAAACCAAAACCCTTTAGGATAGCAAATAGATAACTATAACCTACCTCCACTATATATCAAACATCTTCATTTCCTCTTCCTTCCCTCTCTCCTTCCTTTTCAGAGAGACGGAGAGAGACGGAGAGAGACGGAGAGAGACTTTTATATTCTTTTATTACAAAAGTATAAAAAGGTGTCTCACCAATGTGACAAAATGAGTCAGCACAACACTTATCCGTTTTTCATAGCAAGGAAACAAAATATATTTAAACAAACAAGAGGGTATTTATAAAGGTAGAAAAAATTATTTTACCAAAACAGATCGATGAACAACCAATTATTAAAAAAACATTTTAGTTGATTCATACATTTTAAATCAGAAAGGAAACTCAAGTGATTCATTTACAACAGAGCAAAGAACATTTTTTACACACCATTTGTTCAACAAAATCCTGCATTTCCCATACTTGCAACAGAAAAAGAAATCAAGCTGGATGCGAGACACAACTAAAGTTCTAAAGGTTAATTAAAACACAAGAACAAGCATCCGCAGATTCCACCTTCTTTTTCCTTGTCTTATAAATTGCCATTTTTGCTTCAGCAACCAAAAACCTGGCCAAACCAGTCTCAGATTTGAAACTAGAGGAAATAGGGAAACCATAAATAAATTTCACCAAGGAAAAAGAAAGACCCATCTTTAAAATAATATCATGCAAAAACTGAAAAAGAGGGACAAGTCTTATGCAATCTACATATGCATGACAAAGCGTTTCATTGTTTTCACAAAATGGGCACAATTCCGGATCTCATTGAAAACTTGTGCAATAAGATATTATAAGGGAGGAGCAATGCACTAATCTCCATTGCAGTCGCCCGAACGTTTAGAAATTGGGGGGTATATAAACCTCTCCATGCAGGGACAAGAGGGTAGAAGTTGGCAAATGTTCTTTCCATTGAATCCCGAAAGGACTTTTAACTGAATCGGCAAAAATATACTGAATACAAAAAGGAATACAGGTTCCCCTTCTCAATGGAATTTAAAGGTACAGATTTGCCATCCCAGTCCAAAAGCAAAACAGGGAAGGCATATTGATTGGGCAAATCCACAATATCAAAAAGACTCCTGAAACCCATTCCATAACTCATTAATGCCTTTAAGATAGCAGAAAAAGCTGACCAATTATCCGAATTGATTTCAACCCAGTAATGGTGGAGATTTCATGACCAGATTTCCATTTCTTTCTTTTGAAAAATCCAGCAGATTGTGCACAAGAAGTATATTGGACCCCACAAAATGTTGCCACAAAAGCCCTAGAGGATGGGATTCCTGTAAAACAGGGATTGTAGAAAACTGGTTCATTTAAGAACATCGAGGCCGTAAAGGAAGTGACCTCACGTTGCAGTGATAAAGCTTGCCAGCGCATTGATCACACTCTGCATATACAGAGGAAGTGGTGACACGTCGATCTTCAGGAGGTCGAGCAAAAAAAGCTCACGGCCATATCCTAGCCGGCCCGCTTGCTTTAGCAAACAAAGGGTCAAACTCTCCCAAGGCATGTGGTTATAAAGCAACTTTTTCACAAAAAGAATGCGGAAAGTCATGATCCTGCTGGTGATGTCAACAAGCCCTTGACCCCCCTCATTACGAGAAAGGCTGAGCACACCTGGTCGAAGCCAGTGCATACCACCCAGAAAAAATCGATCAAGTTGTTTTGAATATTTTTAATTAGCCACGCAGTGGCTGCAAGACAATAAACCTGTCCACAAGATGGGAGAAAACCAAATTGTTATAACTAAAACTCTTCCATGATATGATAATTTGCACAGAAGGCCCCTCCATCTCTGAAGTCTGGAGTAGACTTTGTCTGTTAGTCCATCCCAGTTTTTTCTGAATACTTTAGCATCACCAAGTTGTACACCCAAATGGTAAACACTATTATTCTTCCAGGATAAATTGTTAGGTAGTGTTGGGAAGGAAAAATGCATTGCTAATCCAAAAAAGGAGGCATAACTCTTTGTCCAGTTTACTCTGGCTGAGCAAGCAAGGGTAAAATTATTCATAGTTTTAAGTAGCTCAGATACATCTTCTTGACATTGAATTGTAGTGCAGATATCATCTGCATAAGCAACAACTTTTATAGAGGTATGTCGGAGCGACAGAGAATCCCACAAGCTTCTCACGCAATTTAACTAAAAGGGTTCAATGGAAAGAACATAAAGGAGTCCGGATAAGGGACACCCTTGCCTTATTCCTCTGGTAACAGTAAAGGGAGGAATCAACTCATTAATTTATTTTGAATAAACTATAAATATTGTGATACAACAACTGAATATATGATACAAAAATACGACCAAAAAACCAAAACCCTTTAGGATAGCAAAAGATAACTATGATCTATACTATCAAAGGCATGCTCTTGATCAATAAAGATTAAGCCAGTACTTTTATGCAGAAGATCACACACATCAACAATGTCAGAACAGCGCCAAGATTGTCATATATTGATCGTCCAGGCACACAACAGGTTTGATCAGGATGCACCAAAGAGTGACATACCAATTTTAAGCGAGGCAAGGACCTTTGAAAAAATCTTGTAGTCGGTGCGGTCAGAGGAACAGGCACGCCAATTTCTGAGTATAACTGGGTGTCTCCCTTCTTTGGTAACAAGGAAACAACGCTGCCGCGGAAACTTAGGGGGAGCTCCCCAACTTGAAAACACTTGAGTACTTCCAAAAGTTCGGGTCCATAATGCCCAAAAGGTTTTGTAGAATTCACAGGGGATTCCATCCAGACCAGGAGCTTTCCCGGACGCCATACTGGAAAGAGCAAGACCCAACTCCTCAGCGTGATGGAAACTCTCCAAAGAGGCTCGCTGCGACTCAGACAACTTAAGTTAAAGGTTCAATAAAAGCTTTTGCAACATTCAAATCAAATCTTTTTCGCACAGAATAAAGAAGAAAATTAATTCGACTACAATTTTTAATCATCTTGGTTCACTTACTATCCCTCCTTCAGGTGATTGTACAGATAATAGTTGTTTGTTGTGCTTTAGTTTTCCTCTCCAAAGAGAAAAAAACTTTGATGAAGTGTCAAAAAGACTCAAATTTTTAATCTTAAGCCGCACTAAAGCCCCTTTAGCCCTTTCATGACAAGACTGTGAAGAAGCTCTTTTTTAGTTATAAATTCTTTACGTAATCCTTGATTTCTGTTCAACTCAAGAGGATTTCTTTGCAATTCTAAAACCTCTTTTTTAGAATCGTTATCCTCGAAAGACTATCCGAGAGTGATTGAAGTTTATACTGCTGACAAAAGATTTTGATGTGGATTTTTACAATATCCCACCATTGTAGCTTGCTATGAAAGATTTTCCTTCCGTAAGAGAAGTCCAAAAGATTCTAAAAGCATTGCAAAAAACCATGTCTTCCAAAAGACTAACATTTAGAGCCCAATAGGCACTCCACGTTGAAGATAGGGAAAAGTTAATTTTAAAGAAAATAGTGGTGATCCGAAAAGCCAGAGGGAGAATTGCCGTAGACAATATGAAGTTCCGAAAATCATTATTAACATAAATCTATCTAAGCGAGCAAACGATACCCTGTTATTGGAAGCTTGACACCACGAATATTGTTTAACTTTGGGTGCTGCAATCTCCAACATCAACCAAATTATACTTTGCTAAAATGGTCGCAAACCCTTTTGCACTCTCAGGGTGAGGTTCTGAGCCATTACGGTCCAGGCTGGCTCCAAGGTACAATTAAAATCACCAGCTAGGCACACGAGACCACTAAAATCAATCTGGGATAAACAATCGTCAAGAATGGAAAAATATTCGTTCTTTTTGCAGGATTACTTTGGACATAAGCATTTAATAGTGTGATTTTTAGCCTCCATAAGGAAAAAAACACAAAAGCCAAATGACCTTGCATGAATTCGTGAAAAACAATTTGCCGATGAAAGACTTGATCGAAACCAGAAAGCAACTCCTGCACTGCAGCAATCAAAGGAACTGAAAAACCAAAACCCCTTATTGTGGTTTCACATCTGCAGAACAAGTAGGTCCACAAGCAACATCCTGAAGAGAGCTACATCAATATGCTTTTGATCAAGTAACATCGAACATGTGTTTTACGTATTAGGCGGCGCGGCCCCCATTTATGTTTAAACAAGCAAGAGACAGAACCATTTAGTATTTTATAGGTGGGTACTGGTTACTGAAGTTCTTTCCTTGCCAGAGTTCATATTCTCATAATCTGTGGCCTGGGATTCATTGGCGCCATAGGCTGCCGGATTTTTAGTAATAAGGGATGCGGTAACATAAATTTTATCGAGTTCCGGAAAGAAATCAGTTAGTTAATTTTTTTCGAAAGGTGTTGTGGAGGAACTGCAATCAACCTTCGCAGGAGCAGGGGCATTTAAGTCCTTGTGTCTTGTGAATCTCAACGCACCATCCAACTCAGAGAATCTGTATTGAACAAGTATCATCGGAATCACTACGACTCAGTCGTTCAACATCTCAAGCTTCCTTTTTTCTTTACAGATATAGCAAATCTGGAAATGTTTCAGAAAAAGGAATCCTCAGGAAGCCACATTTCCTTCAACTTTTACAGGTGTCTGCTTCAAAGTCACTGAGGTAAGGGTGTGGCTGTAGTGTACAGGCATTTCTATGGTACTCGGTGCAATTACTACATTGGTAGGTCAATTGTTCTGTGCGTGTTAGGCATACAACTATAGTTTTGGCAGATGGCTTTGAGTATTAGGTCCTAGTGTAGTCTGAACTGCTGGTTTCTCGAGTATAGGACAGACTATGGGTTTCAAAAAAGTTGGTTCTTTGGGTGTTAGACACAATCCTCATGAACCATGTGCCTGCTTCAGTGTATGATACCATCTGAGTCCAGAACAAGTTTCCGTCTCCGCCCTGGGACACTCTACTGATGTGTGTGTTTGAAGCCCCATGTCTCCTCGCATCACAGTGAGAGTGGCAGTGCATAAACATCTGAAGGATATTTTGGTTACTAATCTCCATTCCTATTGAGTGAAACCCTTCACAGCAGACTGCTTCGGCATATGAAGTAAGGTTCGACTATAAACGACTATTTGTGCCTTCGTTTCCTCGTGTCACCCAACGCAGATCATTATTTACCATTTGTTTGATTTCGAGAATTTTCCCCTGCCTCAGTAGGCACCCCAGTGACCTCAGGTTCATTTAACAATTTCAACTACTTACTTATTTCGTTTTTCAACGCCCCTTGGGCATATCATTTTCTTCATGTGACCATACGTCCACGATCATTGTAACACACTAAGATATCTGTGATTGTAGCAAAGATTGCGGTAAGTAAACTTTTCATTGTTCAAGTTTTATAAGCGATTTCATGTACTACTCAAGAATGTTTGCTTTGAATAATAAATAGTTGATCGAACAGGAGAAGGAAGAATATTTTTTGCTTTCAAAACTGGTGGTCTTAAAGCTGGAACCAGGTAAATGAAATAGTTATTTTTTAAAACAACAGTTAGCCGCATAACTGGTCGTGCTAAAGCAGCTGATAACCTTACTCGTTTTTTATGAAAGGGAGGAATATTTGACAGCGAGCTACCTTCATCGATCGAACATCGAGGAGTGATATGAAAGAGGCAATAATATCCGGCTCCACAGTCATCCTGACTCCACAAGCTGTGCATATTTCCTCTTTAGCGACGAAGATAACCAACACGCTGATTCATCTCGAGCAGCTACACTTATGCATGCCAATTATTTTTCCGACACACAAAACAACTTT
This sequence comes from Eptatretus atami, assembly GCA_035128595.1. Classification (NCBI taxonomy): domain Eukaryota; kingdom Metazoa; phylum Chordata; class Myxini; order Myxiniformes; family Myxinidae; genus Eptatretus; species Eptatretus atami. The sequence continues at coordinate 28,158,619 of CM068953.1, read as the reverse complement.
TCAACTGTGATTTCAGGTGGTAGTGTACACGAAAAACCATTTTTTCCGACCTTAAAGACTCTAACAGCTTCAACCGTCGCCACAGATTAAGGCGCCAATAACACTCAATGCCTCGGTGGTAAAAAAAAAGACACTGTTGAAACTGAGGCTGGCACTCACTCACTCTCAATACTCCACAAAGCGAAAAACAAGAAGAGTAGAATATTATATAATATAAATGTATAAAAAATATATATATATAAAATAAAATAGAACAGGGAGCGCTGATAAGCAAGAAAAAGAAAAAAAAAAAGGAAGAAAAAAAAGGGGGAACAAATAAAAATAAGGGAAAAAATAAAAATCAAAAGGAATACACAAGCGACACTGGCAAATGAGGGAAAATAATAATACTAATGATAATAATATGGACGAGCGTCCAAGAATCGTTTAAAGGAGGCCAAAAAGCATGCAAAACTAACAAAACACAGTCGGATGAAACCAGGCCTCAAACGAGGCGGTTCTGAGAAAACCGAACACCACCTTTACCGGCGCCGCTCCTCTTTCTCTCTCTCGCTCAATGGAAAAGGAAAACAAGGAGAAAGGGGGTCAAAGAGAAAAACGAAAACTAAAACATAGACCGAGTGAGGAGAGAAAGGAGAAAGCAACACAGCTCACCGTACGCCAGGAACTTGAGCAACAGGCCTTCGGATCTGCACGTGCGTGCCAAGCGAGCCAACAGCTGTGCAAATTGGGAGGGGAGAGGGAGAGAGAGAAAAGGAGAGAGAAGAAGAAAAAAGCGCAGGGAAAAAAGGATGAGAAAGAGAAAAAGAGAAAAATGGAGAGAAAGATCCCGAGAAAGACGAGAAAATTTGGAGAAATGAGGAGAAAGACGAGAAGATAGACACGAGAGAAAAGAGAGAAGAAAGAGAGACAGAGACAGAGACAGAGACAGAGGGGAGCTGGAGAGAGCATGGGAGGGAGCGGGGATGAGGCGAGGAGGGGGGAGGAGGGAGGGGGAGTAGGAGGGGAGAGGGAGGGGAGAGAGATGCATAGAGACTTTGACTTTCGTATTCTTTTTATTATAAAAATAGCAAAGAAAGCCCAAATGGGAGTTACATTTTCATTTGAGAGAAAGAAAGAAAACCAAGAAACAATTTCTGCAAGGAAAGGAAAGGATGGATCGGGGGATTATGTACGAAACATTCACAAAAGGATAAACATTCCTCTTCGGACTTTGCCAAATAACTTTTTTTCTACACCATTTTGATTCGAACTGCCGGTAATTTCCAGTTACATGCAAAGAAAGCAAAATCCAATTTAACACGACTTATTACAAGGTTTTGGAACAAAAACAAAGCATCTTTCATCATTTACTCCAACACATCAAGTTTTCTTTTCCTTCACTTATATACTTGCCATCTTTGCCTGAGGCAAGCAGGAAAATTGGCTAACACAGCATTGGAATTTTTGTGTGAATTCCAATCCGTAGATGAACACACAAATGTTTAAAAAAACAAACCAAACCTCACAAAACAATTCTGAAGTTAAAATAAATTAAAGGTGCCAACCCGTTGGCATTCAACATAGATTGTGAAAAACAGGTTTTCAGATTATCTTCAAAAGGACATTCATCTACAAGCAGATTTGAAAAATGTTGTATAATAAGTGAATTAGAAGAAGCGACCAGTGTACTAGTCTCCATTGGGAGGTCGCCATGTATTCAACGTGCGGCTACAGGCAGGGTGATGAAAACCTTTCCAGCTGCAGGAAAATAGCGGGGCGAGAACAAGCGTAAGAGGTCTCTCCATCGAACCTTTCTGACTGTGTTATTGCCGTTGCGCAAAGAAATTTCACACAAACCCAAATAAAAGGTCTTTTTGTTTTGGGAATGCCATTGAAAGCCTACGTTAAAAGGGGGGGGACAAGGAGAGGGCTGGCAGAGAGAAAAAGCACATACTGATTCAGGGAAGGTTCAGAGAGAGAAGGTATTCATGTGCATTTTGCTTCATTGCTTTGTGGTCCTGCTCCCAAGCAGGTGCAAGCTGTGTGTATGCTCCGCAAGCACACTACATAATATGCGTGCACGATTCGACGGAGGCATCGCACACCGACCAGGCTTCCCAATGCATCAGCTCCGATCCAGCTGCCGTTTGCGCTGAGAAGATCTTCCGATGATTTAATGCCCTTGTCAGTGATAGCGTTGAATAAAACACCCATCACATGCACATCATAGGGAAAAGGGAGTTGTTAGAACAAAGTTTTCCAGAAACATCTGTTTCGTGGAAAGAATGTTGTAGCTCCTTGTTATTTGTCAGAGCTTGCCATGCATTTAGCATGCTCTGACAAAACCAGAGAGGGGATTGTCAATTTTTGGAAAGGTCCATCAGGAAAAGAGAGTGGTTCATAACCTAGCCTCCCAGTCCTGTTCAAAAAGGTGTATGAGCAACGTTTGACCCATGGTGGAGAGGTCGCCATGTATAGCATGTGTAAGAGCAACGAGAGTCGAAAGGCCATTTGCCGGCTCTTTAGTCGACCAGCCTTGTCCTCCATCCGTCAGTGGTAAACATGAGGACCCACGGTCGCCAGCCAGTGTTTCCGTCCCAGAAAAAGGACACAAAGCACTTCTGGAGCGTTGAAGCAACACCGCTGCGGAGGATGCAGCACGAAGAACCTGTGCCCATAAGGTGGAGGCCACCAGTGTGTGTATGACCGAAGACCCTTCCACGAATATACAGTTTGTGTGATGAGACCTTCCATTTTTGCAGTTTACCCTCAACAAACTCAAGCACAGGACCAGCCCAAATTTTTTGCTACTGTGGTATTATTAACCTTAAGGAACACTCCAAGGTATTTTCACACCATCATTGGCCCATGACAGCTGCAGCAGGAATTCTTGGCGCAAGAAGCACAACGGACCGAGCCAAAGCGACGCTCGTTTTGTTCCAATTTACTTGTCTGAACAAGCCTTTTCAAATAAGGACAAACAATAACGAAAGATGTTAACGTCATTGATATCTTGTTACGAATTACACATACTCATCGGCGATGCCAGTTACCTTGATGCGTCCGTTCAAGCTGGGACAAACTAACCCCTGTTAGTCTACAGCGCAAAAGAAACCAGTAGGGGTTCGATGAGAGAGCATAAAGCAACCTGAAAAGAGGGCAACCTTGTCTCATTCCCTTGTTTAATAGACAAAGGTGCAACATAGTCATTGCTGTATTCTTAAGGCCCAGTCACCACTTGACGTTTTAGCAAACGTTATGCGATTTGAAAAAAATTTCCTAAAACGCTGCCAACACGTTGAATACGTTATTGGGTAAGTTTGATAACATTGAGAGCACGCTGTAAAACACTCATACGTCGCTTGCACGCTGGGCTTTAAACGTTTGTGCTTTTCGGTTGTCCTCAAAATTATTGCATGCTTGAAATTCACGACGTATGCCGGCGTATGCACGCACACCGTTCACTACGTCTGTTCCATAAGCTTGTAGGCACGTTATGTGCGATCGTGACAGACGTCAACACATGTTACTTGTAAGTTAATCATAAGTTGCAGACACGCCGAGCGTAATGTTTTTAGCCGTACCCGAACTTATTCCTAGCCTTATGCAGTAGTAACGTGTTGTAGGGCCACGTTACGCGATCGTTGACACCATGTCGACACACTGTACTTTTAAGTTACTCATAGGCTGAAAGACGTCGGTATAATGTTAGCGAGCCTGAAACTTATTTATAACCTATCAGCTGACATGCTGCTAACACGCTCCGCGATCGTTGACACACTTCGACACTCCTTGCTTGAAAGTTAATTGTAACGTCGAATCATGCCGAGTTATTTTTTTATGGGGCAAAAACAGGCTTTTATCATAACTATGAGCTGACGTGCTTTGTACCTGTGTGTAACGAACCTCCACCACATACTGGCGTAATTAGACGTATTTTGACGATTTACCGGACGACTACAGAACTTAACGAACGAGTTCCCAACTACAGATACAACATAAATGTTAATGCACAGCCGATTAGGCGGGAATTGGTAAATAAAAAGGGGTTTCACCAGGAGGAACCCATCAGTGTTCAGACATACATAGCGAGTACATGTCCATGACATTACGCAGAGATGGCGCAGAGTATCCGGGAACGATTGACCACTACAATATTCTTACCTGTCCTCCAATATCAGCATTACCCTCATCGATTTGGCACTGCACCAGTTGCGTTGCCCAATACGAACTGAGAGGAAGAAAGACGTGAACGGGAGGAAAGGTACTGGGTGACACCATGGATCGGAGCGACGGCATTTTGGTTTGTATAACCAGCTCATGGTTGGAACCCGTAAGGAGGACCCATTCAGGCCTTCACCAACTTTTCTTCCGCATGCCCCCAGCGATGTCGGACGCAGCTGCGCGCCAGAGTGGGTCCTCGGATAACAAGCGCGCACACCTTCTCAGCGCTCCTCTTGACCTAGGCATGCAGCTGGCACTGACTTGGGTCACCTTGCCTCTGGGTAAGCAAGTATCACTCGACATGAAGTTCGGCATGGCGGGTCCCTCATAAACACCCTGTCCGAGTGGTAAGAGACGTTGTCAAGGCTATTGTTGACGAGTATGTGGATGAGGTGCCTGTTTTGCCAACAACTCCTGACGCGTTGGCGCGTCCATAGCCGACAAGTTCACAAACGATGGAACTTTCCCCATAACATGTGGCGCACTTGATGGGAAGCACTTGGCCGCCGCTGCTCCTCAAGGAGATGAGATCACTTTTCTTACAATTACAAAGGATTCTACTCCATTGTTGTTATGGCGCTTGATGGATGCTGACTACAAGTTCATTTGGGCAGATGTCGGCGGTGCCGGATCCGCATCAGATGCGCAAATTTACAATGACTCTGAGCTGCAAGGAAATGCGTGGAAGACGTACCTGGCTTCCCTGACCCTTGAGCCTCTTCCAGACGACAATTGAGGCACTGTACCGTACTTCTTCGTCGGCGACGATTGCGTTTCCTTAAGAACAACCATGATGAAGCCATTACAGCTTACGGGGTCTGGAAAATAATGACAGCCGCATCTCTCAACTACAGCTTAGCCGAGCAAGAAGGGGTGGCAGAAAAATGCATTCGGCATTTTGACGAACAGATTCCAGTTCTGCTTAGTGCAATGCAGCATCAAACCCCCCAATGTGGCAGGTCATTGTGAAAAGCATGCTTGATCTTGCACAACCTCTTGCGGACAAGGAATTCATTGTTTTTACATAGCAAATGTTCATACAATATAGAATGCATTAGAACTTTTAGGTTAATTCCTTCGGAAAAATGTTGTGACTTACTTCAATTGCCTATATGTTTTCATTATATTATTTATTGTACAGCCGCATTTGAATAAGTGTTTTTATTAAAATGTCGGCTTTATAAGTAAATAAAATATAATTTCAATCCAAGGTACCCCGGACACAGGAACCCGCACTGACCGGGGAAGACAATGGCGAAATGCGCACGTTGTTCAGGAGCATGGCGGGAGACGTCCACTTTGGAGGATACGCAGACAGCTACTGGTAACAACACTGCTCAAGGAGGGAAAAAACAGAGGAATCTCTAAAGCACTGGGTTCAACTCCCCGAGCTGGCCACAATTCCCATGCAAACAAAAAAATGCTATAGCATATGTGTTTAATGCAAAGGTTCATGCCAATAAGGGCCACAAGAGGCAATAACTATTCCTGCTTGAAATGACATCGTTTCTGTTATTTATTACAAAGGACAAATACATAACGGGAAGACTTCCATAATGTTATTGGCTGCTCTTCCTGTACCCTTTTGCGGGGATTTTCCATGGACTGCCTTCCCAAATCTTTGTCAAGCCTAAAAACAGCTTAAACCACTCTTAACGATCCTATTAAATTTTTACGTCCGCCCAATATATGTGTGATCGTGTTCTTTCAAAAATACCACCACCAGCCCTATCAACGGCTGGCCAAAACGGCCCCCTTTAATTTTTTTCAAAAAAAAAATAATAAAAAAAGAATTCTGTGCGCAATCTATACTATTACTATGCCCCTTCATGCCAATTAGCAGCCTTAACCCCAAAGGCTAGGAGGACATAGGTTATTGCCCAGTACATTCTAACAATTTCAGAATTCTAAAATTTAATATGTTGAAGAAAAACATTTTGCATGTTCAAGGCACTTGAGTGAATGCGTTTTCAATGTTACTTATTTTATCACAAAAAAAGAATGGTGCCTCTGCACACCTCCGTTGTTCGCGCAAACAGCTCAACATACTTAATCGAAAAAACGGGTAAGTTATTTGTTGAACGTACAAAATTAAAAACAACTCCAGAAGCTAGACCTCCTGAGGGTTTTAAAAAAAAAAAAAAAAACATAGACAAATGTTGCCCAGGAGCCCGTTCCTAAAGTTTTTCCTCACCAGAACAATAGAAGATATCATTTATTTATATATTGAAATAAAAAACAACAACACACAACTACAAAAAAACGGTCACGCGTCGGCGCCTCACAATCCGCTCAATGACGTTTTTCTTTCATTTTTAAGTTCTTAAAGTGTATTTACGTTAATATTAAAATTATATTAAATGGAAGAATATTTTAATTGTAAGGTGAACTTATCCCATACTTGTAAGCAAATTTTCCGAATATATTATTTAGTCCACGGATAGACACTATCAAAAGGCAAACTCAATGAGACCGATGTGTATATGTGCTCCAGTATTTAAGGGGAATCCGGATCGTTATGTGAAAATATCCGTGACGTAAAGCGTTTTGTCTTCACAAGAAGAAGAAGAACAACGCCGAGCTCTCCATGAACCACGGCTCGCAAGCGAGACTCGGCCCTTAAAATGTGACAAGAGAGGAAAAGTGTAAAACAAACCCTATAATAAAAGTGTTTTCTTGCCGAATAGGCAAATGGGATCACTATGGCTGACATTTTTAGAGTTCCTTTGCGCATACATTGCCCATTATTTGACAAGGCGGGTTATCTGGGCGCAAAACAAAGAGGGTGTGATGGACCATTTTTATCTGTGCTAAATTGATTGATACCATGTAAATTGCAAAAAAGGGCAATGGCCGTCGGCCATCTCCCAAACTAGAGCGAGCAGCGATGGCGCACCGAACGGATTTATATTAAAATTACTGTTTATGCAATTAAATATTAATAAGCAACATCAACCAAATATAAAGAGTTTGCCTCAACTTTTATCAGTGCTCTGGAAATAATTGAAATCGAGTACAGTGGTCGAACGAATATAAAAAATGGCACAAATATGCGCCCAAACAATGAATCGGTCAACCAATGACAAGTAAAGCAACGTCACTGTCACTGCATTACTTGCTTTGTTCTCAGGTGTTGGAGGTTGTAAGCTCCGCACAAGTGCTTGCGGGGTTGGGAGGGCAATCAGATCGCTGGTCAAGTTCAGCAGTCTGAGCAAGTAGAGTTGTTGACATTACTCTTTACTGCTAGTGTCAAAGTCGTTTGGGACTGGTTCAGTTCTTGGGCAGCCGAGGCCTATAGCATCAGGATCAGAAAAGCGGAGCATGGCTGCTGTGTACTCACAAGGGGAGGAAGCAAAAAGCCAGTCCGAGGGCGGACGAGGCGTCATCAGCTGCCACTGTGGCATGCTGCCATGTGCGGGTTCCACATTGCGTAGTCTGTGCAGGCCCATGCTGACGCAGCGGTGACTTGTTTCCACACATGTTGCGAGGTCAGGCTGGTGCGTAGCTGTTGCTGTAAAACGAGCGCGTAGAAACACGAGCAGGACGGTGTGGCTGTCGGGACACTCCCTCCACATCCACTACTCCTCATCCAACAGCACATTATGCACTTCGTTTGATGCCTGACCTTAGCCTCCCGAAACTTGTTTTTGGACCATGACTCAGCAAGATGTCATGCAGTTATTTGCCGTACGCTGCAGCTGGCTGTGATGGCGTGATGGTTTGCGAAGTTTTGAGGAGGGCTCCCCAGCACTCTTGCAACCCTCTTCTCGATGTGACAGCCAGCAACTGGTCCTCGTCAGTGGCCACGCTTCCCTTGCCCGCTTGCAGATTGAATGTTGGCGACAGCGGAAGGCGCTTGCCTGTCGATCATGGACCATGAGCTCTGCCACAAGCTGCCTCTGCAGCGTCAGAGGCTCCCGCGTGTGTGCCGCTATGGTTTTCTTTATCTGCAATTATAACAAGTGTATATTAAATGACAATTGCAAAAATTTGAGGCAAATGTAATGATTTGTATTAATATATGGAAGATATTCCTTCTGCATTCTTCAGTACAAGAAAAAGAAATGAGGGAAAAAATAATATCCATAAATATTATCTGTCTTCCACTACAACTATTGACGGGCAAAGGACGATGCACGAGGACAACAGGCTTGAGGAAGTCCGAAGTTTTGCCTTCACCACTGCTCCCCTCTCCGTCAGTTCGGTGACGCCGTCACCGCTTCTGCCTCTTGTCGAGACCGGTGTGTGGGTGTCTCGCAGGCGACTTGAACACCTCTGCAAGGTGCTCCACAGACTTCCATGACCTATGCCTTGATCCTCCCAGACTTTCCTCTATGTCCACCCTTCTGCTAGTCCGTCATCTTGATTGTTCCCAGATGCATGGCATTTCTCGCCGAAGGAAATCGCACATGAGCTGCTCCTCTTCGCTAATCGAGACAATTTACTGTGTTTTCTTGGCCCTCTTCTTCGCAACGGCCTTGCTGGAGGGACGTGGAGGCCTCGCACGCCAGTACGATGCCACAACGACGATGGCCCGAAGAGCGTGTGCGAGCCCAGCATCCTCTCCGTCGAGGCTGCAGCTTGGTGGAGAGGTTTTTGGCCTGTATTGATGGATCGTCCTTGCGTCGGCGTCCACGCACGCGATCTCTCTT
>CM068953.1:28129852-28141241 GCA_035128595.1 Eptatretus atami | reverse complement strand
CCTTGTAAAATGATGCTTGGCACTGAAAGAACCGCTCCCATTATAACCTCAGGCAGGGTGAGACCAGCCAAACATGTCCTCCTGCCTTGGGCAGTCAAATCAACAACGGGAAACGTTGAATTGGTTAAGATCATGAATCGCTTGGGACATGGGATATCTTACACGAAACTTGAAGAGATCGATACAATTCGTAGATAACAATATTGAGTCCTCACAACACCGGGTAACCCCTGGTGGACAGGCCTGTGAGTAACAGTGAAGTCGATCGTTGCATGCATCCCAAATACAGACCGGAACAATACAGAGGGAAGTTTTCTCGACCAGGACGAACGCAATGCAAAAGCATAGCAAGATAATTCACCCTCCACGCAGAACTTATCATTCTTTATCTATTTTAATGCGCACAACTATACCAACTGAACGTGACGGTCTTAAGGAAAATGTCGCGCAAATCCTGTCTCCAGTTCGTGTTTTCAATAAAGCCTGCTCTCCTCCATAGAACACTGATGACATCGGCCCTGAAGGTGTCAGGAAAACAGAAGCTACCACAACTCCGCTGGTGACCGCAGCAATGCCACATCCAGCATCGTTCACAAGTCGAAGGGTACGGATGCGTCATCGCCCCACCACTGAACCTTCAATGTCGTCTAAGTAGATGAAGCCGCTCGCTGTCCAACAACCGTCATGGGAAACGGCAAAAGCAAGGTTCGCGACAACTTACGAGAGCGAAGACATAGGAAGACATAAAGATAATTTATCAACACGAGAGGAAAAAGAAAAGAACCACTTTAAATAAAATATCATAGCACAGAAAGACGAATAAGCGGACTACAGCCATATATTGCAAATCTACACATATATATGGCGCAAGGATGAGATGAAGCAGATTTCAAGATTATTTCCGACAAAAGAGCACGTATATGGCGAGATCATGGAGAAAAACTTCAGAGCAATGATCTGTATATCTGAGTAAATGTGAAGAGCAAGAGCACTCAATTTCTGCACCTACTGACAGGGCGCCAGCGAGAAAAGCTACCCGACACCAAAGGACTATAGAGAAAACTGCCAACTATAATTCAAAAACCTCCTCGCTGATCCATGAGAACAACAGACGCAGAGCGTCAGAAGTGGCAAATTTCTTTCCACAACCGAATCCCAACAATGAATTATAACAAACGCACTGAAGCGCAACAAAAATAATACCTGTAAAACAAAACACGATACCAGTTCCCCCCTCACTGGAATGGCAATAAACAGCGATACAGGATTGCATGCAAAGTAGCCAGTGCAAACAGCAAAATCACGGGGGCAGAGCCCGCAATAGTTAGACTTAATGGGCAGGCGGCCAAGTAGGAACTCAAGCAGGAAGCAGAGACTCCACTCCATCTGGTGCCATACAGTGATGTGCAAATCACAATCAAAAAGCTCTGAAACCATTCCATAATCATTAATGCTTTAAGATAGAGGAAAAGCTGACCAAGTTAATCAAATTGATTTCAACCCAGTAATGGTGGAGATTTCATGACACAGATTTCGCATCTTTTTTTTGAAAAAATCCAGCAGATGTGCACATAGAAGTATTATGCGACCAACAAAACTTGCAGCAAACGCCCTAGAGGATGGGATTCCTGCAAACAGGGGTTGTAGAAAACTGGGTTCATTTAAAAACTAGAGGCCGTAAAGAAAGTACCTCACATTGCGTGATAAAGTTAGCCAAGGTTGATAACACTCTGCATAGTCAGAGGAAGTGGTGAACGTCGATCTTCAGGAGGTAGAGCAAAAAAAGCTCACGGCCATACCTAGCCGGCACGCTGCTTTAGAGAACAAAGGTCAGAACTCAGGCATGTGTTATAGAAGCAACTTTTTCACAAAAAGAACTGCCGGCAAAGCTGATCCTGCTTGGTGATGTACAACAAGCCTTGACCCCTCATTACGAGAAAGCTGAGCACACCTGGTGACAGCCATGCTTACACCGTCCAAAAAAAACGATCAGAATGTTTTTGAATATTTTAATAGCCACGGAGGTGCTGCAAGACAATAACCTGTGCCACAAGATGAAGAGACCAAATTGTAATAACAAAACTTTCCATGAATAGATAACTTGCACAGAAGGCCCCATCTCTGAAGTTGGGACGTGACTTTTGTTGTTAGTCCATGCCCATTTTTGCTGAAACTTTGAGGCATCACCAAGGGACACGCAAAGGGTACAAAACTTTACTTCACGGATAAATTGTTAGCTAGTGTGGAAAAAAAATGGCTTGCGTAATGCCAAAAAATGAGGCATAACTCTTGTCCAGTTGACCTGGTGGCAGCAAGGGTGAAATTGTCATAGTTTTAAGTAGCTCACATATCATCTTTCGACATTAATTGTATAGTGCAGAATCAATCTGCAATAAGCAACAAATTTATAGCAGGTTACTTGTCTGGAGGCGCAGAGAATCCCACAAAGTTTCTCACGCAATTTAACTATAAGGGGTTCAATGGAAAGCACATAAAGGAGCGGATAAGGACACCTTGCCTTTATTCCCGGTACAGTAAAGGGAGGACAAACTCAATTAATTTATTTGACTGAAACTTAAATATCTGTGATACAACAAATGAATATATGATACAAAATACGACGCAAAACCAAAACCTTTAGATAGCAAATAGATAATCGTAGACTAGTACTATCCAAAGGATGCTCTCTGATCATAAAGATTAAGCCAGTCTTTTATGTAGAAGATACACAACATCACAATTCATGAACAGCGCCAAGATTGCATATATGTGATGTCCGAGGCACACAACAGGTTTGACTAGAGATACCCAAAGAGTGAACTACCAATTAAGGAGACAGGACTTTGAAAAAAATCTTGTAGTCGGCTGTCGTAGGAGACCAGGACGCCATTACTGAGTAACTGGGTTGTTCTCTCTTTGTAACAAGGAAACACAGCTGCCGGGAAACTTAGGGGGAGCTCCCAACTTGAAACTTCCTTGAGTACTTCAAAAGTTGGTCCGATAATCCAAATGGTATTGGTGAATTCACAGGGGTACCATCCAGACCAGGAGTTTCCGGACCCATACTGGAAAGAGCAGACCCACTCTCACGTGATGGAACCCTCTCAAAGAGCGTCGCTGCGACTCAGACAACTTAGGTAAAGTTCATGAAAGCTCTTGCAACATTCAAATCAATCTTTTTCGCCAGACGGATAAGAAGAAAAATAATCGACTCAATTCTTTTTAATCATCTAGGCTTCGCTACTATAGCCTCCTCAGGTGATGTACAAGTATAATAAATTGTTGTTGTGTTTTAGTTTCCTCTCTAAAGAGAGAAAAACTTTGATGAAGTGTAAAAAGACTATTTTTTAAGTCTTAACCGCACTAAGCCCCTTTAGCCCTTTCATTGACAAGACTGTGAAGAAGCTCATTTTTAGTTATAATTCCTTCGTAATCCTTGATTCCTGTTCACGTCAAGAGGATCCTTTGCATTCTAAATCTGTTTTCTAGAATCGTAATCATACGAAAGACTATCCGAGAGTGATGAAGTTTATACTGCTTGGAAAAAGATTTTGATGTGGATTTTTACAATATCCCACTATTGAGCTGCTAGAAAATGTTTTTCCTTTACGTAAAGAGAAGTCCAAAAGATTCTAAAAGCATTGTCAAACAAACAATGTTTTCCAAAAGACATACACATTAGGCCCAAATAGACTCTACGTTAAAGATAGGGAAAAGTTTAATTTAAAGAAAACTGGTGGTACGAGAAAGCCAGAGGGGAAAGTTGCTCGACAAAATGAAGTTCCGAAAAATCATTATTACATAAAATCTATCTAAGCGAGCCAAACGATACCGCTGTTTTGGAAGCTTGAGCACCGACGAATATTGTTTATCCTTGGGGTGCTGCAATCTCCAACGATCAACCAAATATACTTTGCTAAATGGTCGCAAACCCTTGTTTGCACTCTCAGGGTGAGGTTCTGAGCACATTACGGTCCAGAGCTGCTCAAGGTACATTAAAAATCACGCAGCTAGGCAGAGCAACCACTAAAATCATACGAGCATATAACAATGTCAAGGAAGGAAAATATCATTTCTTTCTTGCAGGATTACTGGACATAAGACATTTAAATAGTGTGATTTTAATAGCCTCCATAAGAAAAAACCACAAAAGCAATAATGACTCTTGCATGAATTCATGAAAAAACAATTTGCCGTCGAGGGGAAAAACTGATCGAAACCGAAAAGCAACTCCTGTCTGCAGCAATACAAAGGAACTGAAAAACCAAGAACCCCTTGTGGTTGGCCACTCGCAGACAAGTAGGTCACAACGCTACATCTGAAGAAGAGCTACATCAAATATGCTGTTTGATCAAGTAACAGTCGACATGTGTTTTCGTATAGGGGCGCGGCCCACATTTATTTTTAAACAAGCAAGAGACAGAACCATTTTATTTGTTGTATCAGGTGGGTATGGTACCGAAGTTCCTTTCCTGCCAGAGTTTACATATTCTCATCTGTGTACCTGGATTCATTGCGGCCATATTGGCTGCGAATTTTAGTAATAAGGGATGCGGTAATACATAAATTTATCGAGTTCCGGAAAGAAATCGGTTAGTTAATTGTTTTTCCGAAAGGTGTTGTGGAGATCTCAATCACCTTCGCAGGGAGCAGGGGCATTAAGTCCTGTGGTCTTGTGAATCTCCAGCTGCGACCCATCCAATCAAAGAATCTGATATTGAACAGTATCATCGGAATCACAAGCAGACTCGTGTTCATAATTCAGCTCCTTTTTCTTTACAGATAAATTAACTACATAAAAATAAAATTAATAATTTAAATAATTATATTTATCTTAATATTTTAAATTATGATTATATTAAAAAATAAAATATTATATTATAATGAATCGAATTACTTAGTAAAAAATGTAAAATTAATATATAATTTTGTTAATTTAGTATATATTATTGATTTTGATAAAATAAATTTAAGATTAAATAATAATTTTTAAAATATTATTATTTATTAAATTATATATAAAAAATTTTAATAAAATTTAAAAATTATTTTAAAATTAATTAAAATTATAAATATTTATATACATAGGATATTTTATATTTTAGAAAAAAAAATTTTAAAAGTATAGAAAATATTATATATTTTATATTAATTTAGAAAACAATTAATTTAAAAATAAATAAGTTTTTAAATATTAATAAATTATAATTTAATATTAGAAATTTAATTATATTAATTTATATTGTAATAAAAAATATATGTATTTTAGAATTTACTTTTAATTATAAAATAAATTTATAAAAATTTTATTAATATATTTTATAATTTTTTATTTAAATAAATTTTAATAAATATAAAATTATATATTAAAATAAAAAAAAATAATAATAAATAAAAATAAAAAATAAATTAAATTTTTAAATTAATAATTAAAAATAAAATTATAAAATTTTATTATATTTAGAAAATAATATTTTAAAAATTATTTTTAAAAAAAATTAATATAAAATAGTAATAAAGAAGAAATTTAATATTATAAATTAATTATAAAATATTAAATAAATTATTAAAAGTTAATAAAAATTAAAATATGTAAAAAAATTTTATTAAAATAAATATAAAAATAAAATATAAAGTATTTTTAATTATAAAAATAAATTTATAAGATAATATTTAATAATGAATGTTTATTTAATAAAAAATTTTAAAAATGAAAATAAAGTTTAATATTATTTAAGTATAAATAAAAATTAAAAATAATTTTTTTTTAATAAATTATAATTTATATATTTTATATATTTAATAATAATATTATTTAATATTAAGTAAAAATATTAATATAAAAATTTTTTATTTTATATAAATAATATTATTTTTTAGTTTTAGTTATATTAATTTATATATAAGTTAAATAAATAAGTAAATAATTAAAAAATAATTTAAAATTTTTTAAATTTTTTAATAAAATAAATTATATTAAAATAATTTTTAAAAAATTTATAATTTTTAAGAAAAATTAAATTTTTTAAATTTATAAAAAAATATTAAATATTAAATTTTTTTTTAAATAAAAAATAGTAAGATAAATAAGTTTAAAATATGAATTTATATAGATTAAAATTTTAAATAAATAAAATAAAGAATTTATATTTTTAATTTTAATTTATAAATAAATATAAATAAAATTATTATAGAAATTTAAATTAATAAAAATAAATTTAAATATAAATATTAATATTATATAATTTAATTTAATTTTTAAATAACATATAATAATTTATTTAATAATTAAATTATAAATATATTTTATAAATTAATAAATATTAATATTATAATATAAAATAAAAAATTAAAAATATTAATATAAATATATAATATATTAATTAATTATTAATATTTTTATCAATAAAATATTTTTAAAATAAAATTAAATAAAAATTTATTATTATATATAAATTAGGTTTAAATAAATAAATTAGAATAAATATAAATTATTTATTATATTAATTAATTAGTAAATAAAAAAAAATATTACATAATTATAATTTTAAGGAAAAATATAATAAAATAAATTAATAAAATATAAAAAAAAAATAAAATAAAATACTAAATTATTTAATTAATATTTAATATAAAAAAAAAATAATAAAAATATTATATTAATTATTAAAAATTAATATAAATATTATCATAATAAAATTATATAATAACTTATCCATTATAATAATAAAATAAAAAAATTTTATAAAAAATTTAAATTTAATTAAATAATTAAAATTAAAATAAAAATTTTTTAATTTATAAAATAAAAAATATAAAAAGATTTAATCTAAAAAGTTAATAATTAATAATATATTAATATTTAAATATATTATACATAAAATTTAATTTTAAAAAATTAATTTTATAAATTTTTAAATAAAATAAAATAAATAGTATTTATAAATAATTTAATTTAATTTAAAAAAATAACATCATTTTTTTATTAAATGATTAAATAATTTAAAATAATAATATTATAAATTTTAATTAAATAAATATATATAATTAAATATAATGAATAGTAAAATAATAGAATATAATAAAGAATAATAAATTATTTTATTATTAAAATATATTAAAATAAAAAAAAAATTATTTAAATAAGATTAGAGATATATAATTATTATTAATAATATATTATATTAAGTATATTTTTTTAATTTTAATTAATATAAAAAGTTATTTATTATTATTTATATAAAAAAATTAAATATATAATTTATTTAATTTTTATTTTATATAATAGTAATTTATAAAATAAATTTTTTTTTAAATTATTAATTTGAATATCATATTAAATAAATAAAAAATATTAAGTATTATAAATTATATATCCCTAATAGGATATTAAATATAATTAAAAAAAATTTAAAAATTTATTTAATTTTAGATTTTATTATATATATAAAATAAAAGAAAATTAATTTAAAAAAATAAATATTATAATAAGTATATTTAAAAAATAAAATATTATAATTATAATATAAAAAAAATTTAAATTTAAAAAAAAATTAATTAAATTTATTTATAAATTTATATAAGAAATTATAGAATTTAATATTTTTAAAAAAAATAAAGATTATATTTATATAATAATTATATTAATTAAATAATATTATTTAGTATAATAATATTTATATTATTAAATAAAATTAATTTTATTGAATTAAAAATAATATAGTAAAAAATTAATTTTATTTTAGATAAAAATTTTTTTACTTAAAATAATATATAAATAAATTAAAATAAATAATTAATTATTTTTATTATATAATATAAATAAAAATATAAATAGAAATAATTTATAATTTAGAAAATTTTTAAAATTAAATTTTTTTTAATATATTTATTATGAAAAATTTTTAAATATTATAATTAAATAAATTTAAAATAAAAAAAATTTATTAAATCATTAAATAAAAAAATAAATGATTTATAAAAAATATATATCAATTATAAGTAAATAAAAATATAATATAATTAAAATTAATTGATTAAATTAAAATATTTTTAGTAAATATTAAAATAAATAAATTATTAAAATAAATTATATAATTATAATTTTATATATAATAATATAATTAATAAAAAATAAGAATTTAATTAATTTAATTAAAAATTTTTTATTATTTTTTAAATAAAATTAAATAAATTAAAAATTATATTTTATAATAAATTATATATTTTATATCTTAATAAATTAATTAATAATATTTTATTATAAATATTATTAAATATAATTAATTTAAAATTTATAAATAAATTAAAAATTAATAAATATAAAATTATATAATATATTAAAAATTAATATTATATAACTTTATAAATATTTAAAAAATATATAAATATAGCAACAGGAAATGTTCACGAAAAAGGAATCCCAGAACAGATCCTTCTCATTCAGGTTCGCTCAAGTCACGAGTAGAGTGTGGCGTAGATGTACAGCATTTATGGCCGGTGCAACTACAGTTGGTCAGAGGCGGGTGTTAGGCTCACTATAGTTTGGACAGATGCTCTGAGTTCATAGCCTACTATAGTCTGACTGCGTTCCGTAGGTATCTAGACATGACGATGGTCAACAAGTCTGGTTTGACACAACCGCATAACGTCCTGCTTCATGTAACACCTACGTAAGTCAGAACAAGTCGCTCCGCCTGGGAATCTACTGATGGTGGTTTTGAGCCCATATCCCTCTCGCATCACATGGAGAGACAGCAGAATAACTGAAGGATTGGTACTCTCATTCCTATTGGTGAAACTCTTTCACCAGCGCTGCTTCGGCATATGAAAAGGTTTCGACTAAACTGCATTAGTCCCAGAGCTGGACCCCAAATTTCAGAGATCGGTACAAACGAGGCAACAGCGGCATGTCATTTTTTGTAGGTCAATGTTAGTTTCGGAATCCGCTGCCTGCCCTTGTTTTTTCCTCATTGCAGGTTCGTTTACGATATCCGCTAGTAGGGTAAAATAACAATTCCCTTTGGTTCCGCGGCTTTACGTCTATCATATCCTGCATCTATCCAATCTCCGAACGAGGTGATTTCCTATCATAAAGTCGATAAATCCTTAAATTGAGAGTGAGAAATAACTGCAAATGAATTGAATTTCACACGTTTAAATGGCGATTCTCTTATTTCCGCAACGCAGCTAATATCCGTTTGTCAAGTTGTACAAACAAGAATAATACATCTTCTAATATTTGTATTGTAGTAGAATATTGCCGGACCAATTGGAATCGGCGAGAGTGGTTGACTATCGAAGCTGAACGTTCCCAGTGTAATAGAAGTGTTTTCACTTGAATTTACCTTATTGGTAAATCGCGTAGTCAGCCGAATACCTGTGCTCTGTGTCCTTGCTGTGTATCAATCACCACATTCCTAGGCCCTATTCTGTAAGACTCTGGTACAGTATATAAGCACAGGCGTGCGCATACGCACGCCAGTGGCCCCGTCTTCCTCAGGCCAGAATCAATTTGTGAAAATGGTCCGACACTTGTGATATGCACTTTGCGCACTATCTTATTTGATCTAATTCCTTTACAAAAGTGCTGGTATAAGTTTTCCAAAATCACATTAAATACATATTGTGTTTTCTTTTTTAAGGGAAAACTGCCCTGCGGGATGACATCAGTAATGGATTCCGATGACGATTCCCCAAGGCAACAAAGCCCAGAGCCGAGTTGAAACGCAATATTTGTGGCGTAAGGTGCCACTACCCCAGCTCGATACCAAATGGACATCTGTGCATCACTCGGATGCTGCAAGGATAAGAGGATTCGACCCTATTTTGAAACGAGTCTGATTACGGGGAAGTTCCTGATATAGGTTATGAACGAACGTTGCCGTAATAACTTACCCAAAAAAGTCCAGACAGACTTCAGAAAACTATCATGAGGACCGCCCCTACACGAACACCGCCGTCCCCAGAGTAAAGCCAATGCAAGAGAGAGCTGGTGAGGAGGCCAAGGTACTTTTGCACAGAAATACGAAAAGCGTTACTCATTTCTGGTGAAAAGCTGTCAATGTAGATCTCCATGCTGACGAAACTGTACGAATGCAGCCAAACAGAAAAAACTCGAAAGGTCTAAACTGAAGAGAAAGTCGACGAGAAGGATATGGCCCTCACATCTCGTGAACATTGTGCAGCCAAGCACACTACCACAGAATCGGTTACAGAACTACACACGACTCGATAAGTGAAGAACTGTATCAACGTCACACAATAACAGGAAAGTGATATGGCTGGTCGATCAACGCAGTATGAAACCTTGAATATATCGCCGCTGATCTGATGAACAACCGAGACCATTATGTAACTGATCTCCGAGACAGGCTGAATGTCAGATGGAAGCCAGGCCTAAACGGAAGATCAAAACCACCAAAAAAGAACTAGACGAAACCTCGAGGATGCCATTGGTTCAATCTGCTGATGTCATCGCGCAAAGCAGAGCAGATTGTGATACAAACACCTCAGTAGGAACCTTGCAAGACACTCCTTGAGAGACCCTGTAGAAAACAGACACAGGACATTGAGAACAGGACAAACAAGTTGTCTCAACGGCACATACATACGAAATTATAAGCCGATGATCGCAGCAACCATGCCCCCATCGAGTAAACTCGAACGACAACTAATGTCAAACCATTCCTCACCCTTGCGTATCTCCATTGTCGTTGAGCGGTGAGTGCGGACACCAACTGCTGGTTCGTCACGCACGCACAGGCTGGTCTTCAGTAGCCCAAACACTCATTTACAGTAAACCCAAGGCAGGGTGAGACCAGCCAACATGTCCTCCGCCTTGCAGATCAAATCAACAACGGAAGCGGAATGGTTAAGATCAGAATCGCTGGGACAGGGCATATCTACACAAACTGAAGAGAGCGATACCGCCCTATGCATGACGAAGGATACCAGAAAGAGGTGGAGCTATTCCTATCCCACTGTACGTTTCTGTCTGTCCAACATCCTTGGACGATAACATTGAACAGCTCGAAGAGACCATTGAAGAGAAGGCACTTCTCATAGATCAATGAAATTATCCAGCCAAAGGAATCCCACAGCTACCACAGAACGAAAGGTATAGGGGAGCAAGGAGGACGGTCCTACCCACAAACCGAGAAGCCAACTTATTTCTCGCCAGCGGAAATGCCCTCCACTATAAACTCGAAGGAACACAACGAGAACACCGCAGCACCACTGCACGCCAAAGCAACTTTGCTGGTCATTATGCGGCAAGCCACACAGCGATCAAAGGAGTGCCTGGACGCTCACATACAGACATGAAATTCCCGAAGGAACCAACGGCCACCATGGCTACTCCGACATCAACTCCCCAGCCACCGAAACC
>CM068953.1:28121845-28125109 GCA_035128595.1 Eptatretus atami | reverse complement strand
GAGAAGAGTGACAGGAACAGTAAGACCCCAAGTAACTGGAGAAGCTTTCTTCGAGATGACAGCAACAAGACTGAGCTGTTCTCACTCCTTGCGGAAAAGATGTGTGAAGCACAGACGACAAGCACAGTCATTGTCACAAAAGGAGAAGATGCCATTAGCAACACAAGGAAGTCAGGATGCCTGCGGTCTCATGTTGTCATGAAGAAGCTGACACTCGAATATTGTACACGCCAGGGATGCAACGACGGATGTAGCAATTCCATTATCATTAAGGCTAATGACACGGACGTACTAGTCATAGCAATATCTGTACTGCCATCCTTACAGGAACTAGGTCTTGAAAACATGTGGGATTGCCTTTGGCCAAGGAGCCAAGGCGTGATGGTTCCAGTCCATGAGGTGTTTCTGCAATAGGGCCTGATAAAGCTAGAGGGATCCCATACTTCCATGCGTTCACTGGATGTGACGTCGTGTCTGCCTTCCGTGGTAAAGGGAAGGAAAACTGCCATGGCAGACTTGGAACGTCTTGATGATGTTCTGAAACATTCACCAATCTCAGCCAGCATCCAACATTGATTCGTGATCTTGACTTTTTGAAGTTTTTTTTTTTTCTTCAAATTTTTCGAATTTGGATCTTTCAAATGGGCCAATCGGGCAGATTGATAGAATCCTCTGGAGAACAAATGGTGCCAAACTTGATGCTTGTATCATCATTTGCACGATTCCTCTCAAAAAATTGCTGTTATCTGCCCCACTAAAAAAGGGGGATCATGGAGATTTTAGAAACGATCGTTCCATAACGACACAAGATGGACAGGAATTTTCACTGGCACGAAAGGAGGGCAATTTGAGACGACAATTTTCGTTCGGGACATCCTTAGGGACGCCATCACGAAATGACCACTCTGCTGGTTAAAGCGGTGCTCACGACGTCGTGAACAAAACGTTCATCCGAGACGAAAACTACGACTTTCTGGTCATACGTGACGGACGTACATGTTCAAACACGATAACATCGTGACACCAAATGATCTCTTCGCGTAAAGACACCCATCAGGGGGGACACAAACCAAGCCATTCTTCTCGGTCAGCGCTTCGTACCAGCCGCATCTCGCTGCGAACGAGCCGGCGCCATGTTTTAAACACACGACACTCCACGTCCTTCCTCACTCAGGAAGAGGAAGTTACCAATTACACTCCAACTTTCTCCCGAACCTTGGAAGGAGTGCAACTGAACAAAATAAGGAAAGATGAGCGAAATAAAAAAGCAAAAATAAAGGTTTAAAGCGAAAGTTTGAGTTTGAAACGACTAACAGGGCACCGCCCAGGGAACCGACGATTACCCTGACTAGCGCCGCGACGTGCCTCTCTTCTCCTCTACACAGAGGGGAACACGGGGAAACCCGCACAAACAAAAAAACACACAACAACAGAGGAATGAAATGGCACATGTGGAAACACGGGGAACCTCACAAAAAAAAACACACGAACACAGAGGAATGAAATGGCAATGTGGAACAAAAACAGCACAACGGAGACAGGTACTCACGCACACCGAAGCAAGCAGCCACCAATGACAGTACACACAACGAACCATCGGCCAGCAGGGGCGAGAAGAGAGAGAGAGAAGAGAAGAGAAGAGAAGAGACACAGACAGGAAGGGGAGGAAGAGCGAGGGGGGGGGAGCCTCACCAATCGTTGCTATACTGTGGGAGGGGATGCAAGGAAGTGTGTGTGTTGTGTGTGTGTGAGAGAGGAGAGAAGAGAGAGAGAGAGAGAGAGGAGAGAGAGGAGAGAGAGAGAGAGAAGAAAAAACACAACAAAAACAACAACAACAACACGAGAGAAAGGTGAGGGTGGGAGGTGGGGTTAGTAAAGAGAATGATATGTTATGCTTAATGACCAGAACACACACACAAAAACAAACTCATGTCAGAACAGTGTGTCACAACGACACATCAGAGTTTATAATGTAATGTTCACGAGTCATTAAGTGACCTTTATATTGTTCATGGGTGTGTGTCTGTCTGTCTGTCCCGAGCATAGCTCCGTGGGTTTTATCCGATCCTGATAAAAATTTGGGTGGGAGTTTATATCATGATCGAGTTGTGTTTTCCTGAGAATCGGCGTGCTGCGCCCATTTATGGCGGAGCCACGCCCAAAAACATGTGTTTTTAGGGACGAGCCAATTTCAAGTTAAATCTTCTCCGAGGGGGTTGTTGAATCCGCAGGGGTTTTCTGTATTTGGTTAGCCCAATGGCACCTGCATAGCCCCCACGGAGCTCGATTTTTCATTTTAGTCCCAAGGTCAAGGGTCACAAGGCTACGAACTTAGAAAATGTCAAAAAAATCAATAAATTGGCATCGAGCTCCTAGGGTTTTCACCTGTTTCGAATGAAAGTTGGTATGCAAATAGTGCTCTTCGAGCTACTAACACTTCATCATTTACCTTTTTTCCCGATTCCCGCCAGTTGTGCCGTGCGTCCTCCTCGAAGGTCAAAAAATAAAAAAGGCGAACCGATGTACATTGCTCGGTGAACCATTGCCGCTCCAGACTTGTCCCCAATTATTGTTGTTAAATAAAGTATCTCCTGTTGAATGTACTAGCCGTTCTTTTTCATTTCTATCATTGTTTGCGCGCTGCCGAACGGGAATTAGGAGGCCTCATTTGTTGCGTAATCGGCAATCCGGCCGGCAGGGATCGGTACTCTCCGCTCGGGGTACGACTCGGATCCGGTTCGTAACGGCCCGGATCGCCGCAGATCCTGCCGAGGTGTGAATTTCCCCGGAATTTGGACGACGGCGGGTATTTAGGTTATATGAAATGGCCCAATTGACCCTACCCCACGTGGTCGACCTATTGGCGATCTTCGGTACGATAAGGGACCCGTGACTTTCGGATTTATCTGAAAGGTACGACCTAAACTCCGGGTTGTTCGGTGGAGCCGAACTCTACTGCTCCATCTAGCGGTCGTGGCTCGCCACCGATACCCAGCACCACAACAATACCACTTGGTTGCAAAAAGAGCTCAGAGAACTGCCTTGTCATTCTTGATTTCTATTACAAAACTGGCCAATCGAGTAGACAAGAAAAGCAAAGCTCCTTGCAAATGCTTGATATATTTATGTGATGTAGAGTTTGTCGTTTAAGGCTCTTGTCATGGCGAGGCTACGTTATGGAGTTCTGTTTTGTCAAATAGAAGATGATTTGCAAACCTTTGTGCTACAATGGTTGTTAAAAGGAGGTTTTGTAAAGTTGATGTT
>CM068953.1:28106845-28114345 GCA_035128595.1 Eptatretus atami | reverse complement strand
GTGTGATATAATATGTGAGTATTGTAATGTGTGTGTGTATAATATGTGAGTATGTAATGTGTGTGTGTGTGTGTGTTGTGTGTGTGATATTATATATGTGAGTATGTAATGTGTGTGTGTGTGTGTTGTATATTATATATGTGAGTATGTAATGTGTGTGTGTGTGTGTATAATATGTGAGTATATAGTGTGTGTGTGTGGTTGGGGTTATAATAATGTGATGTATAAGTTGTGTTGGTGTGTGTTGTGTGTGTGTGTGTGTGTGACTGTGTGTTATATATATATGTGAGTATGAATGTGTGTGTGATAAATGTGTGTGTGTATATAATATGTGAGTATGTAATGTGTGTGTGTGTGTGTATAATAATATTGAGTATGTAATGTGTGTGTGTGGTGTGTATAATATGTGAGTATGTAGGTGTTGTGGTGTTATATATGTGAGTATGTAGTGTGTGTGTGTGTGTGTATAATATGTGAGTATTGGAATGTGTGTGTGTGTGTGTGTATATATAATATGTGAGTATGTAATGTGTGTGTGTGTGTGTGTATTATAATATGTGAGTATGTAGATGTGTGTGTGTGTATAATATGTGAGTATAGTAGTGTGGTGTGTGGTATAATATGTGAGTATATAATGTGTGTGTGTGTTTGTGTGTATAATATGTGAGTATGTAATGTGTGTGTGTATATATATAATGAGTATGTAATGTGTGTTGTGTGTGTGTTGTGTGTGTGTGTGTGTGTATATAATATGTGAGTATGTAATGTGTGTGTGTGTGTGTGTATAATATAGTTGTAGTGTGTGTGTGGTGTGTGATGTGTGTGTGTGTGTGTGTTAATATGTGAGTAGTAATGTGTGTGTGTGTGTGTGTGATGTATAATATGTGAGTATGTAATGTGTGTGTGTGTGTGTGATATAATATGTGAGTATAATGTGTGTGTGCGTGTGTGTGTAAACATGTGTGTGTGTAATCTGTGTGTGTGTATAACATGTGAGATTATTGTGTGTGTACACAGTTGCGCTGTATGGTTAC
The DNA here is from genome assembly GCA_035128595.1 of Eptatretus atami. NCBI lineage: Eukaryota > Metazoa > Chordata > Myxini > Myxiniformes > Myxinidae > Eptatretus > Eptatretus atami. The sequence goes on along the minus strand of CM068953.1, from coordinate 28,113,311 downwards.
CAGGAAACGGGTCGATCTGGCGAGTGACGTCATATTCGATATCGTCTTTTTTGGCTCTGGGGAACCGTTCGAGATAAGTGATGAGGGTCGAGACTAATTAATGTCCAACTCTTTCAAGATCGCGACCGTTTGAAATGAAAACGTAATCATTGATGTGAAATATCTCTTCTGCCGTTCATGTAAATCATCCTGGCAGAGATTGAATAACATTTAATCTTTCATTCGCACGCGTTTTCCTCCGCATTTAAAAGGATAGATCACGGACAAACAACCAAAACTTAATACTCGGGCAGGTTTTTATGGGCCTAATGGCCTCCTCCTCCTCCGTCAAAGTCCATTGTAAGGGAATATATGTTATTACATACATGGCAAGTGACTCGAATTGTCCGGGTTTGACCCATTTCGTTTGTGAAAACTCGCAGACCCGTCAGAATGTGGTCGAACCCCGTTTTGGATGGAAAGTTCGATCAATTTTAAAAACACAATGTTTCACTTCCATTGACACACAGACTGATCGACCTGTGGCGACTTGTAGTCGACACGCAAGGCAGCATCCTGGTGTCTCGCCCTAACGGCTGTGTGACGTCACGAGCTTTCCCTCACCATGGCAACGTCGACGTCGACGTCCTCCAGGGTCCCGCACGCAGTGACGTCACTTCCGATCGCCGTCACCACGAGTCAGTGGTATTTATCAAGGTCCTTTCGGGTATTTTAAATGTCGCGATTTGATTCGATTCGGATTGTTTTCATGATATAAGGTATCCACAAATTACCAAATTCAAACTGCAATTAAAAAAAAATAATTAAATAGGACACATTACACCATCTCATGACAGACCTCTGGAGTTGCAGGTTTGAGTACAGTGCAGTGTCCCATCCTATTCCAGTGGCTGGAGGGCAGTATTCCGTTTCATGGAGGGTAATTTGTGTCGTTGTCGTTTCTTAAGCAGCGTATGCTTGTTGGTTGCATCATTTTTCTGGAAGCGAAGGATCGAGAGATCTCGTCAGAAAGACCAAGAAAATCTGTGGTGAATACAAGACCGAGTACAGTAACATGAAGTGATTCGGCCGTCACGTCCTGGCCGTGTCAGTTTCATTGATCTCTGTTCGTTTGGTGCTTCACGATCGTTGAGATGAGTCTATATTTAGACTGTAACTGTAAGTAAACATTTGACATGGCGTTCCGGAACAGCTGCTGCATGACCACTCGTCAACAAACGACGATCTGACCATTCGGGTGTATTTTGTTCACTCACGACATCTCGAAAAACGTTTTTTTTTTTACCACGTTTGATATTAAATAATAAAATAAAAACCCGCTTTCAATTCCCACCAACCCGTTTTTCATCACCTCTATATCTCTTTGCTGATGACTCCACCCTCTGCCGTATCATCGGTCATCCCTCAGACCGGTAAGCAGCAGCTTCTTCGCTCACTGTAGATCTGGATAAATCACAAACTGGTCCAACACGTGGAACTTGTCTTTCAATCCGGACAAATCTCACACTCTCACTATGTCTCTCCGAAAGGACCGTTTGGAAGCCCCCCCCCCCCCACCCATCTACTTTCTCAACAATCCTCTGGAAGAAGTCCTTTCTTTCAAGCTTCTGGGTTTCACGATCTGCCATGACCTTTCCTGGGAAAGCCACATTTCAAACCTCGCCTCCAAAGCCAGTCGCCGACTGGGAATCCTCCGTCGTGCAAAGTCCTTTCACGGCCCACCTGAGCTCCTGACCACTTACAAAGCTTTCGTCCGCAGCCTGATTGAGTACTGCTCTCCCCTCTGGGCTGGTGCTCCTGCCTCCCACCTTCTCGGCTTCACGCTGTGGAAACCAAGGCATTTCGGATCATTGGCATCTTCCGTGATGAGGCTGAGTCTTTGGGCCTCTCACTCTCTCACCGCAGGCTGGTCGGTGGTCTTTCTGTCTTCTACCGTCTCCTCTCCAGCCTCGCCCCCCCCCCTGCTCTCTCTGCGATTTGTCCCACCACATTTCCGCAGGGCACTCAAGGTCCGCCAACAACCCCTTCTGGTAAACTACCAAAATCACGAATCACTGCTCACCTTCACTCTTTCATTCCTCTTTTCCCCCACCTTTGGAATAAACTCCTCACTCTGTTCAATCCCATTCTTCCCTCCAGGCCAGTGTTTCTCAAGGTGGGGCGTGGCAATATTTTGGTGGGGCATGAGGATTCAGAATTAATGAATCAAAATATGATCGCTTTCATAGCTTTGCTACGAGTTCCTTCTTGGTTGACTCAGCCATTTCTGGTGGATTTATCTGAAGTACAGAGCAATACCAAGAGGCAGTGCTGGATTATCCATTAGGCAGCAAGGCATGTGCCTTAGGGCCAGCCAAAAATTCGGCCAAAAATTATTTTCACATTAAATATTTGTCTTTTTTTGTATTAAATATTTTGTTCTTGAATCAGTTCATCTTTTGTCTGGGGTCCATTTCCATGAGCCCGAGATCTAATTAAAATTTTTCAGGCCATTCTCTAACATTTCAAATGTGCCTTCGGGCCAGCCGAGGCTTAATCTGGCATTGCAAAGAGGAGTTATGCGAGTTGCAACAAGATGAGTCTGTGAAACTCTTTTCAAGATCAAAGGACCATGATGTGGCTGTCTGAGGAGAGCGAAAAGAAATACCCAAACTCGACTACTTTGGCAAGGGAAGTATTGATAAATTTTCCATCATCTTATTTAGTCGAATGTGGATTTGGTGTTGTTACCGATTTGCTGCAAGCTAAGAGAAATCGACTGGAAATCACGAAACGTGGTGATTTAAGGCTGAAACTGACAAAATTGGTTCTCGAATCAAACAAATCTGCAACCAGCGTCAAGGGCAGGGCTCCCATTGAAGTGAGTAGCAATTGAATAAAATTTGAATTGAGTTTTAATAAAGCCTTTTGAATACATATGTAGTAATACACTGTAGTGTCTCCAATCATGGTGGGGCGTATAATTTTTAGATCCTCGTGGAGGATCTCTAAGTCTTACTCACGTTGTTGTTCTTCTGCTTCTTCTTGTGGACTTTTTTGTTTCACAGCCTACAGTTTTCATCGAAACTTCCTGAAACTTGGCAAATATATGTAAAAATACCCTGCGCAGACAGTAACCATCTCCGATTTTGAAAATTCCTCCTAGAAAAAAAAGTTATGATGTCAAAATATCTCCCTAATGGAAATCGCCTAAAAATTATCTCCGAAACTAGGCAAGCTTTTTGAATTCTGTTTGCGGGAATCGAACAGGGCATTAGCAGAGATGAATTACCGCACATATGATACATCACTATGACGTCATATCAATTCTTATGACGTCATTCCTATTTTTTGCCATTTTTTGTTTCACAACCAGAGTTTTCATCGGATCTTTGTGAAACTTGCCATGTATATGCAGAAAGCCCACGCGCAGCAGTAACCATCTCGATTTTGGAAATTCTTCCTAGAAAAAAGTTGACGTCATAATATCGCCGCAAATGAAAATCGCCTATACCATTATCTCCGAAACTAGGCAAGCTGTTTGAATTGTTTGCCGGGCATTAGCACAGATAATTATTTATCGCAAACCTGATACATCACATGACGTCATATTCGTTTTTATGACGTCATCATTAAGAGGACGAGGATCTTAGCTCATTTGAGCTTGTTTTGAAAATCAAAGTGGGGCGTGGGACAAAAACAGGTTGAGAAACACTGCTCCAGGCCTTCAAAACAGCTGTCCACCACCACCTCTTATCATCCCCCATCCGAATCCTCGATCTTTTTCCCCCCCGTTAATCCACCCCAAGCCCACCTCCTTCAAATTGCCTGCTTTCCTTCCTGAAAGTCCCTGTAATGTCCATGTTGTATTCCCCGTGTTCCCCGCCCCATCCCTCTCCCTCCACAGATCCCTGATGTCTCTGTTCCCCACAGATCTGTTTCCCACTGTTTATGTCCTTCCCACTCCCGCCCCTTCTGTCTCATGCCCCCCTTGCTGTGCGTTTGTGTTTTTCTCTACACACAAGCCTCGTACAAGGTTAACAAAAAAAAAAACTCCAACTTGCCATTGTATGTTATTATTTCAACGATTACTATAAATTGCGTTTGAGGTTTCTGTAACGGCTGAAGTGCTTGGATTGCGTCTCTGTGTTGTCGACGGTCAGATATTTGGGCGGTGTATGATACGCGATTGTTCGATTTAATTAATTTTTTTTAATCTTATTACACGTGTGGTACTTGAAGTCGAATGTCTGAAATTATGGTTCAAGCAACGCCTGTACTTGCCTATCCAGCGAGGAAACGCCATGAGTATTTTGGCTTCGACACGAGAAACAAGTCTTGGACACTGACATTTATTTTTTCACTTTTTTTTATTTTTTTTTATTTTTTATATATTTTTTTTAACTTTTTTAACTTCGGTTTTCTCAAAATGCATTAATCGATATTAAAATTTCCTTCCCTGAAATGAAAAGGTTGAAGGATAATACGTTATATACGAGTGGTGGGAGGAAGTGAACATCTGAAGAGATTGAGAAAACGCGCGTAAAAGCTCTGTCACGGTTGGATGTGGAAGATCGGAGGAGGAGGAGAAGGTTGAGGTAAAGATGGTGAGGGGGAGTTTGGGTGGTTCTGGTCGTTTGATGGGTGGGGATAGCGATTGGGTAACGGCATCGATGAACTAGTTAATGGTTTACAAGGCTTGTACCATTAATTAGCATAATAATGTTAATCTTACCTCGAACTCGACACTCGTCTTAAATTGAACTTGTCGTTTTATCTTTTCTGTCACGTGTTTGGTTTGGTTTGGTTTGGTTTTTAGCTCCTCCAGTGAATCTAGTCTGGGTTTGATTCCTGGCCCGACTACAAAACGGTCCGATTGGTAGCGGGTATGAGTACCCCACCCTTCAGAGGGACGTTAATCCGGTTGTCTCGACAGACTCGACTGCATGTCCACAAACCAATTTCCTCACCCACCCATAAATAAATAAATAATAAATAAATAAATAAATAAATAGGCTCATGGAAGAGCAAGGTTGCATTGACAATGGAGTAATGGGGTAACAATTGGGAACAACCAGCAAGGGAATGAATGAATGAATGAACGAACGAACAGGAAAAGAATAGAATGAGAGGAAACCATGAAACCAACAAGAGCGTTGGGATAGGAGGGGCTAATGGTGGGTGGTGACGCGAGGTGGCAGTGAACTAGGGTTGAAGCCCTGTACTGGGGCTGGAGGGAAGAGTGGGAATACAGCTTCTGCCATGTGGTTCCAAGAAGGGGGTAATAAAGTAGTGGTGATAGCCTGGTGTTGGCTCAGTGGTTAGGGTGGTGGCTTGGGATCCTAGGTTGGCTCAGTGGTTAGGGTGGTGGCTTGGATCCTAGGTTTGGATCAGTGGTTAGGTGGTTGGCTTGGATCCTAGGTTGGCTCAGTGTTAGGGTGGCGGCTTGGGATGCCTAGGTTGGCTCAGTGGATTAGGGCGTGTGGCTTTGGGATCCTAGGTTGGCTCAGTGGTTAAGGGTGGTGGCTTGGGATCCTCGGTTGGCTCAGTGGTTAGGGTGGTGGCTTGGGATCCTAGGTTGCTCAGTGGTTAGGGTGGTAGGCTTGTGATCCTGTTGGCTCAGTGGTTAGGGGTGGTGGCTTGGGATCCTAGGTTGGCTCAGTGTGTTAGGGTGGTGGCTTGGAATCCTAGGTTGGGCTCAGTGGTTAGGGTGGTGGCTTGGGATCCTAGAGTTGGCTCAGTAGTTAGGCTGGTGGCTGGGATCCCGGTTGGCTCAGTGGTTAGGGGCGGCTTGGGATCCTTAGGATCCTGAAGTTCAAGCCCCGATCGGCCGCTGATTAATCACCGTCCAGGGGGTTTACTCAGCCTGCCCATCCTTCCGAGGTCGGCGAAATGAGTACCAGTTCCAGTGTGTGTACTGGTAGAGGGGCACTGCATCAGCGACACAGTCGCGCTTCCAAGAAATGATAAGCTACCACCGGCAGCTAAGCTGCCATACGACCACCACCACCACCACACCAGAATTAAGACGACTTGTGCTTCGGCAGATCGACGGAGAATGCAGACTCTGTGGCTGCTAAAAAAAAATTCTTTGTATATATAGTCGAGGCTCATGGAAGAGCTAGCACACTGAACGGATCAAGATGTAACGGACAAAAACAGGTCACAAAACGAACAGTAAAGACGCATGCCAAAGGAACAGTAGCGAGAGGAGGGAACACGAACAGCAGAGTTGAAGGCCAAGAAAGAGGGAGACTTGGCCAAACGATATGTGTGGGGAGGAATGGTGGGAAGGAGAGCATGCATGGGATGGATAAGATGGATACATAAGGGAACTCCAAGAACAAGAAGGGAAAACTGGAAATTTGGAAGGAGGAGGGATTGGTTGGGTAGGGTTAATGAGGGTATGAAAGGTCATGGTTTTGGATTGGTGACAATCTGTGATCGTGGTGAACAGCTGTCTTGAAGACCTGCAGGGAAGAATGAG
>CM068953.1:28064341-28075177 GCA_035128595.1 Eptatretus atami | reverse complement strand
TTTTTCTCCAAAATTGACTGTCAGCATTTTTGACACACTTCCAGTCATGATTGGTTGGCATGACGATTTCCAGGAATTTAACATCCCTAGCCCTGCCTAATGTTGTAGCTCAAATTGGTGACATCTACTTGGTGGATCTGGAAGAAGTAAGATTTTTGAAGAAAGAAATTTACTAACGTCGGCCATTTTGACAGTTCATGTGGACTGGAACGAGTTTGCCAATTTTTGTACCAGTCAGGAGAGGTACGTTGCTGCCAAATTCAGCAGAATTGGCCTAGCGATTTTGGCCGGAGAAGTCGAAGTCAGAGACAGATGGACAACAGATGGAAGGTGCGCAGTAAGTGACAATTACCTTAGCTAGAATTTAAATTCAGATAAGCTAACAACGGCTTCCAAGTGATGTGATTGCCTCAAGCAGAGTCTGTCCTTGATTAGCCAAAGGAGCGAAGAGAACTCCAGAAACTGGTAAAATCACATACGTTAAAATTCTTATGTCTAAATTTGAACCAAAGATGTAGGTGGATTTATGTGACAAAGTTTAGGTCATCTCATTCAAGATCGTTATTTGGACTTTGTAACATCAGAAGATTGTTTGTTTTAAAGCGTAGCAACTAATAATTTAATAGAAACACCTCCCCCGTGTGTCTTGAGAAACAAGGATGTTGGTCGGGTCGACAAGCCGGAAAATTTGATTGTCGTGACAACGTAAAATGCGCAATATTTTGTCAAAGTACTGGCTGCACGAATGGTTTTGAAAGTGCTAAAAGCGACTTGTTTCTAGTGTTCAAGATATAATTCAAATGAATTAAATAAGCGATTTTAAAGTTGTACAAAAATTTTTTTGAGTTTACCGCCGTTGATATAAAACGTCTTGATACACACCGTATTAATACTACGTTAGTTCTTCGTGCCTGTTGTTTGTGTCCTTTATGATGATCCTTAAAACCACAATTTCTGTTTGAAATGATTTTCAATATTTTTTTTTGGTTTTATACTGCCAGACGATTTTAAAAAAATATGTATCTCATGCTCGTTTGCTGCATGCATGATCGGACTTATTCAGAGCCAAGTTCTGCTAAACTCCAAGCTTTGTTTTTTGGATTTCCTTGGTTCTGATTCAATATACCAACTAGAAGGGGGCACTCCGTAGAGCGTCATACCTCCAACCACGTAATGTCTGTCCACGAACGTATTGGGCCCAATAGCTTTTTGAAATTTCTATGCTATGTATCATTTTTTGAGCCCTATCTCTGCAATGACCCAATCTAGGACAATGACGGGAAAACAATTGGTGAGCTCAATCAGACTTCTGGTTCCGGTTCTTGACATGCGATGTGGCAGTTTCCTTCTTCAGCGGTCTCTGCCGACTTTCTCAGTTCTTCCGTGTTCGTTTTTGTGCTTTTTACTTCATTTGTTGTCTGTGTTTACTGTTGCTTCTAGTTTGGTTTTTGTGTTAAAAACGTGGCTAATTGTGGAGTTTTATCGTCTTCATATCGCGGTGTTCCTTGAGCACCCTTCTTCCCGCTTTGTGGTGGCGCAATCGTGTGTTTATTGTATTTTTCTCCTTATTACATCAGTTTTATTTTCTCACTTTTCCCTAAACCCTACTTCTATCCCTCTCAATTAACCCCTCTGGTTTCATGGTCTCAAAAAACCTTTCCCAACTAACACGTGATTTCCTGTTACGACTCTTCTTCCATCGGATCTACATCGACTACTTTTTGCCACCCCACTTCACCATACACCTTCACAATTTTTCTTCAACCTTCCCTTTACCTAAATCTTACAAGGTTCTTACCTAACTTGTTTTTAAAAAATTATTTTTATTTAACTTCTCACCTTACACTCCTGCCAACCACATGTTTCTCTAACTCCCCTCTTTTCTTCCTGTAACTTCTCGAACTACCAGCTTCCTTCTGCTGGGTTTGTTGATCCAAATTTCATTAACAGCTACATGATTTTTCTTCACCTTTCCTGTTCCTAATCGTATGTAATCATTTAATCAAACAATAAAGAAATAATGGCGTTCTTAAAATGCTTACAACTTCCTCCTTCACACGTGTGGTTCTTGTTTATATCATAATTACACGACTCTATTTCTTCTTCAAAGGACCTGTTTTCATTCGACCTTTCCGTCATCCCGTGCTATTAAAGTCAACTGTTAGCAACGTTTTCTTTTCACCATTCTCTTATCTCTCCTTCATGCATCCCTCATTGTTAATGTCTTTAATTGTATCTCTACTTAGAAAAATTTAAGAATACCAATTAGCCAAGTATTCCATCAATCGTCTTTTTTTCCAACCTCAGTGCCCAATTCACCCACCTACTTAAATCTACCTTCCTCTTAATCTCACCTGTAGTAACCTTCTCCTTACCCTCCCATCTTTGCCCTCATCCTACCTCTGTTCTTGGCACCTCATTCGCTGTTCGTTACTTCATTCAGCTTCCTCTCTGTTTCCCAAGTATCGTAATGTTCTAACATCGGTGGGCTCCATTCTAACCTGATTCAGATATCTCACTCTCTCAATCAGTACACTCCTCATCACCACAAACATGCTCCTTCTTGCCTCTCATCACACCTCCACTCTTCCCAACCTCAAATATTGTACCCTCCCTCCCTTCTTGCACCATAACTCTACCCAAGTCTCATCCTTCCCTCTCGCCCACATCTCCCATCACTCCTACACCCTTGGCCATGCCTGCTGTCATCGTCTCTCTCACTCTTCAAAGGACTCTTCCCCCTCTAAGCTTCCTCTCACCTTTCTCAAAAAAAACTCGCCCACTACCCCTTCTCCTCAAACTCTCCCCCCCACCCTTCTCTCTCCATCTTCCCCCTCCCTTCCCCTTCCCAAAGTTGCCTCCCTATCACTCACAAAGGTGCCTCTAGGTCCAGTCTTAAGATCCTCATTATGGAGAATTGTTCACATTGTGTACCAAGCACAAATTGGTGGGAAGTGGTAGAGTATCACCTCTCCTGGTCCTCAATATAAGCTAGGAGACATTTCCGAATCATTTGTCTCTGGTGTGCTATGGCAACCATTTTTTATCTTTCAGCAAATCCTGCCGAAAAGCCCGGTTTGGGATAATGTTATTGTCTCTATACATGTTCAAAATGAATCTTAATAATGCAAGTGTTTGGTATCACAATACCAGAAATTACAAGGGCTACATGAATCACATGTCATTTCACTAAGGTTTGTCTGAAATATATGAAAAACGTGATTTTTTTCGTTCAAAATTTGCTTCGTTTTCACGCGGACGTTAACATAAAAATGTCAATTGCTCAAAAAATTATTGCTTATTTTCCAATTTAAGCACATCGTACTCACCCATATTATTGAGTGCTAAATTGAGGATGTATTAATATAAATTTAGTGAGATCTCCCTCAATGGATTTATTCATTAATGTGTACGTTACCCCCTAATTATGATAATTATTGTCTGCGACTTGACGATTTTTATTGGTTTTTGCTTGTAGTATTTAGTACACATTCTAGATGTGGCTTATGCATGTTATATTACATCCCACAGATCATTCTTATTCACTATTTCAATTCTGTTTCAGGAAAAAAGGGACAATGAATTGTGCTTTTTTGTGATAGATTGCCACTTTATTTCAGTATTATTGTTTAACATATATGACCTTCACGAAATTGTTTTTTTACTTGAAAAATGTACATTCTTTTCTGTACACACAGGTGACAATAATGCATATGGTGATGAGGATTCCACCAACAACTGTTGTCTTTCTCGTTCTTCAGTCATCCATCTTCGAGCTCTGTGGTGTGTTGTAACTAACAATGTTAGAATTCTTCTAGAACTTCTTTAACTGTAGTCAATTTTCTGCTTCAGCAAATACTTGTGTGCTTATATGCTTGGTTGTGTACCAAACCTGACTATTAAACATTTGTCTAAGCTGGTGGTAAACTCGAGGAGCACACTGGCCACGCCAACAGGCAAGTAACCTTTTAGAATCTCATTCACGTCGTTTCCAACTGGAAACTCTGTGTTATCTGCCAGATGGACCACAAGTAGTGAAGATCCCTCATATGTCCCGCTACGTCCAAGCACCCAGCGGTGCCGTCGAGCATTCATCATTGGCCAAAATACGAACAATTTTGCTGAAATTCGTCCTACCTTGAGACCATCAATTTGCCGAGACTGGATGAAGTAGCGGGCATCTAGGCACCATCAAAGGAACACCCAAGCTTTGGCACCAAATCGTGTGCGTTTAAGTACAACAACCAACCCAGACTGACACTCCAACAGAATTCACAACCTGGTGCTCTGAAAACTACGACCAATATCCACAGTTCAGATTTTTGGGCCATGACGTTACAATTTGAACCGAAGTTGCTGCAGTTCATTAGGTCACCTTCGGTGAGGAAACTTCGCTCTGTACAATCGACTCATTTGGAACAGCTCATGCCATGCGTTCTTGCCCTTGATCGTGTGCACTTACTCGAGATGGGTTCCCGATTCACATCCGAGACATGAAAGAGTTGGCTGTGGAGAAATCCCGAAAATCCACAGGCAATCTGAATGCAGTCGAGTTTCACAAGACGGTCAAGAAAGTCTTCCAGTATTGCTTCTTGAAGCCAGGCGCACGAGCAGCTTAATGATCTTTATAAAGAGAGATTGGAGGAGCTGGTAGGACTGACAGGAAAATCAAGTGCAACTCGTCCGTTGGGTGATTTGCAGGACCCCAATCGCCGAGTTATCGAGAGGAGTTTGAATCAAGCTCTCGGTTTACTGACACAGTCTTGAAGATTTCCGACACCACGAACAAGTGCCAGCAACACAACGAAAATTCATCTCTAACGTCAAAGAATGTGTATGCGACTATTGCAGAAATGGTAATCCCTTTCAAAGAAGGACAGCACAGATTTGATGACCTGGGATTCAAGGAATCATGATTGAACCGTGGTGAAACCTGAAGAATATCGAGCAGATCGGAAAGGAGCCAGTACACACATACATAAGAAGACGTCTTGTATACCATACCAAAAGCCATCGCTAACCGATCAGAAAAACAACCTACCATTCTTCAATAAACCACAGCGCAAAAATTCCAAGTCAAAGTCCCAGGTCGCATCACTGAGAAACGGGACTGGTATCCTGTTCTCAAGGGCGTCTACATTGCATGTCAGTCCGAGATGGAGCCTCGAGGAGTTTTTCAAATCATCTGAGAACCAGGAATGTCCACCAGCCCTAATTCCCAAACAGGAACCTTCGAAACAGGCAGCAAGGCAGACATCTTTGGAGTGCCTCAGCAAGTTATACCACCAGTCACAGATGCACCGACGGCCGATTGCAAAGGTGATTAAATGGCTCAATAATTTGTCCACTTCTACAGCTGGAGCAACGAAGGACCTTCCAGGATATGCTGACCATTCTTTCAAGTACCTACATCCCTCCAGCTTTGAAAAGTAGAGCGACTGGATATCGTGTGGGACGTCTACCGGCCAGATTCCGTGAAACAAGGAGCACGTGAAAACCGAGGTAAAGGTACCGAGGCGCGGTTCAAGGCAGGTACTGGCCAAATACCCGGCAACTGGGAGAGCTTTTTGCGAGTCAACGACAGACGAAGACCGAACTCTTCGGACTACTTGGGCAAAGTTTATCGTGCACATGTTACAGTACTGGTAAGGAGATCTACAGTACCAATGGTGACAACAATTGTTGTTCGGCAAGCGAACCAGACCGACAGCATCTGGAACCATGCTCGCACGAGAGGCAGATTCGAAGAATCTGCTGCACAGTGACTGACCAATAGACAGGGACACAGAGGATCCTCTCAGGACTGTAGACTCGATGTTGTAGTCCTTGCAGTGGCAACAGCCCAGCAGCTACAATCCGATCTAGAAGAAACTGTGGATAAGCGTTTGTACAGCACGACATCTTACAGATATTTATCCTGCACATGCGATGTGTCAGGCACTGGGACCAGACAAAATCTGAGTGTTGCATTGTTTTCACGCATTACAGGGTGATACTGTCTCTGCATTTGCTGAGAAAGGGCAACGATCCTGCGTTGGGAAGCAGTGATGTGTTCCCAGACACTAACCAAAACATCTTCTCGGTTTAATGGAACCTTCCTACCTGGTCTGGCAGCAATCCTGTAGATGTCTAATGGACAGAACATTGGAGCGAATTTGTGGTAATTCTTCTACCACGCGTTCGGCCCAAACATCCAGCGGTGAATATGACGCAGAAGATCTAATTCACCAGAATCCAAGTCACTCAAAAATTACTTCCACCAACGAAAAGCAGCCTGGAACAACACCTGAGGAGGACTGTGTACAAGCTGTGTTCTGTGGGCCAAGCCATTGTATGTCATGTCCAGTACTCCCAAGCCCAAGTGGACTGGGGTTGGAAGCTGATGTGTCCACATGGATTCCGCTAGTGGACGACGTGCCCAGAGGCTCGGACACTTGTTATGAGCTTGTACATTGTTCATAGCAAGAAAGGGTGCACGAACAGATGCAAATGGCAAAAGGCTAGTTGAATGTACAGCTCTGTGCGGCTGTGCTGGAGATTGCTTCCTACGTGTGTGAAGTGATACATTGAATTCCATAAGTTGTGTACATGTGAATAACTAAAAACATTGAATGCAAAGAGGTGAAACGCAATACATAAATTGTTAAAATACTAAGGAAATACATCAAATTGCAAATATAAATAAATTACCTAAAGCTATTGCTGGTGTCTTGTTTATGAAAATGTGGCAGTCCACAGACTATAACGAGATTATTTGTAAGCAGTAACATGTACATTATGATAAAATCTCATTGGCGAGATCTCAGCTAAATTTAATATTTTGACATCCTATTTAGCACTCATAATATGGGTTGATACGATGTGCTTAAATGGAAAATAAGCAATAACTTTTTGAGTAAATAACATTTTTTATGTTACGTTCGCATGACAAACGAAAAGCAAATTTTGAATGAAAAATCACGTTTTTCAATATATTTTCAGCACAAACCTTGCCTGAAAGACATGTGATTATTAGATCTAGTAGCCCTTGTAATTCTGTCCAGTTTGATATCAAACACATTGCATATGAGATCATTTTGAACATGTACAGAGCACAATAACATAAATTCAGCCCGGGCTTTTCCGGCAAATTTGCTGAAAAAGTGAAAATGGTTGCCATAGCACAACCAGATTACAATATTGGAAATAGTCTCCTGCTTATATTGGACCAGAGATGATACTATAACCACTACCACCAATTTGGTGCTTGTATCACAATGGTGAACAATTTATTTTTGCTTAGAACTGGACTACTCCTTCCCTCACATTCTCTCTTCTATCTCATCCGTCCACCTCCTCCTAATCTTCACTTGCCTCGGTCCCCTCTCTTATTACTCGCCCAACTGTACTCAACCCATCACACACCAAGCCTTTTCTCCTCCTATCTGGCCATACTCCCCGAGCTCTTCTGCAATCCCCACACACTTTCAACAACTCTCCTTACCTCCCCTTCCTCCATCCGTCCTAACCCACAATCCCCGCCCTCGCCTCTCCCCGCTGCACCAAACCTCCTCCCTCCCTCTTCCTATAACAGTGTGGACCTCAAAATTCCAGGGCTTGCTCAAACCTGACAGATCTTTCTCATACAGGTTGCCACTGACAACAAAACTAATCTCGCTTAACAAACTTTCCTCCTTCATGATGTCTCTGACTCCCTTTTAATCTCTCCCTGTTACTCACTCCTCCAGACATGACAGAATGGGATGCCTCGTCCGGCAGGGGAGTTGCTCTCTTTCATCAAAGACTCTATTCGTCACTCACGTATGCATCCGCCCCCCCCCACATCCCCATTAAACCTGTGGCTACAGCTTCCTTCCACTCCGCACCTTCATGTTATATGTGTGCTGTCCTGTCAACAAACAGTGATGACTCACATTTGACATCTCGCTTTCTGAAAACATGGACCAACTTCTATCACTCATCAATCCCAACTCTCTCTTCCTCATATGTGGTGATTCAGTTGTAATCATGCCAGTTGACGATGGTGTGGGCCTTTCTAACCTTCCCATTGCAATCTTCAGCAAAAGAACTTCTGTGATCAATATGGGACTGGCACAATCTGTCCAATTCCATGACCGGATCTCAACCAATGGTACTCCATCTTCTTCTGGATCTGAATTTTTGACCAATTTCCCTGAAATATCTGCCTTCTCCGCCTTTCTGTCTCCTCTTCCTCCGCTCACAATCAGTTCACTCTAACGACATGCTTGTCAAAAGTAGACATCTCTGGCTGTAATAGAGAACACCAGTGTCAAGGCATTTCACTCGGCCACTGGCAGGGACCTCAAGCAGCCACGAAACTTCGAGATTGGTTGCCCCATCTCTTATTCTACTGCATATCAACTCGTCTGGAATTCTTTCAAGAAACTGCTTTCTCTCGTGCAACAAATTTATCCGCATTTGTCTTCGGTGTCCTACCTTCCTACCCGCCCGTGTGTACACTGAAGCTTGTGGGCGAGGCAGTTGGCCTGAATCAAACTTGCCTTCGTCTCATGGAATGCGAATCCAACTGAAGGCAATTCTCAGTTCCTTGCCACAAAGTTCGGAACAAGTGTGTGTCTACCGCTTGAGGAGAGCCAGAAAACAACATCTTTCAATGTCAAGTCTGAACTCTCAAACCTGTCTCCCTCCTCCAAATCCTGGTGGCGTCTAGTTAAGTCAGTTTTTGGTGTATGTTCCGCCTCCATCCCCTCCCTTACCTCAAATGGCCGCCCACAGCTGACACCACGTGAAAAGGCCGAATGCCAAACTCCGTGTTTGCTTCTAAATCTTGTGTCCCAAACCCATCGCTTTCTGTACCCACCTTACACAGTCACACCAGCTGTTCCTGGACTCTGTGTCCTTTTCTCTTGACAAGTGGAGAGCTTGCTGTTCAAAGCTCGATTCAGATTCTGCAACCGGTCGAGACAGCATCAGCCCACATGTCTTTAAAGACCGTCACTCTGCTGCTCTTGCTCAACCACTCTCTGTGTCGAGTCACCCTCTCATTGCTCAAGGTCATCTGCCATCTGCTTGGAAATCAGCAAACATTACCACTCTGCACAAAAAAGGTGCAAAAACAGATCCCTGCAGACATACAGACCATCAGCCTTCTCCCAATCATCAGCAAGGTTATGGAAGCATCATCGCTTCAGACATTAAACCTTCCTCTTCTCCAATGGCCTGATTATCCGAACATCAATTGGTTTCAACGCAGGTCACTCTATCCTGGATATGCTGGCTTCTGCTCTCCCAACAATGGATGGAGATCCTCAGTGCCAGACATGAAATCAGAGCTATCTCCCTCGACTTATCGCTGCTTTGATACGGTCAGCACCCTGCCCTGTTCACCAAACTCTCTTCCTCATGTATATCAAGGCAGATTTTCCACTCATGCAAGGCAGACTTTCCCTCTGGTCGCAGCCATCATGTGCCCCTTAATGGAGTTCTTCATCCCCTCTTCCTGTCTCGGCTGGAGTCCTTCAAGGCAGTGTTCTGGGCCCTGTTTTTTTCTGGTTTCATCAATGATCTCTCTGACCTCTGAAAAAATGCTCTTTATCTCTTTGCTGATGACTCCACCCCTGCCGTATCCATCTGTCATCCTCAGATCGCAAGCAGCAGCCTGTTCACTCTGCGATTGGATAAAATCACAAACTGGTCCAACATGTGGAATATGTCTTTCAATCCTGACAAATCTCACATTGTCACTATGTCTCTCCGAAAGGACGTCTGGAACCCTTCGCCCCCTCCCTCATCTACTTCTCCAACAATCCTCTGGAAGAAGTCCTTTCATTCAAGCTTCTGGGTCTCACTATCTGCCATGATCTCTCCGGAAAAACACATTTCCAAGCTGGCTCCAAGCCAGTCGCGACTGGGCATCCTTCTCGTGCAAAGTCCTTCCTTGGCACACCTGAGCTCCTGCCACGTGCAAAACTTTCATCCACAGCTGATGGAGTACTGCCTCCCCTCTGTGCTGGTGCTCCACCTCTGCACCTTTCTTGGCTATGCTGTGGAAACCAAGGCATTCATTGTATCTCCAGCAATGGGCTGAGTCTTTGTGTCTCTCACTTCCACCGTAGGCAGGTCGGTGGTCTTTCTGTCTTCTACCAGTCTCCTCTTTGGCCTCGCCCCACCCTCCCCCCGCTCTGTCTGAGATATGTCCCCTCTTATTTTCACCAGGGTGGCTCAAGGTCTAACCAGCAACCCCTTCTGGTAAAACTACCAAAATCAGAATCACTGCTCACCTTCAGTCTTTCATTCCTCTTTTTTCCTCACCTTTGGAAATAAACTCCCACACTCTCTCAATCCCACTCTTCACTCCAAAGTCTTCAAACAGCTGTTCATCATCATCTCTTATCTCCCCCCCATCCAAAACCACAATCTTTTCTACCCTGCTAATCCACCCAAAACCCACCTCCTTCAAATTCCCTCTCTCCTTTCTTTCCTGAAAGTCTCTGTCGTGTGAGGACCTGAAAGTCCCTGCAGTGTCCATCTTGTTTACCCTGTGTACCCCACCCGATCCCTCTCCCTTCCAGAGATCTCCTCACGTCTCTGTTCCACACTGTTTTTTCCTTCCCTCTCCTGCCCCTCTTGTCTTCTGCTCCCCTTGTTGTACGTTCTGTGTGTTAGGTCTCATATGAGCCTCGACAATGTATACAGAAAAAAGGTGAGTAATCACTTTAAAAATTAAATAACTCCCATAACCAGTTCTGGATTTGGATCGTCACCAAAATTGAATCAATTTGTCATGGTCACACACCCAACCTGCCCACCAAATTTCATCCGGATCCGTCCACAACTTTTTGAGATATCCTGCAC
>CM068953.1:28040105-28052078 GCA_035128595.1 Eptatretus atami | reverse complement strand
CCCAATGTAGTTTTGGATACTTGTGCATTGAAAATGAAAAGTACCGTCGGTGTGTCTTGGACAATTATGTGTATCTCATTTGTATAACTTTTTGAATGTGCTACACATCAAATTACACTTATACAGTGTGAAAGTTTGGATTTCCTGTAACCTTTTGCCGCCTTTTCCTTTTTTACCCACAGGTTTTCCTCCACCCAATTCTTCCTTTGTTTCTCCAACTTCCTTGATGTCTATTTCTCAATCTACCTTCATCTCATCTCCAACTCAATCTTCCTCCTCTTCCATTTATTTTCAAACAACATCTCCCTTTCTTTCTCCACAGTCTTTCTCAACATCTCCATTCACCTCTCCAGCTCCTTCTGCTTGCCCTAATCAGGACCACTCTCTTTCTCTTGCTTTCTCAATTGCTACCTTTGTCATGTCATTCTCCTCGCTGCCCTGTGGTTGGCTCCTCGATACATACGGAACCTGGGCTGCACGAGCGGTCGCCTTGTAAGGAGAGATCTCGGAAGGATAAAAAGGAGATATCATCATCATCATCATTCCATGCTTGCCCACTGTCATGAAATTTGTCTGGTTCAGATTTATAGCACCTGATCATAAAAAAAAATGCAATAACTTCCCAGGGATGTAAATAATGAGGATTCTACACTTATTATAAAGCTCTAAACAGTTTGTATTGAAATATCTTTTGACAGGTTACTTGTGTAGAACCAAGTGGGGAGGACAGGTTTACCACATACATATAGTGTTAATCTGAAAATGTGAAGTTAAATTTATTGTTTACTAGCAAATAACACCCGTCGCTTCACTGAGGGGATTGCTAGGGGAGGGAGGGAGAGCGAAAACAAAGGTACCCGGCGTTTCTGGGCAACGCTGGGTCCCTCCTCCCACCCTTCCCTCTCCTTTTTCCTACCTCTTCCTCCCTCCTTTTTTCCCACCTCTCACCCATCCCTCTCCATCCCTTCTCCCTCCTCTCACCCCCTCCTTCCCATCCCATCTCCTCCCACCTCCACCCTTTCCCTCTCTCTTCCAACCTACAATACACTCTCTTCCCGCCGCGACTCCCACCCTTTCACCCTTTCCCTCTCTCTTCCAACCTCATACACTCCTCCTCCGCGACTCCCACCCTTCACCCTCCCTCCGCGACTCCCACCCTTCACCCTCCCTCCGGAACTCCCACCCTTCACCCTCCCTCCGGACTCCCACCCTTCACCCTCCCTCCGCGACTCCCACCCTTCACCTCCCTCCGGACTCCCACCCTTCACCCTCCCTCCGCGACTCCCACCTTCACCCTCCCTCCGGACTCCCACCCTTCACCCTCCCTCCGGACTCCCACCCTTCACCCTCCCTCCGAACTCCCACCCTGATCACACCTCCCTCCGGACTCCCACCCTTCACCCTCCCTCGCGACTCCCATCCCACCCTTTCCTCTCCCTCTTGCCACTTCCACCCTTTCCCCCCTCCAGACTCTCACCATTCCCCTTCCTCCCCACCATTTCCCTCACTCCCACTTCCACCTTTCCTCTCCCTTCTCCCACACAAGGTACCAGCATTGCCGGCGCAACGCCAGGTGCCCCTTTCCCCGTCACCTGCCTCCTCCACCCAACCCCTACCTCTGCCTCCCACCACACCCATTCCCCTCCCTCTCCCAACCGCCCTTCTCTCACTCTTCTCACAAAGGTACAGATGTTGCCATCACATCTGGAATCTGACATACATCTAATGGATTACACAATTAAGCACGTGTTTAGAGCCAACCACTTTATTTATTAAAGCGGCAAAATATTGAACAGAAATATCAACAAAAATTAACATCAATTGTAATGCTTTTGGGGAGACTATATTTCATGTTTTCCATCAACACAAAAATACCTGCCAAAAAATATATATATATATTGTTTGCTGTTCCAACTCTAGATAAGCCCACATATAGTTGACCATGTGAAAATTATATTTGAAATCTATTTTGTTGTCAGACAATCGTAACACACTCTCTAAATAACTATATTGGTATATAGATCAAAATCGCTCGTTTTTAGCTCACGTGGAACGTAGTTCTGGGGAGCTTGTAGGATGGCGCGTCGTCTTTCTGTCAAATAGCTACACAGAAAACCTGCAGCATTCAGCAAAACGGCTGTCAATAACCCATTTTTTTCACTTCGGCCCCTCCACCTCAACACCATCGGCACCGTCACATACATTCTTTTCAGAGGAGTTCACTGGATTCTAAATCATCATCACATCAAAAGTTACATTATATCTTCAGTAAAATTTGGAAACATTATCTGCTGTTGTTATTATTTTTGTTTGTAAGCATTTTTAATGAAACTAATCATGTGCTTTCGTTTCGTAACATTTTCCCTTATGAATCATGAACCACCGGGAACCTATACCATTGAAATAATACCCCAACATTCACGGATTTGACATTCGTGGCATTTTTCAGGATGTTTCTGCCACGAATGTCAGGGTTTTACTTACTGTACTTTAGTCGGTCTGTGCGAGGCTATCACGGAAAATCGCATCATATAATGCATAAAATCGCTCCAAGCTCCTAATTTGAAAACTAAAGCACCTATAAAAGCAATGTTTCCCACAATTCGTAGGTATGAAGATCAGGCATTTAATGATGTGAATAAGGAAAAGGAAAAACAATAAATTTGAGTGCTTAATCATGCAGAAACCGTTGCGGCCTATTCCAAGGCAAGGCATTTTTGAGCAGGCCGAAACAAAGATTAAGACCCCTGCGAGGGTAGCATGCTGACCAAGGATAAAGCCTGTTTTTGTTATCCCCCGCCGCGGGCGGAAGGGGGATATTGTTATCACCCGGGTCGTCCGTCCGGCTGCTGGGCGTCAACATTTATAGCTGTGAGTGCGATAACTCATAAACTGTGCGCATATCGATTTGAAATTTGGGTCACACATGTACCACCTGAAAAGGAAGAACCCTATTGATTTTGGGCGTGGCCGGCTCCAAGATGGCCGACTGGGGCGGCGTCAACATTTATAGCTGTGAGTGCGATAACTCATAAACTGTTCGCCATGTCGATTTGAAATTTGGGTCACACATGTACCACCTGAAAAGGAAGAACCCTATTGATTTTGGGCGTGGCCGGATCCAAGATGGCCGACTGGGGCGTCGTCCGGCTGGCTGGCTGGGCGTCAACATTTATGGCGTCAACATTTATAGCTGTGAGTGCGATAACTCATAAACTGTTTGCCATATCGATTTGAAATTTGGGTCACACATGTACCACCTGAAAAGGAAGAACCCTATTGATTTTGGGCGTGGCCAGATCCAAGATGGCTGACTGGGGCGGCCATCTTGAAAAAAATGTTTTTTCACCATATCGATTTGAAATTTGGGTCACACATGTACCACCTGAAAAGGAAGAACCCTATTGATTTTGGGCGTGGCCGGATCCAAGATGGCCGACTGGGCGGTCGTCCGGCTGGCTGGCTGGGCGTCAACATTTATAGCTGTGAGTGCGATAACTCATAAACTGTTCGCCATATCGATTTGAAATTTGGTCACACATGTACCACCTGAAAAGGAAGAACCCTATTGATTTTGGGCGTGGCCGGATCCAAGATGGACGACTGGGCGCGTCGCTCCGTCACAGTCCCTTCAGGCCGGCTGGCTTGGCGTAATGGGGCGTCAACATTTATAGCCTGTAGTGGATAATGCAAAATTCAACTCATAAACTGTTTCGCCATAAGTCGATTTGAAATTTGAAAAACAGCATGGTTTTTCACTACAAATGTACCACCTGTGAAAAGCGGAACCCTATTGACCATTTTCGGGCGTGGTCCGCGATCCAGAGGATGCCGGAGCGTGGGGCGGCCCCATCTTTGAAAAAAAATGTTTGTTTACGCCATGCATCTGATTTGAAATCTTGCAGATCAACACATGTACCATCTGAAAAGGAAGAACCCCATTGATTTTTGGGCCTTGGCCGGCGAAGTTCAAGTTCTGTGTGCCTTTCACCGGACTGGGGCGGTTGCTCGTCGGCTGGGCTGTGACCTGATTGCGGCCCGTCGATACAGTTATGGCGTCCAACACTATATAGCTGATGAGTGCTGTCTCCATAACTAACATCTCAGAAACTGTTCGCTCATGGCCGAATAAATCGATTTGAAATTTTGGGTCAACACATTTGTAATCTCAATGACCTGAAGATATAGCGCACATGCACAAGCTTAAATGTATAAGACGCCATAGCAAATGTACTGACCCTGATTGCATTTGCGCCCCGCTCAGCGGCCCCCAGACATCGCACCAAGGATGGCGGACGACCGCCCCCAGTCGGCCATTGAGCCGGCGGGGCCTACGCCCAAAAAATTAATATAGGGGTTCTTCCTTTCAGGTGGGCTACATGTTGTGACCCCAAATTTCAAATCGAATGTGCGAAAAAAATTTTTCCAACAGACTGCGCGCCCTAATGCTCTTCGTCCCCGGGCCGGCTCATCTTGGATCTCCATCTTGAAAAAATTTGTTTGGCATCTCACGCCCCAAAAATCAATAGGGTTCTCCATCTTATTTCTACGGATTTTTTGAAATTATGCGTGGTCACCACAGGAACAGTGGACTCGCCAATACCAAGCCATAGAACCCAACTAAACTCGAAAAACGCGAACAAGAACCCTATTAATTTTGGGCCGTGGCCGCGCTCCAAGATGGACCGACTGGGGCGTCGTCCGGCCTGGCTGCTGGGCGTCAACATTTATGGCGTCAACATTTATAGCTGTGAGTGCGCTAACTCATAAACTGTTCGCCATATCGATTGAAATTTGGGTCACCCATGTACCACCTGAAAAGGAAGAACCCTAAGATTTGGGCATGGCCAGATCCAAGATGGGCGACGGGCGCGGCCATCTTGAAAAAAATGTTTTTTCGCCATATCGATTTGAAATTTGGGTCACACATGTACCACCTGAAAAGGAAGAACCCTATTGATTTTGGGCGTGGCCGGATCCAAGATGGCCGACTGGCGGCCATCTGTGAAAAAATGTTTTTGTAATAAATTGGAAAACACCGCTATTTGATTTCAATTATTTTTCAATGGCGGGGGATTCCCCATCTCTGATGGTATATTTTTTAAATTTAATAAGGCTGTTAATTATCTTAAAGGGGTGTTGAACTTTACCCAAATACCCAGTTTTCATTCATGCATTCCATTGGAGTTCCCTGAGTATGCATGTGAAGTTTTGGACCACAAGGGTTCATGGTTTTTGAAGTTATGGAGGAGAAACACACATTTATTATTTTAGACTAGCAAAGGTATCTGGTGTTGGCCCTCCTCTCACCCCTTCCCCTCCCTCATACCACCACTTCACCGACCTCCTCCCACACCATCCCCTCCCTCCTTCCACGCCACCCACTTCCCTCCAGGCTCCCACCTCCTTACGCCCAACCCCACTCCGCACTTCCACCCCATCCCCTCCCCTCCGGACTCCCAACCTACGCCTTCCCCTGCCTCCTCTCACCCCACCCCTCCCTTTGCACTCCCACCCATTCCCCTCCCATCCTCCACTTCCTTCCATCGCACACCACCCCTTTCCCTCCCTCCGCCCACCTCCGCTACCTCTGGACTCCCACTCCACCCCTCTCTCTCTCTCTCTGGACTCCCACCCCTTTCCCGCGACAATGGTGGCTCGTGTTTATGTTATTAATTGTGAGAAAATGGCTTTTAAACCCCTAGTCAGGTGTTTAGTGGTAAAAAAAAGTGATCCTATAAAGTATCGTGGCAACCTTGCGAGCTCAGAGGATTATCGTCACACACAAACAACGTCTCATTTGCTTTTATACAGACGATAATATCGCTCCAAGCTCCTAATGAAATGAAAGAACATCTTAAATGAAAGCAGATCGCCCAAAAAGGTGAAACCATTCAAAACCAGGCTAGACAGTTTTGAATAAGTGTGCGTACCTCTTGGCCATCCTGCCGTGGTGTTGGGTTTCATTGCTTTGTAACCACTGAAAATATATTTCAATTCTCTCTTGAACCCATAGTTCACTTGTCCCGTTGCTTTATTCACTCTAATCCTATAACTTATTTTGCCTTCCTAACTCTGGGTATATCCCTATGGAGAACCGAGCCGCAGACCATGGACGCTTATGAGATCGAATCTTGTAGAGCACTCAACAAGTGGCTTAAGCACTCAAGCAAGCACTCCAACAAAACGGTTGAAGAAACTTAAAAAAAAAGAAACGTTGAATTTTTTTTGTGTCCATCGATGTCGAAGTGACGGGTCGTACAATGAAAGTAGATCGCACAAAAAGGGGGAAACATCATGTTAAAAAAAATTGCATTACATTTTCAGTTGGCGAGCCACCGCCCAAAGCACTGCACGGCACCACAGGGCCCAACACTAGGGTGGAGTGAAATATAAGAATATACAGGATGCCTTTGGAATAGTTTGTAAAAGATGTAGGACCCACTAATGACTCATCATGCAAAATTATAATCATTTAAAACAATGACTTCAGGTCGCCCAACTCACTCAAAATATTAATAACTTTCGCGAAAATAAATATTTCAAAGGGGATAACTCCAAAACTACTTTTGCAATTTATATTGCCTGTGTTAATGATATTACACAACTATGCACTATATATCCTACCTATGCTATTATAACCGATAATTAGTGAGAGACGGATTGATCAGAAATAGGCAAAACTCAAGGAACAAGATGGCAAAGTTTAACACCAAGAAAGAATATAAAATGTGATTTTCCGACATTGACTGCATATTTACTAATGGCAATGACTGTTTGATTAACTTTTATCAAGTTAGTTTTATCTGAAATATCCATATTCGTTTTTTTTTTTTTTTTTTTTTTTACTGTTTATGTCATATTTGAGAGACTTGGGCTACCTGAAGTCATTAAAGAAATTAAATAAAAATTTAGTATATCACTTATTATTATGTGTTACATCTTTTAAAAACTATTCCAGACCAAAAATATGAAAATTACAAAAAATATTCATTTTCACTCCACCCTACCCAACACACGTGGGTGGGGCCTGAACTTTTTTTTATCAATCAATGTATTTTCGGTTGTATTTAGCAGCAGAGTGACAGTGCGGGTACTTTTGCTGTGTAACGCCACGAGCTTGCAATTGAACAACCAAGCAGCTTGTAGAGTGCTCGCCAAGTGGCTTTCGCACTCAAGCAAGCCCTCCAATGAAATGGTTGATAAGGAATGGCTGGCTTGGCAAGTGGTAGCAAGCTGATTGGTAATGGGACACACCTGGAAAAACAAAAACATTGCTAATTTATTAACATTTTCAGATTTCACTCCAGATTGTGACAGTTATTTAATCCACTGATTGGATCCTCCAAACTGAAATTAATATTTCTATTATATACTTTAATTTGTCTGTGAGAGGTCATCGTGGAAAATCGCATCAAATAATGCATAAAATCGCTCGGAGCTCCTAATTTTAAAACTAAAGCATTTCCAAAAGCGATGTATACAGCGATTTCTGAGGTATGAAGATCAGGCATTAGGTGAGGAAAGTGGGGGAAAAAACAAGAGTGCTTTATTGTGAGAAACTGTTGTGGCCTGTTCCAAGTCAAGGCATTGTTGAGCAGGCAGAATAAAATGGTGGCTGAATACCCCAGAGAACTGACCAAGATGGTGTGCTGCCATCTTCGTAAGCCTTGTTTTTTTTTTGTTTTTTTTTCTAATGAGAACCACATTAATTATCTTCAAAAGGGTTGTTTAAATTTACCCAAACACCCACTTTTCATTAATGCACTCCGTTGGAGTTCCCTTAGTAGGCATGCAAAGTTTGGGGCGCTAGGTTTCATGGTTTTGGAGTTATGGACGGGACATGCTGACACACATTGACATTTATTTTTATAGATGTAAAGATGAAGTAATGTAATTCTTGGAAGAAAGAGTTGAATTTCCTCAACAAAGTTGATGTTCTTTCCAGAGTGATGTACTGCGGAGGGGCAGCTGTCATTGCTTGTTCATCACCAGGTGAGTGTGTGTAGTTGCAAGTACTCCTTTGTCAGTCAAGAAAAGCAACTTTGCTTACGCAGCCAAATCCAGTCTTCTGTTCCAATAAATTGATGTCTTGTTAATGTTCTTATTCTCATTTCTCTCTTGTAAGTTAGGATATCCCTCCTCCCTCCCTCCCTCCTCCTACCTCTCAACCCCCCTCAGGTGTTTCAGAACTTGTGTACCCAGGAACAATTGGAATTGCAGTTGGTGGAATTATGATGCTCATAACAAATTTCCAGGTTTTCCTTTCTATTTGACTGCCCATTCATTATTTTTTTTCCACTTCAAATACTGCATTGTTGTGCAACTTGTATAATGGCCCCATTAAAGGCCTATGTAATTAGGTGATTTTAAGTTGAGGCTCGTGTTGTGGTCTTGTACTCCTTGAGGTGTTGCCCATAAACATGATGGTTATCTAAATTCAAGCTGGGCCGTGTGTATGATTTATTTATTTATTGATAGGCATTTTGACAATGGCATCCTGTATTTTCAGCTGTAGTCTCTTTGGAAAAGCTGTCCATGTCAAGCATGTGTAATCCACTTAATTTGTCTGGTAATGGTTTCTGGTGACCTCATGATGTGGGGTATTAAAAAAAGTTCTCCAAACAATATCAAGACAAATTATATAATCTTCCAAGGTAAAACAAAATAGTATAATGTGGCATATAATATGTATAACACTCTATAATCACCCCCCCCCATCATCCCTCTGTAATCTGTCCCATACGTTGTCCATGACCGAACTGACTGCTCAGGCCTGCCAGTAAGCGTGCCCTGCTTCACGGAACGACTTTCCTGACCCCTCGCGGCAGCGCGCCATGTGCAAAGGCCATTGTGGTTACCGTTACGTCAACAGTGATGGCTATGTTGTGGCAAGGTTCGATCCGTGTGCAGGTCCAATGAACGGGTGGTCGCAGGGTCAGTGGACATGGAGGGGTGTGGTGCTGGTAACAAAAGGAGAAAGTTGGAGTTGGAGGTCCACTTCAAGGAGTTGGGTATTTTCATGATCTGTGTGTCCTCAAGGTGCCGAGGTCCATGCCAGCAAGTACAGGTGTGCTGACGACTACAGAAGTTGCAATTTGGCCAGGACCGGACCTAAACCACGACTGACTTGGAGTCAGTCGTGGTTCTGACTATCTCCATTGTGGGAAGAAGGTTTTTCATGTGTCCTGTCGCAACAGCAGAATCTTGTTGGTTTTCTGTGTGCTGGAAACCGAAGTAAAGATCTCTTTGGGTTTCCTGGCGAACGGTGCACAGTTTTTTTCGGCAGTCCGTTGCTAAAAGGAGACCATGTGGGTGGTACATTTAGCCACATAACCACCTGGTGGTTCACGATTACAATACATTTCCTTGCTAATCTTATAATATATTAATAATAATAACAAGAGCAAGAATTTCTTTGCAATACAAGTCTCCCACTGTTCCTAATGAAGAAGAAGAATTCCTATAACTGTGTTTGGGTCTATTTGGCTAAATGAAAGCAAAAGCAATTTTCATTTGCTAATATCTTTTGTAGACTAGAAACCAATAAAGTCAACTTGGATAACAAACCGGAGATAATTAGTTTGCTCTATCACACACTCGAGCTGATACCTTAGCCAAATGAAGAAGAAGAAAAACCTTTCAAACCCACTGTATTTCGTTTGTTTCTCGGCTTTGCCTATTTCATATTGACAGTAACCCGATGTACATACATGAAGCAAAAACATGCATATGGCTTATGTGCATATATAATACATCGTGGTTATATACCTGGTATCATTCCAATTGCATTGGGCCTTGGCATAACACCCAAGCCTAAGGCCTGAGGCCTGCCGATCTGTGCTGTTTCATGCAATGATTTTATTGGAGTGGAATCAGGCCAGATGTCCAGCCAATGCAAGCCATAATAAATGTAACAAACAAGCCATAATAAAGAGCTTTACTCATTTTCGCTGCAGCGGTTCAACAGGTTATCTTGGTCTTTTTTTAAATTAATAATTTTTTCCAACTGTTTGTTGTTGAAAAATGGGATTGTCTACCAAAAGTACACTTTGTTAGAACAAAACGTTTTGTTTTATTTTAAACCTCCAAAAACGAACTGAGCAATGAAAGTTTGTGTGAATTTAGAAACGACTGATCCTTGTCATTGTTTTTTTAACATCAGATTGTCATTTAAACTCACACACGAGCCCGTGGTGGCAGACATGATGTGATGAATCTGTTGTGAATTCCCGATTCACTCCTTTTTCGTGTTTAATCATAGAGCGAGCATTTGTTACCAAGTGACTGTTTCAATAACAAAGAAAGGCTTATTAAGCTGGAGAGGGGGTGGGGGCTTAAACCTTCCATCCATCCATTGGGACCATACTCTGTGCAGATTGTTGGTACTGCCTATGCAGTCTCCTTGGCTATTGGGCGTAATCCTGGACGGATCACCACTCCGACACAGGACACCAGCAAGCTGGCACTCATTTTGCCGACCTCGGAAGGATGACAGGCAGAGTCAAGGATCCCAAGCCCACCACCCTAACCATTAAGCCAACAGCAGGCATGCTTAAACCTTAATTGCACTTAATTTGCACAATTCCGGATTGACACCTACCTTAAGCCTATGCCTTAACGACACCTACGCACAGAGGAAGAAAGACCAATAGAAGTAGGGATAAAAGAAGATGAGGATGAATCCAGCCTGTTCATGATTTCACAAGGGAGCAGAGACTGAGAGCTTGGTGAACATCATCGATCAGGTCAACAGTTCTTGGTGAAATAACTGTGCTCCAGTTCCAATTGTCCATTGTCTGTTAAAAGACAAATTCCAACGGCTCATCCCAAACTCTGCCTGCCTCATTCAAGGCAGATCACCAACTGCTTGTCTCCAGGACAAACTGCAAACTCAAAAAAACTCACAGGCCATGACATCAGCCCTCATGATTGGCTTCTGGTAGAATCGTCTCTGCCCTGGTTGAATGAGAGGGGTTCAGACATGGGTTTGAATTTGTGACCTTTGATTGGCTTGGTATCAGACCATACCCCATCCCTTGATAGGCCATGCCCTTGTGTTCCAAACGTCCAATCAGGATGCGGCCTGAAACTTGGGAAAGTCACTGGGGCTTGCGTCACATGGGATGCACTTCTGAAGGACATAAGAAGATGAATACAATCATAAATGACATATTTGTCAGGTGAATTACTAAGGGACGAGGAGCTAACTTTACACTTGGTCTCTTGTACACTGATGAGAATTGACGTGACAGCGAATCTAAACACGTAGTAAAGATAAAACTAACCACACTAAACAGCTATTCCACCACCTGAGGCATTTTCGTTGCAATACAGTAAGACCCCGACGTTCACAGGGTATACATTCCTGGAAAATGCAGCGAATGTTGAATCCAAGAATGTCGGGGCATTCCTTCAATTGGAAAAAGGGGGATAGGTTTTTTATTTATTTATTTTTAAATACACTTCTGGACTGGTCTCCTATATCCACTGCCACTGATATTAATTCAGCCTAGGAATTCTTCCACAGAAACCTGCTCTCTCTTATGCACAGACTTATCCCACCTCGTCTTCAATTAGGTTACCCATCCTCCCCCTCTTAGTACTCTAAATCCTGTGGTGAGGCAGTTGTTTTAAAACAACTTGCATTCTCCTCCTGGAAGGCAAATCCGACTGAAGGCAACCTCAGATCATGCCACAAGGCCGCAACAAGTGTGTGTCCACTCTCGGGAGAGCCAGAAAATAACATCTGTCCATTCTCAAGAATGAGCTTTCAAACTTGTCTTCCTCCTCTAAAACCTGGTGGCACCTTGTCTAGTCCATCTCTGTTGTATGCTCTCCTTCCATCACTTCAAATGGCACCACCAGGAGGATGCCCATTTGGTATCTGGCTTTGGAGGCTAACTTTGAAATGTGGCTTGTCCAAGAGAGATCTTGTCTGAGAGCGACACCCAAGAGTTTTAGTGACTGATC
>CM068953.1:28006228-28023608 GCA_035128595.1 Eptatretus atami | reverse complement strand
TGATAAGATTTTATAAACCGTTTCTCAAAACTTCACCAAATGTTCAATATGCGCACCGCCTGTTGACACGACACACAGTCAAGTCGTGGTCCAGCTCCTGCCAAAACACGCTGTAGCCAATTGTCTGCGCATAACATTCTTTTTAAGGGGGGGGCGGCCTTTTTCCAGTTGGGGGGGATTTTTCTTATTTCCTTTGGGGGCTTTTTTAAAAGGTTTCTCTAGGCTGTAGGAAGAGAGGGGATATAGACCAGTCTTTCACATTAGGCCCCATAGGAAAAAAAATCACAAGGTGTAAGTTCAGGTGAACGTGGTGTCCTTTCAACAGCACATTGTCATTATCACTGGCCATGCCCAATCCATCTTCCTGGTAGTTCTCATTAGATAAGAATTAAACATTCTAGTCCTGGCGCTGGGGGAGTTCGTGTCCATCACTCTTCTTACGGCGTTACTTGGATTTTCTTGTTCTATATTACTAAGACCTTCAAGAAAAGTTTGGTAACACTTCCAGACCAAGTACGTTTTAATCTACAGCCCCGGCTAAACATTTTACGGTTTCGCCCGTAGTTATCCAATTGACGATATAGGAGTTCCTGCGGAAAATGTCATAACCCCGGCCACATGGAATTGGTTTATTTTGCTCTAGGTTGGATTTGGAGTGCATTAACTATTTCTATTGCGATTTGTTACACTAAATGCACAAAATATCCAGAAATTGCCATATTTAGATTAATGTTATGACATCACTTCCCGGTTTTCAACCATACCATATTATATCGCGGTACATTACCAGATATCGCTTCACAAATGCCACCAATTAAATTATTATAACAAACCTTGCAAGGTTGTTTGCAATCACTTTCTAAAGGGAATTTATGAATACAACATGAGGAATTCATCCTAAACTTTAGTTTCGTAATATAGTAGCTTTAACACGCTACATTACCCCCTAATGTTTGTGGATAAGCTGGTGGACGATATTCATCTCTTTCAATTAACATTACAATGACTGGTTTAGCTCTGATCTGATGTAGGCGTATTATGCCAACAGCTGCTGGATTATACATTGAGAAAAACATTAAATGTTTATAAATGACACAATTTATTCAAAAACGTCATGAATTCACTTTCCAATATCGAAACATACTCGACAATTGCAGGAGTTAACCATCATTATTTAAATATACGAGAAATCCGCAGTTGTAGAATCATACAATATTCTAAAACAGTTGTTTTAAAACCAAGCCAAAGTACTACATATTCATATATTGAACACTGATGCTTAAATGAAGACAATGTAATAACAAGAATTGTTTCCAATGCGATCATAGTTCAAACGAGAGACGCAACAAAGGACGAAACTTTAAATTATCCCATGAAATTGGCAGTGTAGAATCATACAATATTCTAAAAAACTGTTTAAGACAAGCAAGTACTACATAACATATATTTGAACTCTGATGATTACGATGTAAGTCAATGTAATGACAAAAACTTTGCGATCATATTGCGCAGCATAGTCTCACAAGAGAGCAAGAAAGGAAGCATTTCTATCATCGCCTAATCATGTACTACCAAATTACAATTTGATAAAAAAGGAGTAGTGATAAACAGGTAACAGAGGGGGAGCACTCGGTAGAGTGCAAACCTCCGCGCAATACTGCTAAGGTCACTCAAGTGAAACCTGATATCCTATTCATTCAATTTGACGTTCAACAGTTGCTCACAGATTATAGTTTGCAACTTTTCCCTTTTTACTTTTAACTTTAACATACTCAATTCATTCGTATAACCTAGATCCTTGAGACAGAAATTGATTTTACGTGGGGTATATCCACCTGAAGTTCCAAAATCAGCCGCAATTTATAATTTTGGCATTTTTTTGTTGGAAATCACTTATAACATGTAAAATGCAAAAAAAAAAATCTAAACTTGAAAAAAGTTGCAAAAATGTTTTTTTTTCTCTAACAATTTTTTTTGGGGGGGGGGGGGGTTTGGAAATCACTTAAAACATTGTAGAAATGCAAAAAAAAAAAAAATTTCAAATATTTTTTCAAAGATGGCCGCCATTAGCGGGCCATATTATTTTGTACCAAGTCCAATCTTAATGCATGATCCTTGGGACCATACCTAATCCCCCCACCAAGTTTCGTCGAAATCCGTGACGTGAATACTGTTCCGTAATACTGTTCACAAAACAAACAAACAACAAATTAAACCAATTGTCACCCTTAGGGTGACCCGTATCTTGCCAAAGGTGACCACGTGTGACTTCTTTAAGTCACACTGAGGTGAACAGAGCTGCTTCTCCACCAGGAGCGACTTCCTTGAGGAATATCTGCCTTAAGAGAGATCCAATGAGAATCGTTCTACAGAGTAAACCATGAAAAATATGTTTGCCTCATAAACTCACCAAATGACATCATAATGTCTCAAGCTTGACATATCCAGAAGCACTCATCAGGGTCCAATTTGAGGCGGTAATACACGAAAATGGTTTCCTAAAAACTTTGAAAATTTGACCTGGGGTCAAATATGTTTGACCTCAGGCGCTAACCATGAAGGTCAAGGCAATCGCCACCAAAAACTATCAGCTGACGCTCAGACATATACTACATTCCCATAAAAGTTTGGAGACGATTCGATTAAAATTACTCAAAAAAAATAAGGGTTTTTGTCGACTCCCTATTGCCGACAAAGTGACCTTGACCTTTGACCTTGACCTCAAAATATTTTTATGCGCTGAAAGGGACCTTCTATAGCCTCTGATATGCGAAGTTACAAAAAATTCCAATGATAACTGTGCTTGCAGGAGTGATTTATACGTGATTACAGACAAAAAAAAAATAAAAAACATGATGAAGGTCAAGGTTATCACCAAAAAATAATCAGCTGAGCGCCAGCCAGACCTATGAACTATATTCCCAATGAAGTTTGAAGGACGATCCGATCAAAATTACTCAAAAAATAAGGGTTCGTTCGACTCCCCTGATTTGCGACAAAAGTTGACCTTGACCTTTGACCTTGACTTCAAAATTATGCGCTGAAAGGGACCTCTATAGGCCTCGATTATGCGGTTACAAAAATTTGTCCAATGATAACTGTGCTCTGCAGAGTATTTATACGTGCATTACAGACCAAAAAAAAAAATAAAAAAACATATGAAGGTCAAGGTTATCACCACCAAAAAAAATAATCAGCTGAGCGCCAGACCATGAACTATATCCCATAAGTTGAAGACGATCCGTCAAAATTACTCAAAAAATAAGGGTTTCGTCGACTCCCCTGATTCGACAAAGGACCGACCCTTGAACCTGGACCTTCAAATTTTGTGCGCTGAAAGGGGACCTCCATAGGCCTCTGATATCGAAGTTACAAAAATTTCCAATGCTAAACTGTGCTCTGCACGAATTTTTTATACGTGATTACAGACAAAAAAAAATTACAAAAAAAAAATTAAAAAAAAATAAAAAAATAAAAAATAAAAAAAACATTACAAGCTGACTAACATATTCTTGCAAAAACTTCGTTTTGGCAAGCATAACAAACAGAAATGGGGTTGAAAACAGTAACCTTTCGATCTTCGATGGCGGAGGTTTAATAACCATAATTTACCGAATTAATTTAATTCAAACAAAAATTTGGGGAATTTCAATTTTCAGCAATTTCAACAAATGAATTTTACTGAGTGATAACGAAAATAGTACCCGGTAGTTACTAAAATTGTATAGCCTAAATGGTAGGACTAATTTCTTCATATTACAATGGAATTATTAATTTCGACAATCTCAAGCAGTGCTTTATGCTGCAAATTAGCCTATCCTTAAACCAAACAATGGGATTTTGCAGTGCATTGGGTGAGGTTTTCTTGAGCGACAGAACTTCCAACTTAACCCAGCATCCGGCATGACCATGTTGATTTGGCGCACTTTGGCAAGTACAGGAGACAGACCAGCGGAAACGAGATTTTTCCAAGAACTTGGCAGGCATGAGGATGACCCTGATCATACACATATCCATATCTTCAGGCTCAGAGAGATCTGTTTCAGATCCAGATGTTTTCTCCAGGGCGTGCATGAGGGTATAAGCGGCATAAAACCCACGCTGAAATGTGAGGATGTAGGCCCTGGCTATGTCGGTGGTAGGTTGTACAGAGAGCTGTTTTTGCTGCAGTGAAAGATCTCTGCCTCTTTGAGGGTGACGGAATCGTCAGCGCTGACTCATACCTGTACATATACGTTTACCAACAGTCTTTTTGTGCATAATAGTTATATCGCTCCGAAAACTGAATGCGAATCCTGAAGGTCACATGTTCGGTTGAAAGACAACATTCCTGAAAGAAGGTTGGTTGCGGCAAAGAATAAAGCAGCGCGATGATTCACTAATACGATACTTAGTATAGACTGTGTATAAGATTTATTGTCACATATAATGCATTTCATATCTCGTTACTGACTGCAAGTAAATCTCGGGATTAAGCGGGGACGGGACCGATACTCTGTGAATGACGTGGTTCTATTGAGTGTAGAGTCCTGAGAAAGAGCTGGTTCTTGCATTGTTGCTGCTCATGTCAGAATATCCCTATTCTTCATGCGAGACAATACTGATTATGGTGTATTTCTTGTATAAAACACTGATTTGGTCACATGGTATACGAATCCATCACCTTTCGACGAGCTTCAGTAGTTTTGGAAACGTGGTCATTGGTATGGCACTGGCTCTCGAATCGTTTAAACCATTGCTTGTGCTCACAGCTTTCACTTTTGCGACTTTTGGGCAAATAACACACTTCGTCACATCGAAAGAAGCTTCTTTAAAGATGACTGAGACAGTTCCACAGACTCCATTGCTTGCAACTGGTATTCAAGTTATCAATGCGCTCAGAAGACGTCATCAGCTCCATATTCCAGTGCCTCACCAACTTTGTCCTGGTGCTGGGCAGGAGGTAGTGGCCATCACTGTTCGTTGATTCCCTGTAAAAAAAAGGGAACTCGTCAAAACGTGAAAGTTAGTATACAGTGATAAACATTCTATTGCTCGTAATATTGTGATTCAGTGAAGGAAATATCAAAAAATCGTTCAAATGCTTATTTGACCAAACAACGTCCTCTGAAATAAACTGTTGTAGATAAATTCCTCCCGTTTACATCTAATTGTTTGTGTTTAAAACATTTGCAAGGTTGTTTTGATTCTCAATTTGCGTCCATTGGAAACGATAGTTACGGTTAATAGCACTGTCTGGAAACTGAGGTATGTTTCAAACCCGAATGTGATTCCATTTGAAAAATGGCTAAAATATAGTAATTTCTTTTATGTAATGCATTTAGGGTAAAACAAATGCAATAGAAATAGTTAATTGCACTCCAAAAATCAAACCAGAGCCAAAAATAAAACAATTTGTGTTGCCGGATAATGATATTTTCCAGGAACTCCGATATCGTCAATTTCGAAAACTACGGGCGTAACCGTAAATGTTTGCGCCGGGCTGTAGAGAAAACGTACTTGGTTGGAAGTGTTACCCAGAATTTTCTTTGAAGGTCTTAGTATATAGAACAGAAAATCCAAGGTAACGCCTAGAAGAGTAATGGACACGAACTTCCCCCCAGAGCCTTAGACTATTCAACTTAATTAGTTTTACACATTTGTTAAATTTGCAGATCATTTGAGCGAGAATTAGCTATGTTATTAGACTACGAAATGATGTCATTTTTTTAGGGACACCCTGTATATCTTTAGCCGTAATCTCTCAATGATGAAGAATGTTATTCGTGTCATTGTGGCCTGAGGAAAGCGGCTGTGAAGCTGGTGAAACGCCTCCTGAGACCGACCGGGTCTGCTCTTGCTTTTTTCTCAAATTAGCGGAGTTATTCTAGTTTTTTTACTTTTGGTTGAAGCGCCTTCTTCTCTTTGAAGAAAAAACTATATATATTATTTGTTGTAGATTTCCGCCCGCCGGCGTGCGGACAGCCGTTCCAGCGCGAATCGCGGCCGTACGGCCCACCCGGACGAGCAATCCAGTCGCAGCCTTCCGGATCCAAAGCGCCCGGAATCCAGCTACGGTTGTTTTTAATGCACACCACAGCCTTGTCAGTACTCTACCCGCACGCTACAGGTCCGATCCGCCGAATTAGTCGATTTACCTAATTATTCGTGCGGAGAAGGCTACCGAGAGGGTTGTACCTCAACGGGGAGCTCTTGGAAACCGAGCTGCTTGAAAATCCGCGAATTAACGAGCGGTTTATTTATCGCGCACCCCGTTGACCCGATTCACTTTATCGGCTAAAAAAAGCCAGCTATTATTCCGAACTTAATGATGGCAGTTCAATTAAGGAAAGGACGCAACGACCAGGTTACATTGAGGACAGGCACATATTTCCACACATGACGCAAGCAATGAAGAAAATACAATCAGTATGCAAGGAATGAATGGGATGGATCAGCACACTAGCTGAAAGACCTGCAGCCGTATCTATTTATTATTCACATGCACTTATACGGGTCTACTTATAGACGCCACAAACACACACATCACACACACACACAAACACCCAAGAAAGAAATAAAAAGGAAAACATCGACTGTTGGTGAGCTCGGTCCTCCACGAACCGGCTTCGCACACCGATCCAAGGTGCTCCTCACGGACCACCGAACCCAGCCAGACGCCTTCGGTCCAGAGCCCCACCTCGCTCAACGATCTCTCGATTCCGCCTCAGCTCAGAAAAAGCCCTCTCGCGCTCTCGTTCCGCCTCAGCTTCACAAAGCTCCCTCTCCTTCTCGCGATTCTCTCAGCACAAAGCTTCCCCCGTGCTCGCGTTCCGCCTCTTTATCACCAAGCCCCGCCCCCTTTCAACCTCCGCCCCTCCTTCCAAGCACGGCGCGGGAAAACTTCTCGAAGGAAGCTGTATTGTCTTTTTCCACTCGCAGGGTGAATCTCTCGTGTTGGCCGCGGAGATGCCATTTGCGGGGAGGGGGGGGGGAAGGTCGTCTCCCTGCTTTCCTCGACGAACCAGGCTCTGGTAACCATTGCTGAAGGTGGAAACGCGTGGTGCGGTTGATGAAGGTTGTGGTTACGTGGCGTGGCTGGCGCTTTGTGGTGTAGAAAATAAATGGGGTGTGGCTGAGGTGGCGTGGTTGTTGCTGGTTGTGGTTGACGTAATCGTGGTTTTTTTTGGTTTGTGGTTGAGTGATCGTGGTGTTTGTGGTTGGTGGCGGCTTTGTCGGTGGTGTAATGGCGGTTTGGTCCAAAATAAAGATAGTAAAAGAAAAATACGGCTAACTCAAAGATCAGAGCCCGGTTCACAATAAATCCCTTAGACGTCGGTGGGGAAATCTATCTGAACACAGACTTATCACGTACTGCATCTAAGGATCCTATATTTGGTGCCTTTGAATTTCCCACAACCGTTAAACAAAAAAAAAAATATATATTATAATATATATATTGTTACGAATTTGGAATGTCGATTTCACACGCATAACAGTTCCTTAGTCAGCTATGTCGATTAAGTGGTTGTCCCTACATAGCTCACCTTTCATTGTTTAATGTTTCAGAAATCGATTAGTGCGCTGCGGATAGGTTTAATAGTAGAACGGACAATGGAGACTTCCCTCCCTCTTCTGCGAAGATCAGAAGAACCTGCGTCCGTGACTACATGATGTCAACAACTCTCCTCCCCTGGCTGATGCGGGGATGGGGCCGAGGGTATTGAGTCATGAGTACGCCGGGAGTGGGGGAGGTCGGGAGAAGGACATAAGAGGAGATCTTTTCCTTTTGTTCGTGGGCAGAAGTTGGTAGAGGGGAGTTGAGGGGAGTCGTTCAGCAGAACCTTCGGGTCCTGATTTTGGCTTGGGATTAGCGGTGAGGCCTTCGGAAGCTTTTTGTTCAGGCTGGCTCAGATGAGCTCGGCTTGCGGCCGTGGCTCAGAGAGGAGGCTTTTTGCTCTTGATGGTTCCGTGAGCTTCGGCTTCTGCTTGGCTCGGGGAAGCTTTTTGCTTCGAGCTGCTTTGCTTGGAAGAGTAGTGAGCTGGTCAGCTCGGCTCGGAGCTGCGAGTGGTGGCTTCTTCTTCTTCTTGCGTTCGTGGAGCTCTTTGTTTCCATCTTTTGGTTCCCGGCTTGGTGCGATCATCGACCTCTTCGTGGAGGTGCCTCGGGGAAGCGACGCATCGACGGAAGGATCGGCACCTGCTCTCACCAGAACGTGTTGAGAAGCGCGGGAGGTGGTTCCTCGGGGAAGCAACGCATCCGACGGAATGATCAGCGCCTCGTCTCACCAGCAGTGTGAAAGCGCGGGGAGGATTCGCGGGAGTCGGGAAGGATCGCAGCTCACGGCGATTGGATCCAGCTCGCTCTCAGCTGGAGCCGGGTCCGAACAACTTGAAGACCACACAGAGTGGAGAGGTTCGAGATAGGCTCTGGGTTTTCAGCTCATGTCTCCGAGCTGGAGCTCGTTATTAAAGGCGTCTGCCACCATTTCGTGGATGTGTGTGTGTGCGTACGTTTGTCCGTGGGCCCGTCTAATAAGTAGGAACTGCTGTTAAGTGCATGTGACTTACATAATAAGTAGACGGTTGTAGTTCTTTGTCGTGCTTTGTTGCTTGTATAATTGCATACGTGTTTTGCCTTGTTTAATTGCATACGTGCTTATTATATAAATGTCCATGTGTGAATGTAAACCTGTTCTTGCGTCCATTCCCTCATTGAACTGCCCCATCTTGCACTCCGAATATAGTTGGTTTTTAATAGCCGATAAATAGAATCGGGTCTGGCGAGGTCTGGCGATAATACCGCTCGGTTATCCCAGAACGGAACGGACCGCTTAAGCGGTTCGTGTCCAAGCAGGCCTTCGCCGAGGTACGGTCCTCGGTAGGTTACCGCCGGTACTTAGGTATATCGATATTCGGCGATTGACCCTATATCGCGCGGGTAGAATACGGACTGGGCCGTGTGGGATTAAAAACCCACCCGTGACTGGTTTCTGGCGTTGTTCCAGAAAGTCACGACTGGATTGTCCGTTCGGTGGGCGAAGCGACCGCTATTGGTTAGACGCGGTCGTTCGCACGTCGACGGGCGGGAATTCTACAACACTTGGTGTCTGGGAGTTGAGATTCGAATCCACCCTGCCTCGAACAAATTAACGGGAATCGGACCAAGGGTGAGCTGGAGCGACCCTCGATTCCATCAAATTGCAAGTGGTAAAAATTATTTCCGAGAAGCAAGATGGCGGTTCAGGCGAACGGGAGCAGGGGGTAATGGATGTAGAAATAGTTAGAATCCATGGCCCAGGATGAGATCCCCGAGCAGGAAATGCTCATTGTGCAGGAGCAATTCCCCCCACAATCGAACCAGAAAAACCGAAATGGCGCGCAGCGGCAGAGGCCGCGGTGGATGCACCCCCCTCCCCCCCTCCGTCAGGATCCCTCCCCGGTCCCCGGCGGATCCGCGACCGACCGAGGCGATTCGGCTTCGGCGGGGTCTACTGAGATCAGCCAAGTGGGGAAATGCTTGCGCGGGTGCTGCAGCAATAAACAACATAAATGAAAATGCGCAACAAATGAAAAACAACATAAATGAAAATGCGCGCAGGATGGAAAACGAGATGAAGTGCATGAATAAAAAAATGGATACGAATGCGCAACAAATGGATGAGAATGTGCAACGCTGCGGGGTGAGATGCAGAGCGTGGGGCGATGCCTGCAAGCGGGCATAATGGCGGCGCCACTGCTAGAGCGAGCGAGCTGAGGGGGAGTGTGGACTGTGTCGGCCCCGCGGTGGAGGACAAAGTAATACGGGGGACGTGTAAGACGAGACTCGTGCAGGTGACAGAGAAAGTGACGGTGACACAGAGGGAAAAATTAAATGGGTGACGGAGACGTGTACGGCAAGACACGTAGAGACGACGAAATAATAAAAGGGATACAGAGACACGGGAGGTAGAAACGGTAGAGGAGAGGACTACACGATAAAGACGGGTGAAAGACGAACGCACACACACAGAGTTAGTGGAGGACGATGAGGGGAGCTGGGGGAATGTGTCGTGACCCGGTGCAAGCAGCCGGATAGCCTCCTTATGGAACGAGGGGAGGGAATATTCCCCCTTGAAGCTGATCTCAACCAGGTGGGTCGGTCGTGCCGAGCGAGTTAGGAGGGGCGAGTGCTGTGAATGGGTGGCACGCGAGGCTTGGGGGTGTGAAGGCCCGCGGAACCCTTGTGGGGAACGAATCCCCAGTGTGGTGTTCCGGTGTGTGTGGTTCCAGTATGTGTGTTCACGAGTGTTGCGGAATGTGTGCTGAGAAGCGCGCATGGCGTGGGTGAGGGGCGTTGTGTGAAAGGGACGCGTGTGTGAGTAATATGGTGTGCCTGGTAGCGAGTGTGCCGAAATGCGGGCCTTCAGCACGCCGTGTGTAAAGGAAACACCGAGTGTGGAAGGAACAGCGTGTGCGAGGAAACAGCGTGTGTGGTTCGGAATGTGTGAGTAAAACGGCGTGCTTGAGTGAAAGGTGTGTGTGAGAGAAACACCGAGGGTGGAAGGAACAGCGTGTGTGAGAGAGACAGCGTGTGTGAGAGAGACAGCGTGTGTGAGGTCGCTGTATGTGAGGGAGATGGCGGTTGGCATGCGCGAACATGCAACCGCATGTCCCGGTGTGAATGTCATGTCGAGGTGTGTGAGCATCGTGGCACGCAGGAGTGTGCGCGTT
Organism: Eptatretus atami; assembly: GCA_035128595.1. Taxonomy (NCBI): domain Eukaryota; kingdom Metazoa; phylum Chordata; class Myxini; order Myxiniformes; family Myxinidae; genus Eptatretus; species Eptatretus atami. The sequence goes on along the minus strand of CM068953.1, from coordinate 28,012,916 downwards.
GAATGGCGACGACGACTGCGACAGATGAGGAAAAAAGCCGGGTAGCGGCCGTAGCTGTTTTGAGGACCGCGCCGGGTTTGCACGGCAGCGCGTTCGGGGTCCGTGCTGTGCTCCGCACGAGGCCGCCACGTGCGCGCCTGCGGGAGTGAAGCCCGGTCCGTAAACGCACGCGGTGGATTAGCCGATCCCGCAGACGGACAGAAGTTAGGCTGGATAATGGATTTGACCGGATGGGTTCTCCAGGCAGGCATGTGTGTAAGCTCCGACGAGCAGAGCACATGTGTTCGCGTGGGGAACCCCTCGAAACGCGAGGCTTGTTTTTATGCGCAAGGGTGACGTCGTGGCTGCAGGGTTGGAATCCGGCAGAAGGGAAATCCCTGCCGGATGGTACCGTCCGAGGAGGGACGAGATGCGCGAACAGCTGCCATGACGTCACGGGGAAAGGAGCGCAGGTTGCGTGTTGCCGCGCTGGTGCACGCATGAAAAAAAAGCAAGCCTCGCTTCGGGTGAAAGGATTCCCTGGGCAAGGGGTGGAAGACCCCCTGTCAGGGGCACAGGAACTACTAGTTAGGGGGATGGGTTAGCGATAGTTAGACCGGCTTCATGGGGAGGGACAAGTCCTCATGGAGCCCGTGGAATGGATTAGTTAGAGGGATTTAGTTCAGATTTAGGAAAGGGGAATTTTTTTGGATTTTCGGAGACATGGACAGACTGGAAATGTGTAGTGGGGACGTAGCTTAGCTACGTAGAGTAAATGAGCTGCATGAGAATAAGGGATGACGAGGGAGCACGAGTTAGTCAGGGGATTTAGTTAGAAGGATGGCAGTAGAGAGTGTTGTGTGAGTTGTGAAATGGAAAGTGTGGGACAGCGGGCCCAAATGTGTGAGTGGAGCGAATGTGGTATGCATGGTGCGAATGACTGGTTGGGGGGAGGAGTGATTCCCACCCAACTGACCCCGGGGTCAGTTTAATGTTAGCTAGTGGTTATTCAAATTTACTAACAGGAGGTCGTTTTGTTGTTAGTGTCGAGAGAAGGCACGAAACCCGTTTGGAGGGGTGCAAGAGTTCATGGACCGGCTGCGAGCGTGGCTGTGGAAAGTTGAGTATTTGTTTAGTGGGCACCCCGGGCACCGGACTAGTCGGCCAGAGTAGGCCAAGGGCCCAAGAGGGGCGGGATAGTGTAGTGGCACGGGCGACCCGTCGGAAACTGGGACCCGTAGCGCCAGAATGCCACGGGGGTAGTGTAGTGGGCACGGGCGACCCTCGGAAAGGGACCCGGGGCATCAACACGCCACCTGGGCATCGGAGGGGGGCAATGCCAGAGAGGGCAACCCCCCGCATTTATAGGGAGCAGCTCGGCTCGGAGGCAGCCTGCGGGCCTGGGGTGCCATGGTTAGAGTTTGGCAGAGGGGAGTTCCTGCCAGTGAGCCACGGTGCCCAGCAGGAAATTGTGCGAGGGCACGTATGAAAATTTGTGCCATGGTTAGAGTTCGGCAGAGGGGGAGTTCCTGCCAGTTGAGCCACGGTGCCCAGCCAGGAAATTGTGCGAGGGCACGTATGAAAATTTGAGGGCAAGGCCCAAATTTATAATGGACACCAACACAGGCGACGGGAATCATGGTTTTTAGAACCGATAGTTTTAAAATGTGAGGTGTTTTTGGAAAGCCCCGGGGTAGTTTCAGGTTAATGAATGTTAGGGTAGATAGGAGATGTACCTTCGCACCATCCATCCTTCGCTCGTTGTAGGCCGCTGGACTCACCTTGGTAGATCGCTGAACTCTGAGGAGGCCATTCTGAGGCTTCGTTGGGCTCGAGACAGGACGCTAGTCTCTCCCTATTCCCCTCCAGAGAGGGAACGTAGGGGTTGGGAGTAGGCTAGGCTGACAGGATAGGCTAGCCGGACAATGACGATAAAGGGGGTTCGGGAGCCGATTATAAAAGGGGGGAAAAAAAAGAGGGGCAAAATTTTGTTGTGTTTTGTGGCAAATTAAGGGAGTGGGTATGGACAGAGACAGGCAAAGGCGATAGAGTGGTGGGAGACAGTAGGCTAGGTCCGAGCCCACCTTCAGACGGCCGGCACCACCGCACTCCCTCCGGACCTGATGGAACCACACCAGAGGCCGGCCAGCTTCATCTGCCGGCCTGTTTGTGCTGCAGCCCTGTTCTGCAGGGGCTTACCTTGCCATGCCTAGTTTGCCTGCCTCTGCCATGACCCCATGCCTGCTTGCCCTTGTTTGCGTTTGCCCCTGTGTCCATCCATCACCATGTGCGCCGGAACATCCAGTTTTGCAAGGACTGCCCTGCAGGCAGCCCGTGCATCCATCATGCTCATTTGTGTTTTTGACCATCTCCATCCATTCCCCTGCATCAATGAACTTTGAAATGACTTTTACCTTCTCCCCTTTCACAGATCACAAGTCCTGGGCATGGTTAAGTAATGGATAAGTTGAGTGAAAATTGTAAATACGTGGAACCCTACCTGCATGTTTGTTTTAGCGCCGGCAATTAGTTTAAGTTGTCCGAATGAGTCTGAGAGTTTGTTTAGTTAGTTACGCAGCGCATTAGGTTATTTATTTTTTGGGACACGTATAAAGAAATGTCACACTCAGGGATCGAAGATAGAACGTACTAGGGGAAAATTACACATGCTGGTCACACGAAAATTTGACGACTTGGGACGAGTCTGCAAAAAGGGAGGGTAGTGTTACGAATTTGGGAATTCGATTGCACACAACATTCAGGTTCCTTTAGTCAGCTATGTCGATAAGTGCTTGTTCCCTAGATAGCTCACCTTTCATTGTTTTAAATGTTCAGAAATCGATTAGATGCGCTGCGGATCGATTTAAGAGTTAGGGAATGAACAATGGAGACATCCCTCCCCCTCTTCTGCGAAGAGCAAGAAGAACCCTGCCGTCCGTGACTCATGATGTCAACAACTCCATCCCACCCGTGGCTGAGCGGGGGATGGAGCACGAGGCATGAGTCATGAGTCACGCCGGAGTGGGGGAAGGTCGGAGAAGGATAAGAGGAGATCTTTTCTTTTGTTCGTGGGCAGAGTTGGAGAAGGGAGTTGAGGGAGTCGTTCAGCAGACCTTCGGGTCCTGTTTGGCTTGGGTTAGGGTTGAGGCCTTCGGAAGCTTTTTGCTTCGGCTGGCTCAGTGAGCTTCGGCTGCGGCCTGGCTCGAGAGGAGGCTTTTTGCTTTGATGGTTCCGTGAGCTTCGGCTTCTGCTTGGCTCGGGAGAGCTTTTTGCTTCGAGCTGCTTTGCTTGGAAGAGAGTTGAGCTGGTCGCTCGGCTCGAGCTGCGAGTGGTGGCTTCTTCTTCTTCTTGGTTCGTGGAGCTCTTTGTTCTCCATTTTGGTTCCCGGCTTGGTGCGACCATCGACCTCTTCGTGGAGGTGGTTCCTCGGGAAGCGACGCATCGACGGGAAGGATCGGCGCCTCGTCTCACCAGCACGTGTTGAGAAGCGCGGGAGGTGGTTCCTCGGGAAGCGACGCATCGACGGAAGGATCGGCGCCTCGTCTCACCAGCACGTGTTGAGAAGCGCGGGAGGATTCGCGGAGCTCGGGAAGGATCGCAGCTCACGGCGATTGGATCCAGCTCGCTCTCGCTGGAGCCCGGGTCCGAACAACTTGAAGACCACACGAGGTGGAGAGTTCAAGATAGGCTCTGGGTTTCAGCTCACCTGTCCTCCGAGCTGGAGCTCGTTATTAAAGGCCTCTGCCACCATTTCTTGGGTGTGTGTGTGTGCGTACGTGTGTCCATGGGCCCATCTAATAAGTAGGAACTGCTGTTATATTAAGTGCAAGTGACTATACATAATAAGTAGACGGTTGTAGTTCTTTTGTCGTGCTTTTGTTGCTTGTATAATTGCATACGTGTTTTGCCTTGTTTAATTGCATACGTGCTTTATTATAATAAATGTCCATGTGTGAATGTAAACCTGTTCGTTGCGTCCATTCCCTCATTGAACTGCCCCATCTTGCACTCGGAATATAGTTGGTTTTTAAGTAGCCGATAAATAGAATCGGGTCCGGCGAGGTCTGGCGATAATACCCGCTCGGTTATCCCAGAACGGAACGGACCGCTTAAGCGGTTCGTGTCCAAGCAGGCCTTCGCCGAGGTACGGTCCCTCGGTAGGTTACCCGCGCGGGTACTTAGGTATATCGATATTCGGCGATTGACCCTATTTCGCGCAGGTAGAATACGGACTGGGCCGTGGTGGGATTAAAAAACCCACCCATGACTGGTTTCTGGCGTTGTTCTAGAAAGTCACGACTGGATTGTCCGTTCGGTGGGCGAAGCGACCGCTATTGGTTAGACGCGGCTGTTCGCACGTCGACGGGTGGGAATTCTACAACAATATATGTATATATATATATATATATACACACTGTATAGTAGCAAATACAACACGTCCCTTCACTGACGGGAATATGAAAAGAGGGGGAGGGATAGAGAGGAGAGAGAGAAGGAAAGACCGTCTGTTTCCTCCATAACTCCAAAACCATGAAACCTCGCGGCCCCAAACTTTTCTTGCTATCAAGCGAACTCCAAGGTCGTGCATGAGTAAAAAATCGGTGCTTGGGTTAATTTGAACATCCTTTTTGAAAATGATTAATGGCCTTATTTAATTATTCTTTATCAGTGCTCATCCTTACTCACCTCGCTCTCCCTCACCTTGGTCTTAATTTGACATTTTTTGGGGGCCTGCTCAACAATGCCTTGACTTGGAACAGGCCTTTATGGTTTCTGACCGATAAAGTTTTTTCCCCCCACTTTCCTCACTTGTATCATTGAATGCCTGATCGTTCTACCTACGAATCGCTGGATATGTTGTAATGCTTATTTATAAACGCCCGGAAACACCAGCGTTCCTGGCGTTATTTAATTTGTGCACATGCCATAATGTGTAGAATCTCTTAACATGAGCTGAATTTCAAATTTTAAACTCCGGAACTGAACTTATCAGCCGTTCCGACTGACAACAAAAAGTGTTAATTTGTCCAATTCAGACATTGCTTGACATTCTAGGTGTCTCCATGTGCATGGTGTTGGGTCGACAATCGCTTACCAAGCCAGCCATTTATTATCAACCGTTTTGTTGGAGTGCTCGCTTGAGTGCTTAAGCCACTTGGCGAGTGCTATACCAGCTGCTTGGTTGTTCGTTTCCAAGACATAGCCATACATGACAAAAGTATTTGCCTTCTCACTGAATATATTGATTGACTTGAACAAAGTTCAGGCCCTACTCGCATGCGTTTGGCCCCGTGTTGTCATGCATGCATGCAGGCAGGCCTTTGTCACGTAGATAGCGTGGGTTTTACATACTGCTGCCCGGTTTTATAGAGAACCCGGCGGTTAAAATGAAAATCTTGTTGTTTGGGCACATTTTATCGCCCTTCCCTTCCCCTCCCCTCACATTGCCTTCCCTTCCCCGCCCATCACGCTGCCTTCCCTTTCCCTCACGCTGCCTTCCCTTTCCCTCACGCTGCCTTCCCTTTCCCTCACGCTATGAACACGTCGATCGATAATCTCTCCCCCCTCCACCTTTCCTCCTCAAGTCCCCCTACCAAACGCAAGTCCAGAACCCCTCCCCTCATGCTTACCTGCTCTTAAATCTCCACTCTATTTCTGCCTTCCCCCTTCCTCTTCCCCCAATGCTCCTAACTCCCCTCCCCCCTCCCAGAGTGTACAGCAACATTTGAGAGGCGTTGCTCTCCTCACCCCCCACTTCCTCACTCTTCCCCCTTCCTCACCCCCTCCTAGCCCCCCCCCCAACCGCCCTCACTCCTCCCTCCTCGCTTCCCCGTCCCTCATCTCCTCGCTTCCCCGTTCCTCATCGGGAGAGAGGGAGACTTCCCTTCCTCTCTCACCCTTCCTCTCTCACCCTTCCTCTCTCACCCTTCCTCTCTCACCCTTCCTCTCTCTCCCACCCTCTCCCTCTCTCTCCCATTCTCTCCCTCTCTCTCCCACTCTCTCTCACCCCTCGCCCCTCTCTTTCCTTCCTCTCCCCCCACCTCTCCCTCTCTTTCCCATGCCTGCCCCTCTCCCTCTGCTAAGACTGGTGGTATTTTTTTTGAATTTAAAATGGCTTCCCCAGAGTGGAGCATAGACGAATTAGATTCAGAGAGAGCTGACCAGAGGAATGCAAAGGCTGCTGCATGTGTGAGCATAGACGCATGCAGGCAGGTCTTTGCCAGGTAGATAGCATGGGTTTTAAATGCTCCTGCCCGGTTTTATATAGAACTCGTTGCTCCCCCCCCACCTTGCTCCTCCCCCACCTTGCTCCTCCCACCTTGCTCCCCCCTGCCTATGCTCCCCCCTACCTTGCTCCCCCTACCTTGCTCAACCCCTACCTTGCTCCCCCTCCTACCTTGCTCCCCCCTCCTACCTTGCTCCCCCCTCCTACCTTGCTCCCCCCTCCACCTGCTCCCCCTCCTACCTTGCTCCCCCTCCTACCTTGCTCCCCCTCCTACCTTGCTCCCTCCTTCCTACCTTGCTCCCTCCTCTCTACCTTGCTCCCTCCTCCTACCTTGTTCCCTCCTCCTACCGTGCTCCCCCCTACCTTGCTCGCCCCCCACCTTGCTCTCCCCCTCCCACATTGCTCCCCCCTCCTACTTGCTCCCCCTCCTACTTGTTCTCCCTTCCCTCCTCGTTCCTTCCTCCTTTTTTTTTTTGTTGTTAA
>CM068953.1:27982714-28002364 GCA_035128595.1 Eptatretus atami | reverse complement strand
GAAGTTTTGAGTTTTTTTTTTAAAGTTTTGGTCGTATTCATAACGTGTTGGTCGTATGCTAACATATTAGTAACGGGCACGGAACGTTTCGTTGTCTTATAGATAACTTATACCAACGAATGCTTAGCCTGTTGTTCGGCGTTCACAACCTAGCCAACGAAGTTTAACTTAGGCATAGCGGCGCTGCACGTATCGCCGACGAACTCGTGGCGTTCTCTGTTAAAAACTGCCGCACGCCGATTTAAATCATAACTGCCTGAAAATTGGAAGTGTCAACATCGCAGTCACACTTTGACGATTTAGCCAGCGTATGCCGACCTATGAAAAATGTGTCTAAAACGCTGGCACACGTCGAATACGGTTGGTAAGTTGTGTATACGTTAGAGCACGCTGAAAAACAATGAAGTACGCTGTCATATTCCGTGGTACGTAATAGTACGTCGTGAAATTTCAAGCATGCTGAAAATTTTACGACGTACTCGACGTATGGCTCACACAGAGTTCCGCATACGCTGGCATAAGTTCTCGGCACGCTCCGCGATCGTTGACACACGTCGGACACACGTTACTTGTAAGTTACTCATAAGTCGAAACACCGTCGAGGTAATGTTTAGCATACCCGAAACTTAATTTTTAACCTATGAGTAACGTGCTTTGAACTATGAGTAGCGTGCTTTAAACCTATGTGTAGCGTGCTTTGAACCTATGTGTAACGTATCTCAAACGCACATTGGCGTATGTAGACGAATTTGATTGACGTCTTCCGGACGACCACAGAACTTACTGAACGTGTTTCTAACTTACATCTACCGTATAATGGCGATTTGGCAGCGTTTAGGGGAATTGGTATATACAAATGGGCTTCACAAGAGGAACCCGTCAGTGTTCCAGACTCCATGTTGAGTAGATGTCAATGTCAGTAGTAGTAGTAGTAAGTAGTAGTAGCAGCAGCAGCAGCAGCAGCAAGCAGCAGTAGTAGTAGTAAGTAGTAGTTCGAGAGAATTTAGTGATGTCGATGTTAGTAGTAGTAGTAGTAGTTCGAGAGAATTTAGTGATGTCGATGTTAGTAGTAGTAGTAGTAGTTCGAGAGAATTTAGTGATGTCGATGTTAGTAGTAGTAGTAGTTCGAGAGAATTTAGTGATGTCGATGTTAGTAGTAGTAGTAGTAAGTAGTAGTAGTAGTAGTTCGAGAGAATTTAGTGATGTCAGATGTTGGTAGTAGTAGTAGTAGTAGTAGTAGTACTTTCAAGTAACATGTTGCGAAGTGTGAACAACGATCGTGTAGCGTGCTTACAACACGTTACTCATAGGTTAGAAATAAGTTTCGGGTACGCTAAACATTACCTCGACGTGTTTCGACTTATGAGTAACTTACAAGTAACGTGTTTCGACGTGTGTCAACGATCGCATAACGTGCCTACAACTTATGGCCAGCATGAGCAGAACGTGTGAGTCATACGCCGGCATACGTCGTAAATTTCAAGCATGCAAAAATTTAAGGACAACCCAAAAGTACAACGTTTAAAGCCAGCGTACTACGACGTATGGCAGTGTTTTTCAGCGTGTTCTTAACGTATACAAAAGTACCCATAACGTATTCGACGTGTGCCAGCGTTTTAGACAAATTTTTTCATAAAGCGGCATACGCTGGCTAAATCGTCAAGGTGTGACAGCGGCTTAACCCCTGACCCGCTGAGTGACTAACTCACTGACTGGTATTAAAGATCGGTACCTTTCGGGGACATAGAAAGCTGAAATTTTCAGTGCCAATAGGCATCGTAGCCGACACACCGGGAAAATTCACAGAACTGTCTGAAAACATCTGTAAATGAAAATAGAAATAAATGAAATATATAATTGGAAAAATGCAGTTGGGTGACCCGAGACAATGGGGAAGCACGGTAATTTTGTGCATCGATGGACATCAAAGCGATACACCGGGAAAAATCCCGAACCGTTGGAAAGCGTCGTAAATGAAAAATATAAATAATGAAAGAAAAAAGAAAAATCAAATGCAGGTGAGTGACCCGAGACGATGGGGAAGCGCGGTTCGTATGCATACCCACTACTATGTGTAAGCATACTCCGCTAGTATGTGTATAAGTCAATCGGATGGAAATTGGCAATTTATGTTACTTTGACCTTTTCACCTCAAATCTTCTATTTAGCAAAGTAACAAATATACAAACAAAGAAACAGGTGAAAACATAACCTCCATCCACCTTTGGTGGTGGACTTAATAAACCACAACTATTACTGCTCCCATGTCTTTCGAGCACCTTAATTGTAGAGTGGGTAAGACCTTGTTGCATTACCCTCACTTGTGTGGTTCCATTGCCATGGAAATAGTTACGACTCGTGAGTGCTCCAATACTCTGTCAAGAGCTTGGGCCTCCACCATGTTTTATGGTTTTGATTGCTGCTGGAGTAAAAAGTGTACCCAAACTTATAACAATGACTGGAATATAATGTCATTTGGATAAACTATGTAAATGTTTGTGTTTTAGTTTCTGTGGCACGCTGGAATCCTCTTTCAATTCTGCTTTGTGGCATCAGCCTTACTTTCCCGTTTTTGGCTATACAGTCTCTCGTACTGCTACCTCGCCGCAACATCCTTTCCCCGCACCATCAAGATAAGCTATGGGTGAGAATCTGGGATCTTAGCAGAAGAGTTCTGCTGATTTTGGGACTGGGGCAGATTGTTGAATGAATTATTGAAAATTTACTAATGGAGGGGTTGAATTGAGAGGGTGTTTTAATTTTCCCAATGCTTTTTGAAAAAAACAAAATGGAGGGATATTGTAATTGTGTCTGTCTGTCTGTCTGTGTCCGTCTGTCATCACGCTATCTCCTCTTAAACCATTGTGCAAAAATTCACTAAACTTGGTAGTTATGATCACCACTTGGCACGAAGGTGTGAAAGCAGTAGAGGAGGGTGTCAAAAGGTCAAATACCAAAAAATGCAATTATGGACGTGTTATCAAACACTTTAATGAAACTTTGTCTCGGTAATCAACATTGGGGGCTGCATGAAACGTGCAATGATTTTTTGATTTGACTCCTGGTTCATGCCCCATGGGTTGGGATCTTCGGTTCACAGGGGTCAAAATGGAAAAACAAACAAACAAAAAAAAATACATTTCAACTCAATATTTGATGTTGGGTCATTCCTAGTGGAACTCATTTCCTTCTATTTGTTTGTCTATTGTTTAACAATCATGGGTTTTACATGTTTGAAATAGATTGTGACCTTTGTCATCTGTAATATGAAATCCTTCTTTTCATTAGTTCCCAGTGCCCATAAAGAACAATGGAAGGGAGTCAAATATATGATTTATTGCGAAGTCAAAAACATGGAAGGTGTTCCTCATTTTCTTTTTGAATGCAGATTTGAGTCCACATGACTTTGCATTCTGCTTTTTTTTTTCTTCATTATCTTAGACTCATAGCGGAACACACATGACATAAGACTGTTACATTAGACAAACACAGCCCCTGAGCTTGGGGGAAGTGCTGCCACTTCCAGGGTACTCTGGGTAAAAGCAACGTCAACAATGGTACTGCATTTCTCACTGCACTCAGTGTGGCATTTCCTCAGGAGGAATTTCTTCTCCCCATGGATACCAACATATGGGGTTTGTCCGTGCTTTTAACCTTTTAAATGCTGAATGTCAAGCAAGGAAGCAGCACATACCCTTTTTTAAAGTCTTTGGTACGACTGTCAGGGTTTGAACCACCGACCTCCCAGACTCTGAGCAGATGCTTTAACTTGGCTAATGTTACGCCACACCGAGTCTGGTGGCGATAGATCCAGTTTAGGCATCTGGTGATAGATCGGAGTTTAGGATTCGCTTTTGTTGTGGAACCAATATGTGAGGTTTAAAACTATTAGCTAAAGGTTATGGTTGAGGTCGAAGAGCTGAGTTCGTCGATGCAAGTTATTGTGAAACCATTTTCAACGTTTAGGACCTGTATTTGTGTTGGCCGATGGTTGAACATTTGGTTTTAGGGCTGGGCTCAGTGTGGGATAGGACCCAGCAGGATCACATTTCTGACGCTTTGAGCTGGTTTAGTGTGGGATCGTTTTCTTATTTTATTTAATCTTTGATCAATAATGAGGTTTGTTTAAGTTTTTGTTTGGTCTTGGAGTGGGTTGTGAGTGTCGATTGCCTAATGTATAATGTTGGTTCCATTTTATAACTCCAATGATAAGTAAACTTTTGAGGTCGTGGATGTGAATAAACAGACATGAACCTTAATTGTGACAAATGCATGTTGTTCATCAACAATGGCTGTGTTTTCAGTTTATCCCTCTCGTTCTTCAAACGACATGAGTTGCATGAAGTTGAGGATGGAGAAGAACAAGTTGAATTTGAAATTCAACAAGTCCCATCACCTACTGGTTCGGGTTTGTCTAAAATAATGCTCTTGTGACATTATGTCATGTCATTGATGATAGAGTTGGTAAAACTGTTTCCGAGAACAACAAAATAATCATTTGCACAATTCTTCTCATTAAAATTGTATCAAAAAAGTCTGAATTGGTGAAGGCTTTAGTGCATTGGGGAGTCAAGTGGATTGGTAGAGTTGATTTGGAAGTTGTGGAGTATGGAGAAGATACTGGATGATTGGAGGACGAGCATAAACCCACTTTTCAAACAGAAAAGGGGATACCATGGACTGTGGAAATGATAGAGGGATCAATTGATTGAGGGAGCATGCAATTAAAGTACTGGAGAGGATTGGAAATCAAAGTTTCAGGGAAATTGTAAAATATATATATGAGATGTAGTCAGATTAATTGCACTTAAGGGGAACAGTGGATGCAATTTTCATCATGAGACAGATCCAGGAAAATATGCTCGAAGGAAATAAGAAGCTATATTACGCATTTATAGATCTAGAGAGGGATCTGATGATATTGCAAGAGAAGTGGTGTATTGGTGTATGAGAGAGAAGGGTGTACCAGAGACGTTTGTGAGAATCGTGCTGGCAATGTTTAAGGGAGCTGGCGCTATGGTAAGGACAGTGAACAGGGACTCACAACATTTTAGAGTGGAGGTTGGTCTACACCAAGTAATTTCCTTTTTTTGTTTTTTTAAATACATGATCAAGGCTCATGGAAGAGCTAGAGCAGAATGGAAGGAAACAAAAATTAAAAGGGGAAACACCAACAGCAGAGTATAAGTGAGAGTGAGATCAAGGGTAGGGGGGAGAAGGACACATTGGGGTAGAACAAACTGTGCGTAAGTTGAATTAAACACAGCAATAAGAGGAAATGGAAAGCAGGGATGGAATAGAAAAGGAACAAACCAATTGACAACTAACAAGAAAAGAGGTGAGGGAGAGAGGGGGTAAAAATCACAATAACACAAAAAAGGAATGCTGGAAAATAGGGTAATTTATGGATGTGTTATTAATCACTTTTTAATGAAACTTTGTCTGGGCAATCAACATTGGGGGCCGCATGAAACATGCAAAAGATTTTTTGGATTTGACTCCCGGTTCATGCCCCAGGGATCAGGAGTATGGATGGGGAATGACCTGAGGTAGTGGTGAACATTGTCTTGAAATCCTGGAGGGAAGAATGAGACTAACAGACTGGGGAAGTTGCTTCCACAGGTGAGAGAAAAGAAAGAAAAAATGAGTGGAGGTAAGCAGTGAGCCTGGATTTTGAGAGTTCAACAGAAAAGGGTTATTGGCAGACCACATGTGCCTTGGAAAAACCTGAGAGGACAGAGCTAAGAGAGGGCAGAGTTTGCAAAACCAAAAAGGAGGTGGTGGACTACAGAGAGGCCATCAACCTTCTGCAATGTGAAAGTAACAGGCCAAGACATTTGGCTTCATTATGGAGATTCCAATGATATTGAGGACTTTGCTTTCCACAACATCAGAAGAGCAAGGTGTGATGCAGGGGAGCCAGCCCAAAGGGGAGAGCAGTACTCCATCAAGCTGCGAATGAAGGCCTTTTATGTTGTCAAAGGTTCACATTTGCCAAGGAAAGACATTGCACGACGAAGAATGCCCAGCCAGTGGCTGATTCAGGCCACCTTGCCGTTTTTCTGGTCATTTTTACTTCAGAGGCCATTTTTATGTATATGTTTAGGGTGTTTCTAAATTGTATTTTCCATTTTGAATGTAAATATAAAATAACTAATGGACATACATGCATGCAATTTCCACAATCTTCTAGTCCAATTCAGTTTTTGTTGACATGTCGGTGAACATCCACACCATGAGTGTAAACATGTCAGTGTGCACCATGAGTGTGTCTCAGAAAGTCTGATGTTCGATTTCAGTCCACGTTTCGCACAACATGTCCAAAGTCACATTTTTTAGCAAGTCACAACCTTTTTCAGGATTACTCTACACACTGGAGAGACACCTGAAAGGAAACCGTGCAAATAATAATTTATTACTTTGAGTGGGATAAAAATGGTTCAAAACTGCGTGCTTTTATGTCTAATAGTTTTTGTTTTAAAAAAAAATTTGCATTCAAAATAGGAAATATAATTTCCGAACACCTGTATATCTCAACTAAATACATCTTATTTTTCTATTTCAGAAACACTGCAAGTTAAAAGTTGATACGTAGTATCACGTTAAAAAAGAAAAAGTAATTACTTGTTACTTGTATTGAGTTCAAGTGTCTGCCTTGGATCAAACTATACCACTCGTGTTCTTCTTAGGGAAAGCGTCTTTGTGGGCAAGTGTCCACTCTCGCTTTATCTGTCACACTTCGTATGGCTGTCCCTCTCCAGTGCAGGCATTACTTGTATATCTCCACTCTCAACCCTTGGCTTTCTACACTGTCTGCAGGAGACATGGACTTGAGTATGTAAATTTGGCTTCTCTATCCCATTAACAACACTAATTTCTTTGTATTCCTGTTTTGTAGTACTGTATTATGCTTTCCCTCTGCCTTGCTAACCCTTCTCCTTCTTGTCTAAACTCGTTCATATCCGCCATCCTTTGCTTTCTTCCTCTCTGCTTTTTCTCCTGTTGCTGTTTTCATGCATTTCCTTTTCAACCCCTCCATTCTGCTTCGTGTCGTTTTAATCATTAACCCTTGTTGTCTCCTAGTTTCCTGGTATACAACTGTTGTTTGCGATCACCCAAAGCTGTGCTTGCTATGTTCCCATGGAATGGGCGTCTTATGGACGTGTGTAGACAACGGCTTTTAAAAGGTGAGGTTCATGCAATTTGCAATAACTTTCACTTGTACTATGTCGTCATTTGTGTTGAAAAAATAATGCTGCGCTAACTTTTAAGTGTTTAAAATGGAATAAACAAATGATCAATACTTAACGAGTTGTGATGTTGCACCAACTGAGAAAATGTGTGGTTACAATTGCCTCGTTCTCATTGAAAATTTTCCATGAGCCTTGTTCTTGTCGAGAAAAAATAAAATATTGTATGCTCGTATAACATTTCCTTTGTCTTTCTAGTTGACACAAATTTTCCTTCATCTCCACCAGTACACGAGAAGTTCATATCAGAACTAGGATAAGCTAAAATCAAACCACATCTCTTTTTGCATGGTAGAACACACGTGTTTGTTGCAATAACAGCCAGACAATAGTAAGGCCTATGTTTTTCATTGATCAATTCCCGTTAAACATTCACCACAACTGTTGCCTCCACACCATTTTTGCTTGGAGTCGCAACACTTTGTGTAAGCCAGGAAAAAGTATCAGCTGCCTCCACTATAAGGTTACACCGTGATGACCACCAAAACTGCAATAAGAGCAGTTATCTAGTCAAGAAGACAAATTTGCTGAAGGGTTTAAACTTTCTATTGGTGTGGCGGTTGATTTCTGGTGCAAAATCTTCACAAGTGTCCAATCTATTTTATGACGAAGTTGTGACTTTTTGTAAACCAGGAAGTATCTTGAGCAGTTGCGTATATCAGACATACTGAGCAATTTCCAAGCCTAGAAATTTTATTCCACAAAGCTTGACCGATCAAGCTGCAAAAGTCTTTAGCTTTCGTTTCTTACACGCTTATACTCAGTCCTCATCTTGTTTCTTACTTTATCCAAATGTAGGGATGGGATGGGGGAAAAAATGGCCACTCCATCAAATTTGTACAAAATGATATGCTGAAATGCTACTTTAGAGTGAAGTGATAAGTCATGGATTGCTTGGCCTCATGGATTGCAAGGTATGACAAAATTTAATAATTACAGAGGAAAAGGTCTTAGAACAGTCTGCTGATGATATAATTGAGGTTCATATGGGGTCATACTGGTTGTTGAAAAGAGCATTCTGAATAAACCTTTCCATATACCAGATGTGTACATTATTCAAACAAATCATGCAGTATCTCCTCCTCATGTAATAGATGTGATTATGTGACCCTTTATATGGCATCTATTTATTACCCTACACAGGGTGAGGAGGGAAGAAATTGGAAAGTCCAATATTGAGAAAAGGAACAGAAGGGATGAGGGTAGGATTGGAGGTACCTATATCGTTCTTGTGTATGTAATAGGTAGGAGGTAAATTGAGGAATTAAAAGTGAGGAAATTAAGAGAATGTAAGACAGTAGGAGAATGAAAGGAGGTGAGTGGAGTTTGGGAGACAAGGGAAGGGAGATTGGAAGGATAGAGGGTATGAGAATAGAGTACAATAGAAGGGAAGGAGCAGAGAAGGAGATGGGTGAAGAAAAAATTCTGCCATGTGGGGCGTACAAAATGTCACTCAAAAAGGAAGGACAACAGGGCAGTCAAATTTCTGAGTGGTGAAGAAGAATCGGGAATATTGGACAGGATATTAAGGGAGTGGGAAAGGGACTTTATGAGATGTATCATTGAGGGGGATGGTGTCGGGGGGGGGGGGGGGTCCATGCAAATGAACCCTCAAAATAATAATTTATTGGATGATGATGTCATTGGCATCCAGCTCAGGAAAAATGGTGTTGAACAAGTCAGAAAAAACACTTATAGAACAGCTCTCTGTTGAGCGCATGCCTCCACCAGGCTAAACATTTAGCTTTCATATCCTACTGATAGGCTGGATCTGCATCCAGACCTTAACAAAATCTAATCTGTTGTTCTTGACGACTTACTCTAAAACGCTGGCACACGTCGAATACGGTATGGGTAAGTTGTGTATACGTTAGAAGCACGCTGAAAAACAATGAAGTACGCTGTCATATTCCGTGGTACGTATAGTACGTCGTGAAATTTCAAGCATGCTGAAAATTTTACGACGTACTCGACGTATGGCTCACAAGTCCGCATACGCTGGCATAAGTTCTCGCACGCTCCGCGATCGTTGACACACGTCGGACACACGTTACTTGTAAGTTACTCATAAGTCGAAACACGTCGGTAATGTTTAGCATACCCGAAACTTAATTTTAACCTATGAGTAACGTGCTTTGAACCTATGAGTAGCGCTTAAACCTATGTGTAGCGTGCTTTGAACCTATGTGTAACGTATCTCAAACGCACATTGGCGTATGTAGACGAATTTGATTGACGTCTTCCGGACGACCACAGAACTTACTGAACGTGTTTCTAACTTACATCTACGTATAATGGCGATTTGGCAGCGTTTAGGGAATTGGTATATACAAATGGGCTTCACAAGAGGAACCCTCAGTGTTCCAGACTCCATGTTGAGTAGATGTCAATGTCAGTAGTAGTAGTAGTAGTAGCCAGCCAGCAGCAGCAGCAGCAGCAGTAGTAGTAGTAGTAGTAGTTCGAGAGAATTTAGTGATGTCGATGTTAGTAGTAGTAGTAGTAGTTCGAGAGAATTTAGTGATGTTCGATTGAGATAGTAGTAGTAGTTCGAGAGAATTTAGTGATGTCGAGTTAGTAGTAGTTAGTTCGAGAGAATTAGTGATGTCGATGTTAGTAGTAGTAGTAGTAGTAGTAGTAGTAGTAGTTCGAGAGAATTTGTGATCGATGTTGGTAGTAGTAGTAGTAGTAGTAGTAGTACTTCAAGTAACATGTTGCGAAGTGTGAACAAGATCGTGTAGCGTGCTTACAACACGTTACTCATAGGTTAGAAATAAGTTTCGGGTACGCTAAACATTACCTCGACGTGTTTCGACTTATGAGTAACTTACAAGTAACGTGTTTCGACGTGTGTCAACGATCGCATAACGTGCCTACAACTTATGGCCAGCATAGCAGAACGTGTGAGTCATACGCCGGCATACGTCGTAAAATTTCAAGCATGCAAAAATTTAAGGACAACCCAAAAGTACAACGTTTAAAGCCAGCGTACTACGACTATGCAGTGTTTTTCAGCTGTTCTTAACGTATACAAAACGTACCCATAACGTATTCGACGTGTGCCAGCGTTTTAGACAAATTTTTATAAAGCGGCATACGCTGGCTAAATCGTCAAGGTGTACAGCGGCTTTTACCCCTGACCCGCTGAGTGACTAACTCACTGACTGGTATTAAAGATCGGTACCTTTCGGGTGACATTAGAAAAGCTGAAATTTTCAGTGCCAATAGGCATCGTAGCCGACACACCGGGAAAATTCACAGAACTGTCTGAAAACATCTGTAAATGAAAATAGAAATAAATGAAAATATATAATTGGAAAAAAATGCAGTTGGGTGACCCGAGACAATGGGGAAGCACGGTAATTTTGTGCATCGATGGACATCAAAGCCGATACACCGGGAAAAATCACCGAACCGTTGGAAAGCGTCCGTAAATGAAAATATAAATAAATGAAAGAAAAAGAAAAATCAAATGCAGGTGAGTGACCCGAGACGATGGGGAAGCGCGGTTCGTATGCATACCCCACTACTATGTGTAAGCATACTCCGCTAGTATGTGTATAAAGTCAATCGGATGGAAATTGGCAATTTATGTTACTTTGACCTTTTCACCTCAAAATCTTCTATTTAGCAAGTAACAAATATACAAACAAAGAAACAGGTGAAAACATAACCTCCATCCACCTTTGGTGGTGGACTTAATAAACCACAACTATTACTGCTCCCCATGTTCTTCTGAGCACCTTAATTGTAGAGTGGGTAAGACCTTGTTGCATTACCCTCACTTGTGTGGTTTCCATTGCCATGGAAATAGTTACGACTCGTGAGTGCTCCAATACTCTGTCAAGAGCTTGGGCCTCCACCATGTTCTTATGGTTTTGATTGCTGCCTGGAGTAAAAAGTGTAACCCAAAACTTATAACAATGACTGGTATATAATGTCATTTGGATAAACTATGTAAATGTTTGTGTTTTAGTTTCTGTGGCACGCTGGAATCCCTCTTCAATTCTGCTTTGTGGCCATCAGCCTTACTTTCCCGTTTTTGGCTATACGATCTCTCGTACTGCTACCTCGCCGCAACATCCCTTTCCCCGCACCATCAAGATACAGCTATGGGTGAGAATCTGGGATCTTAGCAGAAGAGTTCTGCTGATTTTGGGGACTGGGGCAGATTGTTGAATGAATTATTGAAAATTTACTAATGGAGGGGTTGAATTGAGAGGGTGTTTTAATTTTCCCAATGCTTTTTGAAAAAAACAATAATGGAGGGATATTGTAATTGTGTCTGTCTGTCTGTCTGTGTCCGTCTGTCCATCACGCTATCTCCTCTTAAACCATTGTGCAAAAATTCACTAAACTTGGTAGTTATGATCACCACTTGGCACGAAGGTGTGAAAGCAGTAGAGGAGGGTGTCAAAAGGTCAAATACCAAAAAATGCAATTATGGACGTGTTATCAAACACTTTAATGAAACTTTGTCTCGGTAATCAACATTGGGGGCTGCATGAAACGTGCAATGATTTTTTGGATTTGACTCCTGGTTCATGCCCCATGGGGTGGGATCTTCGGTTCACAGGGGTCAAAATGGAAAAACAAACAAACAAAAAAAAATACATTTCAACTCAATATTTGATGTTGGGTCATTCCTAGTGGAACTCATTTCCTTCTATTTGTTTGTCTATTGTTTAACAATCATGGGGTTTTACATGTTTGAAATAGATTGTGACCTTTGTCATCTGTAATATGAAATCCTTCTTTTCATTAGTTCCCAGTGCCCCATAAAGAACATGAGAAGGGAGTCAAATATATGATTTATTGCGAAGTCAAAACATGGAAGGTGTTCCTCATTTTCTTTTTGAATGCAGATTTGAGTCCACATGACTTTGCATTCTGCTTTTTTTTTTTCTTCATTATCTTAGACTCATAGCGGACACACATGACATAAGACTGTTACATTAGACAAACACAGCCCCTGAGCTTGGGGGAAGTGCTGCCACTTCCAGGGGTACTCTGGGTAAAAGCAACGTCAACAATGGTACTGCATTTCTCACTGCACTCAGTGTGGCATTTCCTCAGGAGGAATTTCTTCCTCCCCATGGATACCAACATATGGGGTTTGTCCGTGCTTTTAACCTTTTAAATGCTGAATGTCAAGCAAGGAAGCAGCACATACCCTTTTTAAAGTCTTTGGTACGACTGTCAGGGTTTGAACCACCGACCTCCCAGACTCTGAGCAGATGCTGTAACTTGGCTAATGTTACGCCACCACCGAGTCTGGTGGCGATAGATCACAGTTTAGGCATCTGGTGATAGATCGGAGTTTAGGATTCGCTTTTGTGTGGAACCAATATGTGAGGTTTAAAACTATTAGCTAAAGGTTATGGTTGAGGTCGAAGAGCTGAGTTCGTCGATGCAAGTTATTGTGAAACCATTTTCAACGTTTAGGACCTGTATTTGTGTTGGCCGATGGTTGAACATTTTGGTTTTAGGGCTGGGCTCAGTGTGGGATAGGACCCAGCAGGATCACATTTCTGACCTTTGAGCTGGTTTAGTGTGGGATCGTTTTCTTATTTTATTTTAATCTTTGATCAATAATGAGGTTTGTTTAAGTTTTTGTTTGGTCTTGGAGTGGGTTGTGAGTGTCGATTGCCTAATGTATAATGTTGGTTCCATTTTATAACTCCAATGATAAGTAAACTTTTGAGGTCGTGGATGTGAATAAACAGACATGAACCTTAATTGTGACAAATGCATGTTGTTCATCAACAATGGCTGTGTTTTCAGTTTATCCCTCTCGTTCTTCAAACGACATGAGTTGCATGAAGTTGAGGATGGAGAAGAACAAGTTGAATTTGAAATTCAACAAGTCCCATCACCTACTGGTTCGGGTTTGTCTAAAATAATGCTCTTGTGACATTATTGTCATGTCATTGATGATAGAGTTGGTAAAACTGTTTCGAGAACAACAAAATAATCATTTGCACAATTCTTCTCATTAAAATTGTATCAAAAAAAGTCTGAATCGGTGAAGGCTTTAGTGCATTGGGGAGTCAAGTGGATGGTAGAGTTGATTTGGAAGTTGTGGAGTATGGAGAAGATACTGGATGATTGGAGGACGAGCATAACACCACTTTTCAAACAGAAAGGGGATACCATGGACTGTGGAAATGATAGAGGGATCAAATTGATTGAGGGAGCATGCAATTAAAGTACTGGAGAGGATTGGAAATCAAAGTTTCAGGGAAATTGTAAAATATATATATGAGATGTAGTCAGATTAAATGCACTTAAGGGGAACAGTGGATGCAATTTTCATCATGAGACAGATCCAGGAAAATATGCTCGAAGGAAATAAGAAGCTATATTACGCATTTATAGATCTAGAGAAGGGATCTGATGATATTGCAAGAGAAGTGGTGTATTGGTGTATGAGAGAGAAGGGTGTACCAGAGACGTTTGTGAGAATCGTGCTGGCAATGTTTAAGGGAGCTGGCGCTATGGTAAGGACAGTGAACAGGGACTCACAACATTTTAGAGTGGAGGTTGGTCTACACCAAGTAATTTCCTTTTTTTGTTTTTTTAAATACATGATCAAGGCTCATGGAAGAGCTAGAGCAGAATGGAAGGAAACAAAATTAAAAGGGGGAAACACCAACAGCAGAGTATAAGTGAGAGTGAGATCAAGGGTAGGGGGAGAAGGACACATTGGGGTGAGAACAAACTGTGCGTAAGTTGAATTAAACACAGCAATAAGAGGAAATGGAAAGCAGGGATGGAATAGAAAAGGAACAAACCAATTGACAACTAACAAACGAAAAGAGGTGAGGGAGAGAGGGGGGTAAAAATCACAATAACACAAAAAAGGGAATGCTGGAAAATAGGGTAATTTATGGATGTGTTATTAATCACTTTTTAATGAAACTTTGTCTGGGCAATCAACATTGGGGGCCGCATGAAACATGCAAAGATTTTTTGGATTTGACTCCCGGTTCATGCCCCAGGGATCAGGAGTATGGATGGGGAATGACCTGAGGTAGTGGTGAACATTTGTCTTGAAATCCTGGAGGGAAGAATGAGACTAACAGACTGGGGAAGTTGCTTCCACAGGTGAGAGAAAAGAAGAAAAAATGAGTGGAGGTAAGCAGTGAGCCTGGATTTTGAGAGTTCAACAAGAAAAGGGTTATTGGCAGACCACATGTGCCTTGGAAAAACCTGAGAGGGACAGAGCTAAGAGAGGGCAGAGTTTGCAAAACCAAAAAGGAGGTGGTGGACTACAGAGAGGCCATCAACCTTCTGCAATGTGAAAGTAACAGGCCAAGACATTTGGCTTCATTATGGGAGATTCCAATGATATTGAGGACTTTGCTTTCCACAACATCAGGAAGAGCAAGGTGTGATGCAGGGGAGCCAGCCCAAAGGGGAGAGCAGTACTCCATCAAGCTGCGAATGAAGGCCTTTTATGTTGTCAAAGGTTCACATTTGCCAAGGAAAGACATTGCACGACGAAGAATGCCCAGCCAGTGGCTGGATTCAGGCCACCTTGCCGTTTTTCTGGTCATTTTTACTTCAGAGGCCATTTTTATGTATATGTTTAGGGTGTTTCTAAATTGTATTTTCCATTTTGAATGTAAATATAAAAATAACTAATGGACATACATGCATGCAATTTCCACAATCTTCTAGTCCAATTCAGTTTTTGTTGACATGTCGGTGAACATCCACACCATGAGTGTAAACATGTCAGTGTGCACCATGAGTGTGTCTCAGAAAGTCTGATGTTCGATTTCAGTCCACGTTCGCACAACATGTCCAAAGTCACATTTTTAGCAAGTCACAACCTTTTTCAGGATTACTCTACACACTGGAGAGACACCTGAAAGGAAACCGTGCAAATAATAATTATTACTTTGAGTTGGGCTACAAAATGGTTCAAACTGCGTGCTTTTATGTCTAATAGTTGTTGTTTTAAAAAAAAATTGCATTCAAAATAGGAAATATAATTTCCGAACACCCTGTATATCTCAACTAAATACATCTTTATTTTCTATTTCAGAAACACTGCAAGTTAAAAGTTGATACGTAGTATCACGTTAAAAAAGAAAAAGTAATTACTTGTTACTTGTATTGAGTTCAAGTGTCTGCCTTGGATCAAACTATATCCACTCGTGTGTCTTCTTAGGGAAAGCGTCTTTGTGGGCAAGTGTCCACTCTCGCCTTTATCTGTCACACTTCGTATGGCTGTCCCTCCTCCAGTGCAGGCATTACTTGTATATCTCCACTCTCAACCCTTGGCTTTCTACACTGTCTGCAGGAGACATGGACTTGAGTATGTAAATTTGGCTTCTCTATCCCATTAACAACACTAATTTCTTTGTATTCCTGTTTTGTAGTACTGTATATTGCTTTCCCCTCTGCCTTGCTAACCCTTCTCCTTCTTGTCTAACTCGTTCATATCCGCCATCCTTTGCCTTCTTCCTCTCTGCTTTTTCTCCTGTTGCTGTTTTCATGCATTTCCTTTTCAACCCCCTCCATTCTGCTTCGTGTCGTTTTAATCATTAACCCTTTGTTGTCTCCTAGTTTCCTGGTATACCACTGTGTTTGCGATCACCCAAAGCTGTGCTTGGCTATGTTCCCCATGGAATGGGCGTCTTATGGACGTGTGTAGACAACGGCTTTTAAAAGGTGAGGTTCAAGCAATTTGCAATAACTTTCACTTGTACTATGTCGTCATTTGTGTTGAAAAAATAATGCTGCGCTAACTTTTAAGTGTTTAAAATGGAATAAACAAATGATCAATACTTAACGAGTTGTGATGTTGCACCAACTGAGAAAATGTGTGGTTACAATTGCCTCGTTCTCATTGAAAATTTTCCATGAGCCTTGTTCTTGTCGAGAAAAATAAAATATTGTATGCTCGTATAACATTTCCCTTTGTCTTTTCTAGTTGACACAAATTTTCCTTCATCTCCACCAGTACACGAGAAGTTCATATCAGAACTAGGATAAGCTAAAATCAAACCACATCTCTTTTTGCATGGTAGAACACACGTGTTTGTTGCAATAACAGCCAGACAATAGTAAGGCCTATGTTTTTCATTGATCAATTCCCGTTAAACAATTCACCACAACTGTTGCCTCCACACCATTTTTGCTTGGAGTCGCACAACTTTGTGTAAGCCAGGAAAAAGTATCAGCTGCTCCACTATAAGGTTACACCGTGATGACCACCAAAAACTGCAATAAGACGAGTTATCTAGTCAAGAAGACAAATTTGCTGAAGGGTTAAACTTTCTATTGGTGTGGCGGTTGATTTCTGGTGCCAAAATCTTCACAAGTGTCCAATCTATTTTATGACAGAGTTGTGACTTTTTGTAAACCAGGAAGTATCTTGAGCAGTTGCGTATATCAGACATAACTGAGCAATTCCAAGCCTAGAAATTTTATTCCACAAAGCTTGACCGATCAAGCTGCAAAAGTCTTTAGCTTTCGTTTCTAACACGCTTATACTCAGTCCTCATCTTGTTTCTTACTTTATCCAAATGTAGGGATGGGATGGGGGAAAAAATGGCCACTCCATCAAATTTGTACAAAATGATATGCTGAAATGCTACTTTAGAGTGAAGTGATAAGTCATGGATTGCTTGGCCTCATGGATTGCAAGGTATGACAAAATTTATAATTTACAGAGGAAAAGGTCTTAGAACAGTCTGCTGATGATATAATTGAGGTTCATATGGGGTCATACTGGTTGTTGAAAAGAGCATTCTGAATAAACCTTTCCATATACCAGATGTGTACAATTATTCAAACAAATCATGCAGTATCTCCTCCTCATGTAAATAGATGTGATTATGTGACCCTTTATATGGCATCTATTTATTACCCTACACAGGGTGAGGAGGGAAGAAATTGGAAAGTCCAATATTGAGAAAAGGAACAGAAGGGATGAGGGTAGGATTGGAGGTACACTATATCGTTCTTGTGTATGTATAGGTAGGGAGTAAATTGAGGGAATTAAAAGTGAGGAAATTAAGAGAATGTAAGACAGTAGGAGAATGAAAGGAGGTGAGTGGAGTTTGGGAGACAAGGGAAGGGAGATTGGAAGGATAGAGGAGTATGAGAATAGAGTACAATAGAAGGGAAGGAGCAGAGAAAGGAGAGTGGTGAAGAAAAATTCTGCCATGTGGGCGTACAAAATGTCACTCAAAAAGGGAAGGACAACAGGGCAGTCAAATTTCTGAAGTGGTGATAGAAGAATCGGGAATATTGGACAGGATATTAAGGAGTGGGAAAGGGACTTTATGAGATGTATCATTGAGGGGGATGGTGTCGGGGGGGGGGGGGGTCCCATGCAAATGACCCTCAAAATAATAATTTATTGGATGATGATGTCATTGGCATCCAGCTCAGAAAAATGGTGTTGAACAAGTCAGAAAAAACACTTATAGAACAGCTCTCTTTGAGCGCATTCCTCCACAGGCTAAACAGTTTAGCTTTCATATCCTACTGATAGGCTGGATCTGCATCCAGACCTTAACAAAAATCTAATCTGCTTGTTCTTGACACTTACCTAACTCATCCATGAAATTTTGTCATCCGTCCAAAACTTTTTTGAGATATTGCTCGATATATAATTTTTGGCTCCATCTCTCATTGGTGAAGAATCACTAAAGAAATTTAAACTCTTGTATTATATCCATATCTGGATCTTCACCAAAAGCGAATCAATTCGTCATTGTGAAACACTCAACCTGTCCACCAAGTTTCATCCGAATCCATCCAAACTTTTTGAGATATCCTGCACAGCCAAGCAAACACAGACAGATAGGGGTGCAGACATAACCGCCATCCACCTTTGGTGGTGGAGGTAATAAAATACACAGTGACACCGACACATTCTACAAATGTACTACTACCTCTAACATAGGCATCTTCATGAAATTGTTACTATTGCCACCTATGACAAAAATCTCAAAAGATGTCGTGATGGCAATCTGTATAAAGATGGTGAGGATGTATTGTGATGTCATTCCTACCTTGTCATTCCTTCTTTGTCATTCTTTCTTACCTTGCTTGGTTGTTTTTTGGGGCCTCCATCCTCCATGGTTTTTTTCATTTTTAAAAAGTGATTTTTCTGATTTGTGTAATACAGTATTGAGCAAGTTTTCTTTATTGGTGAATTGTTTGCCAGGTCATGATAAATGAACGATTTCTCTGCCAATATGGTGCAGAGGTCATACATTTGCCTTTGAGCCGTCTCTTCTGAGTTTGTTCTTGTACCTGAATCAAGACTGTTGGACTGGTGTCCGTGTCACAGGCAGGACTTTACATCAAAAAGTGCACCATCTGTTGGATAGGACGAACTGGAGACCCCTCTGCCAGTATTGACTTCTGGTGGAAATTAAAGATCCTACGCTGTCTTTCGCAAAGAGCATATGGTTATAACCAGCACTGTGACTAAATTACAAATTCCTTTCCAAAGTAATGCTACAAACTCTAATCACTGAGTTGGGCTTTGGCAGGTTCTCTCGATCGATAATGCATGGCAGAGCTTGAACCACATCTCGGATAAGTAAAAGTACGATGACGACAATCAAACCCAATTCCAATGACAGGGTAGTCGCAGCTGCTTCTCTCTCTGCTGGCTGCAAAAGGACAAGATTCTGGGCTGAAAAATGGAATGTCATTCAATCTGGGTAAATGTCATACTCTCACTCTGTTTCTCTGGAGGGATCATCTCATAAACCACCAATATATTGACATAATCAACTGCTGTAAGAGGTTGAACCATCTGAATTTATGGGCTTCACCATCATTCAGGACCTCTCCGGAGCAGACGATGTATCCAAGCCGACCTCCAACGCCAGACACAGACTGGTTATTTTATGTCATGTTGTGTTTCATATATATATATATATATATATATACACACACACACTACACACACTACACACACACACACACATATATATATATATATAATATATATATATATATATATATAATATAATAATAACACTGATGAGCCAAAATATTATGACCACTGACAGGTGAAGTGAATAACATTGATAATTATCTTGTTACAATGGTACCTGTCAAGGGGTGGGATATATTAGGCAGCATGTGAACAGTCAGTTCTTGAAGCTGATGTGTTGGATGCAGGAGAAATGGGCAGGAGTAAAGACCTGAGCGACTTTGACAAGGGCCAAATTGTTCTGGCCAGACAACTGGGTCAGAGCATCTCTGAATCAGCAGCAAGGCTTGTGGGGTGCTCCCAGTCAGCAGTGGTGAGTACCTACCGAAAGTGGTCCGAGGAGGGACACAAACCGGTGACGGTGTTGCGCGCCCAAGGCTCATCGATGCGTGAGGGTAATGAAGGCTATCCCGTCTGGTCCGAACCGAC
>CM068953.1:27963897-27976983 GCA_035128595.1 Eptatretus atami | reverse complement strand
CATTCGTGCCCTGCTCTGTGCGATGATAAGGTGTCACGAGCTAAGCACGGATCCACCTGCCATCGAGCATGTTTCGTTCAGTACGCGTGGATCCACCATGGCCCACGTGGTCAGTGCTCAAATTCGGCCAATTCTGCTATCGTGTGCACGGAGCCAACCCCGATCTCTGTCAGGAATTGAGGGGAACGATCGGATATAATAATTAGATGGAGGTTTGGAATGAAAAAGAATAAAGGTGTATCAGATGGAGAAATGGAGGGAAAAGAGGATGCCAATATAATTAAATCCAGAAATGGGTTGAAAAGAACGCGCCGCCTGTATCTTGCACACTTGTGTACTGTACAACGTGGCATGGTTGTTGTTTTTCTATTATCAGCCTCTGATGATGTAGTTATTGGCACCAACCTGCCAGCCACGCTCTCGCCGATATTGGATCATTTGCTTCTGTGTTGTGAAAAACAACATCCGTGCAGCCTCTTTAAGAGATATTCGTTTGTATGCCTTTTCAATGCAACCAGCAATCTCATCCCAGGTCGTTGTGAACGTCAGACGATCATCTCGAGCTTGCGGCAGAAGTTCCTTTGAGGGTATCGCTGTATCCTCGCAGCTGCGCTGTCGATGCTCGTGTGGTGTTGTTGCAGCTTCCATATTCCCCTCCTCCGGCCGTGGCACGTGCTGCACGTGTTGGCCTCCGCTAGGACCCAAATTCCTATTTACCTCAGGAATAAGCAGAGAAGAAGAGTATAAATGAAGTTAGAGTGGTGTAAGCAGACTGAGCTATGAGATCCACACATTGCACTGTCCCGTTGTCCCGCTAGACAAAAGGGAAGGGACTATCTGAACGTATATTAATGGAATAATTGTCTATGGACCACTGTATGATGGTTGCTATTGCTTTGGAGGGATGTGGTTCCCAGAACCACAACAATATACGTATGTAATATATGTATATATATGTATATATATATATATATATATTGTATATATAGTATACATGTATATGTAAGCCCCACCAGACCCCACTGGTAGTAACCCATCATATTGCATATCGTTGGAATCCTCTTGCTCATCCACACAAGGTGCTAGTCGTTCATAAGTCTGAATTTCTAATGGCCTCAAAGGCCTTTGTCCATGATGCAATGGAACACAATTCTCCACTAAGAGCTGGTGCTCCCTCTTCACACCTCTTTCCTGGACACTATGGATTGATAAGGTCTCAACATCATTGGCATCTCCTCAAAAGAAGCTGAAGTACACGTCCAACTGATCTCCCATCATGGACAGGTTAGTGTCCTCTTTTTACTGCCTCTATTTTGGTTGTGCTCCATCTGTCATTAGAATGCTTCCTCAACTACACACATGCTCTTCCAATAACATGCTTGTTAAACTCCCAAAATTTGGACTTGCTGCTCACCTCCACTCTTTTGTTCCCCTTTCCTCACACTTGTGGAAATGCATTCCAAGAGACATACAATCCTAGTCTTCCATCGATGACTTCCTGTTGGCAGTGCACCACTTTCATGCCAGCCTTCATGTCAACCCATCATCTTTTCCACCCCATGAACCCTCCCCTCTCCAAGCTTTCTTACTCACAGATTACTCTACTCTTTTCTTCATTTATCTTTCATTCCCTTGCTTGTTCTTCCATTATCTGTACGATTCCATTTTTCTTTCATGTTACCATCCTGCTCTTCTATGGGCCTACACATTGCATACCAAAACGTTATATCATGCATTCACTTTGAAACAAATGATGTTTAACTTATTTGTGCACTGGGCCACACCATTGCAGGAAGGAAGGATGTTCAATTTGCTGGTTTGGGAAGCACCATCCCATCTCTGGGTTTGACATCACTTTTGGGCATTGCCTTTGCTGGGGTTGCAGCCATACCAAAGCTTCAGGCACAAGGATTGGCCTTTTGTCTGCAGGTTCAACTCGTTTTTGTATTCTATCTTACAGGAAGTTTAATTCTGGAAAAAAATAACCTTTGTTGTCTCTTTACCTGTCTAACTACCTGTACACATATTTTTGTGCAGGTGATGAGCCGTGCTTTTCTTTATGGTGGTAATGCAGCTTTCATCGCCATTGCGTAAGTGTTTTATTTTCTCTTTTAACTTAGTCTTTTTTTTTCTTGTCTTTAACTGAATTTATGGTCTTTTTTGTTATGTTTGTAAATGTTTACAAAAGAACATTATTCCTCTTTGACATTTAATTCATCATAACATACCGTTTTGGGATTTTTTTTGTTTTGTCAACCTTCTGTTTCACAGTTTATTTTTATAATATGCAAGGTTCTGATGTTTGATGAAAATATTTTTGATGTTGACATCCTCATGTGAACACAAAGGTTTGAGTTCTTGTGTTGTATTGATGTTTAAAACCCAGAGCTACTAAGTCTGTAATAAGTGTCAACTTTGTAATAAAGAGAAGTGAACTATCTTTAAAGAACATTTGTAGGATCTGTCTTTTTATTATTGCATGTTTGTTGGTTTTTTAAATAAATACTAGGCATGCTTACCCGTAGCTTTGCTGACTGTTAAATTAAAAACAGCACGTTGTACTTCACAAACATTTTGGTTGTCTATAAATGTCGATGAGAATGTAAAATGATGAGCCACACGCAAAAAATGCATATTTATAATGCGTAGTTGTTTTACCTCCGCCACCAAAGATGGACTTAGGTTATCTTTTCACCCCTGTTTATCTATCTGTTTATTACTTGTGAAAATCGAAGATTTTTCAAGTATATTAGTTGATCTGGTTTGTGATTGTCTCTGTCTATCTGTGTTTGTTTGTGTGTATGTCAATTGCTCCAATCTCCATGAAACTCCACAACCTGGTACAGAGAGTGACAAACTGGAAGCCTATTTTTGTTGACATCAATAAGTCAAAAGGTCAAGATCACAAAAATATGTGAGAAGGAGACTCTTGGAAGCATCCAAGGGTGACTACAGGAGTATGGGGAAGATGCTGTTGACCGCAACATAGTTGGTCAATGGGCCAAATGGATAACGTCTGCACGAGTTGAAAATGCTGAGATGCGCGACTGCCCTCGCAGTGGCAGGCCATGATCGGCATGGACAGATGTCAATTTTTGAAAAGGTGAACAACATCGGTGCAGATCTTTGCATAGCCCAACTCTTTCATTATTCTGCACATGCTTGCTTCACTAATGTCCAGTTGGAGTGACAGTTCTCTAACAGTTCCATGTCTGTCTGCTATAATGATGGTGTTCACCTTTTCGACATTGACAACCGTCCATGCTGATTGTGGCCTGCCACTGTGGGGCAGTCACGCATATTGGTATGTTCAACTCCTGTGGAGGTTATCTGCTTGGTCCATCAACTAACTGTGTTGCGGTCGAGAACATTGTCCCCATATGCCTTCTGGAGTCGCTTTTGGATGTTTACAATAGTCTCCTTTTCACGCACAAATAATTCAATAACAGCACGTTGCTTCTGACGGACTTCCATGGACCCATGTTTGATGACTGCTACAGCAATGCCACATCCATCCATCCATCCATCCATCCATTGGGACCATATTCTGTGCAGAGCATTGGTGCTGCCTAAGCAGTCTCCTTGGCTATTGGACACAATCCTGAACAGGTCGCCACTCCGACGCAGGTTACCAGCAAGCTGGCACTCATTTTGCCGACCTCGGAAGGATGACAGGCAGAGTCAACCCCACCTGGTATTAATTCAACAGCCGGGTGGGATTTGAACTCAGGATCCTAGGATCCCAAGCCCACCACCCTAACCATTAAGCCAATACCAGGCATAATGCCACATGTGGGAATACAATGTAATTATCAAAGTGTTGTGGATTTGGAAAGACCCCACAGAGTTGCATTTCACACATACAAGAACCCTGGAGTTTAGATATTTTCAGAGTGATTCCGTTTAGTTAGGTTACCCATCTCATATCAGGGATAGGGATGTGCATCATGATTGTAGTTAGAACGTTCCCCATTGTTATCTTCCTCATTCCCAAACCTTAATTCTTCAACTCCGTATTCAAATACTCGTTCTCAAACATCCATTCTCAAGCCCTCATTTTCTGATGCCTGTACTCGAACCGCCATTCTCGTGTTTCGTTTCCAAACATTTATTCTCAAGCACCCATCCCCAGGCCCTCATTTTCCAACACCCACACTCGGGCCTCCATTCTCATGCTTAATTTCTAAATCACTTCACATCACCAGAATTTCAAACAAATAATCGCCATTCCAGTATTGCGTTTGTCATAAATCCTTCACCGTTACGGCATTCCAGTCATCGTTGATGAAGCGCAGGTCTCCAAAAGTGCCCGCCCCCGCTCTTCAAGGATGAATTTGAGCGGCTGGATCGCAGCGAGCGACATCCAATAATTGTTGGATACCGAAAAGTGGATGTGTTTGGAAACATAGTCCAGGGACAATAAAAATATCTGATGTTTGCAGGCAGAGTTCATGTGCAGTTTTGGCACAGTCCAGGCCAGAAGAAGAGAGCAGTCCAAGAACAGTGCAGAGCGGGAATGCCACTGAGGGCTGAGTTCTGAACCCGGATCCTCAGGGAGTTCACGTTCGTTTACCTCATTAGTGTTTGTATAAAGTACAAAGCGTCTATATACATTCACCTCATGAGTGTTTGTATAAAGCATCTATATTCGTTTACCTCGCAAGTGTTTGCAGAAAGTGTCGATATTAGTTTACCTCATGAGTGTTTGTATAAAGCATCTATATTCGTTTACCTCACGAGTGTTTGTGTAAAGCATCTATATTCGTTTACCTCACAAGTGTTTGTATAAAGCACTATATTAGTTTACCTCATAAGTGTTTGTATAAAGCAGCTATATTCGTTTACCTCATGAGTGTTTGTATAAAGCATCTATATTCGTTTACCTCATGAGTGTTTGTATAAAGTGTCGATATTTGTTTACTTCAAGAGTGTTTGTTTCAAGCATCTATATTTGTTTACTTCATGCGTGTTTGTTAAAGCGTCGATATTTGTTCACATCACGAGTGTTTGTTAAAAGCATCTCTATTTGTTTACCTCATGAGTGTTTGTATAAAGTTTCTATATTTGTTTACTTCATGAGTGTTTGTATAAAGCATCTATATTTTGTTTACTTCATGAGTGTTTGTATAAGCATCTGTATTCGTTTACCTCATGAGTGTTTGTCTAAAGCATCTATATTCGTTTACCTCACGAGTGTTTGTATAAAGCATCTATATTAGTTTACCTCACAAGTGTTTATATAAAGCATCTATATTAGTTTACCTCACAAGTGTTTATATAAAGCATCTATATTAGTTTACCTCACAAGTGTTTGTATAAAGCGTCGATATTTTTTACCTCATGAGTGTTTGTATAAAGCATCTATATTCGTTTACCTCATGAGTGTTTGTATAAAGCATCTATATTTGTATACCTCATGAGTGTTTGTATAAAGCATCTATATTCGTTTTCCTCATGAGTGTTTGTATAAAGCATCTATATTTGTATACCTCACGAGTGTTTGTATAAAGCATCTATATTAGTTTACCTCAAAGTGTTTATATAAAGTATCTGTATTAGTTTACCTCACAAGTGTTTGTATAAAGCGTCGATATTTGTTTACTTCAAGAGTGTTTGTTTCAAGCATCTATATTTGTTTACTTCATATGTGTTTGTATAAAGCGTCGATATTTGTTCACATCACGAGTGTTTGTATAAAGCATCTCTATTTGTTTACTTCATGAGTGTTTGTATAAAGCATCTCTATTTGTTTACCTCACAAGTGTTTGTATAAAGCATCTATATTAGTTTACCTCACAAGTGTTTATATAAAGCATCTATATTAGTTTACCTCACAAGTGTTTGTATAAAGTGTCGATTTTGTTTACTTCAAGAGTGTTTGTTTCAAGCATCTATATTTGTTTACTTCATATGTGTTTGTATAAAGCGTCGATATTTGTTCACATCACGAGTGTTTGTATAAAGCATCTCTATTTGTTTACCTCATGAGTGTTTGTATAAAGCATCTATATTTGTTCACATCACGAGTGTTTGTATAAAGCATCTCTATTTGTTTACCTCATGAGTGTTTGTATAAAGTGTCGATATTTGTTTACTTCAAGAGTGTTTGTTTCAAGCATCTATATTTGTTTACTTCATACGTGTTTGTATAAAGCGTCGATATTTGTTCACATCACGAGTGTTTGTATAAAGCATCTCTATTTGTTTACTTCATGAGTGTTTGTATAAAGCATCTCTATTTGTTTACCTAACAAGTGTTTGTATAAAGCATCTATATTAGTTTACCTCACAAGTGTTTATATAAAGCATCTATATTAGTTTACCTCACAAGTGTTTGTATAAAGTGTCGATATTTGTTTACTTCAAGAGTGTTTGTTTCAAGCATCTATATTTGTTTACTTCATATGTGTTTGTATAAGCGTCGATATTTGTTCACATCACGAGTGTTTGTATAAAGCATCTCTATTTGTTTACCTCATGAGTGTTTGTATAAAGCATCTATATTTGTTCACATCACGAGTGTTTGTATAAAGCATCTATATTTGTTTACTTCATACGTGTTTGTATAAAGCGTCGATATTTGTTCACATCACGAGTGTTTGTATAAAGCATCTATATTTGTTTACCTCATGAGTGTTTGTATAAAGCATCTCTATTTGTTCACATCACGAGTGTTTGTCTGAAGCATCTATATTTGTTTACCTCATGAGTGTTTGCATAAAGCATCTGTATTTGTTTACTTCAAGAGTGTTTGTGTAAAGCATCTCTATTTGTTTACCTCATGAGTGTTTGTATAAAGCATCTATATTTGTTCGCATCACGAGTGTTTGTATAAAGCATCTCTATTTGTTTACCTCATGAGTGTTTGTATAAAGCATCTATATTTGTTTACTTCATACATGTTTGTATAAAGCGTCGATATTTGTTCACATCACGAGTGTTTGTATAAAGCATCTATATTAGTTTACCTCACAAGTGTTTATATAAAGCATCTATATTAGTTTACCTCACAAGTGTTTATATAAAGCATCTATATTAGTTTACCTCCCAAGTGTTTGTATAAAGCGTCGATATTTGTTTACTTCAAGAGTGTTTGTTTCAAGCATCTATATTTGTTTACTTCATGCGTGTTTGTATAAAGCGTCGATATTTGTTCACATCACGAGTGTTTGTATAAAGCATCTCTATTTGTTTACCTCATGAGTGTTTGTATAAAGCATCTATATTTGTTTACTTCATGAGTGTTTGTATAAAGCATCTATATTTGTTTACTTCATGAGTGTTTGTATAAAGCATCTGTATTCGTTTACCTCATGAGTGTTTGTATAAAGCATCTATATCGTTTACCTCACGAGTGTTTGTAAAAAGCATCTATATTAGTTGACCTCACAAGTGTTTATATAAAGCATCTATATTGGTTTACCTCACAAGTGTTTATATAAAGCTCTATATTAGTTTACCTCACAAGTGTTTGTATAAAGCGTGGATATTTGTTTACTCATGAGTGTTTGTATAAAGCATCTATATTAGTTGACCTCACAAGTGTTTATATAAAGCATCTATATTAGTTTACTCACAAGTGTTTATATAAAGCATCTGTATTAGTTTACCTCACAAGTGTTTGTACAAAGCGTCGATATTTGTTTACTTCAAGAGTGTTTGTTTCAAGAATCTATATTTGTTTACTATATGTGTTTGTATAAAGCGTCGATATTTGTTCACATCACGAGTGTTTGTATAAAGCATCTCTATTTGTTTACCTCATGAGTGTTTGTATAAAGCATCTATATTTGTTTACTTCATGAGTGTTTGTATAAAGCATCTCTATTTGTTTACCTCACAAGTGTTTGTATAAAGCATCTGTATTAGTTTACCTCACAAGTGTTTATATAAAGCATTATATTAGTTTACCTCACAAGTGTTTTTATAAAGCATCTATATTAGTTTACCTCACAAGTGTTTATATAAAGCATCTATATTAGTTTACCTCATAAGTGTTTATATAAAGCATCTATATTAGTTTACCTCAACAGTGTTTATATAAAAGCATCTATATTAGTTTACCTCACAAGTGTTTATATAAAGCATCTATATTAGTTTACCTCACAAGTGTTTATATAAAGCATCTGTTTAGGAGGGAAGGGGCGGGGGTTGGGGGGAAGGAGGGAGAAGAGGAGGAGGGGAGAGAGGGGAGGGAGGAGGGGGGAAAGGGTGGAAAGAGTGGAGAGGGGAGGGTAGAGGGGGGGGTTAGAGGGAGAAGGGGAGGGGTAGAGAAAGAGGGGGGGTAGAGGGGGGGGTTGGGAAGAGGAGGAGGGGGTAGGAGAGGGGAGGGAGGTGGGAGAGGGGGGTAGGGTGGGGAGGAGAGGGTTGAAAGGAGGGGAGGAGGAGGGAGGGGAGTAGAAGGAAAGGAGGTTGGGAAGGAGGGAGAGGGGAGAGGAAAGGGGTTAGGTGTAGGGGAGGAAGGGGAGAGGTAGGGAGGAAAGAGAGTGGGGGGAGGGTGGAGGGAGGTGGAGGGGGAGCGGAGGGAGGGGGGGAAGAGGGGTAAGAAGAGAGGTGGTGGAGGTAGGTGGGGGTGGGGGGAGGAGGGGAAGGAAGGGGGGGAGAGGAGGTGGGAGGGGGGGAGGGAGAGGGGGGGGGGGGAGAGGGGAGAGAGAGAGGGGAGGAAGGGAGGAGAGGGGGGGTAAAGAGAAAGAGAAGGGTGAGAGGGGGAGGGGAGTGGGGAGAGGGGGGAGGGTAGTAGGGAGGTTAGTTAGTGGTAGGTAGGGTGGGAGAGTAAGAGGGAGAGGGGGGGAAGAGAAGTAGGGAGGGGGAGGGGGTAAGGGGGGGGGGAGAGAGGGTAGAAGGAGGGTGGGAAGGAGTAGGAGGGTGGGTGGGTAGGAGGGAGGGAGGTTTAGAAGTAGAGAGGGTTAGTAGAGTAGGGAGGAGGGAGAGGAGGTTGAGGGAGAGAAGTAGGAGGGAGGGGTGAGGGGGAGGGAGGGGGAGTGAAAAGAGGAGAGGGGGAGGGGTGAAGTTTTGGGGGAAGTAGAGAGGTGGAGGGAGGAGTGGGGTGGAGGGTGGGGTGGGAGGGAGGGAGAGGGGAGGGAAGGGTAAGTTTAGGAGGTGGGAGGGGGGTAGGAGAGGAGACGTGGAAGGAGTTGGAGGAGGAAAGGGTTGAGAGAGTGGGGGAAAGGAGTAGGGTTGAGGGGGAAGGGAGTTTAGGGGAGGTAAGGTGGGGAGAAGGAGGAGAGGGGAGGGAGTGGGTGGAGTAGGAGAGTGGAGTGGAGAGGGAGGGGGGGAGGGGAGAGGGAGGAGGAGAGGAGGAGGGAGGTAGGGGAGGGGGTGAGGAGAAGGAAAAGGGTACGGGGAAGGAAGAAGGGGAGGGAGTTGGGAGGGGAGGTAGGGGTGGGTTGGTTAGGAGAGAGTGCGTGGGGGTAGGGAGAGGGAGAGTGAGGGGTAGGGGTGGAGGAGAAGAGAGTTGGAAGGTTAAGGAAGGGAGGGGGAGGGAGGTAGGGGAGGGGGAGGGGGGGAGGGAGGGAGGGGGGGGGTTAGGGGGGGGGAGGGAGAAAGAGGTAGGGTTGGGGAGGAGGGGGAGAGGAAGGTTTGGAGGGAGGAAGGAGGGAGTTGGTTAGGGAGGGGAGAGGGGAGGTGGGGGCGGAGGGAGGGGTAGAGGGTGGGTAGGGTAGAGGAGAGGGGAGGGAGGAGAGGGTAAAGTAGGTAAAGGAGTGAGAGAGGGTGAGAGAGGGGGAGAGGGAAGGGGAGGGGTAGGGTGGTAGAGGGGGAGGGGAGGTAAGGTAGTAGGGAAGGGGAGTGGGGGAGGAGAGAGGGGGGGGGTAGGGAGGGGGGTTAGGAGGAGAGGGGGTTGTGAAGGACTAGGGGAGGGAGTAAAGGGAGTGATGTTGGGGTGGGAGAGGGAGTGAGAGGGGAAAGGGTAGGGAGGGGAGGAGGGTAGGGGAGGAAGGGAGAGGGGAGGGGGTAGAGGCGAGGAGAGGGTGGAGGGAGAGGTGGGGTAGTGTGGAAGGGAAAGATAGGGGAGGGTAGGAGGGGGTTTGGGTGGGAGGGGAAGGAGGGAGGGGAGGGGTAGGGGGAGGGGGGAGGAAGGAGTGGTTAAAGGGTAAGGGAGAGAAGGAGGAAGGAGGTAGAGGGAGTAGAAGAAGGGGGGGGAGGTTTTGAGGAGGGGAAGGGGGTTTTAGGAAGGGGAGGGGGGGGTAGGGGGTAGGTTTGGTAGGAGAGAAGAAGGGGGAGTAGTGTTTGGTAGGGAGGAGAAGGGGGTAGGTTGGGGAGGGGAAAAGAGGTTAGAAAAGGGAGAGGGGAAAAGGGAGGAGGGAAGGAGGGGGGGAGAGGAGGGAGGAGGGAGCGTGAGAGAGGGTGAGAGGAGGAGGAGGGAGAGGAGGAGTAGGGGGAGGTAGATTAGGGGGGGGGGGAGGAGGTGTGGGAGGGGTTAGGGGGGAGGGGGGAAGAGAGGGGTAGGGAGGGGGAGGAGGAGGGGAGGGGTTTGGAGAGAGAGGGAGGAGGAGAGGGGTAGGAGGGAGGGGTAGGGTGGGTTTGGGGAGGGGAGGGGGGAGGGTGGGAGAGGGAGAGGGTAGGAGGAGAGAGGGTAGAGGTGAGAGTTTAGACGCGGGGGGTTTTAGGAGTAGTGGAAAGGGTAGGGGAGGGGGGGAGGAGAGGGGTGTTTGGGGAGGGGGTGGAGGAGTAGGGTAGGGAGGGAGGGAGTAGGGAGGGAGGGTAGGGGAGGGAGAGAAGTAGAGGAAGAATGGGAGGAGAGGGGAAGGAGGGGTAAGGGAAGAGGTTAGGGGTGGTTTAGGGAGAAGTAGAGGGAAGGGGAGGGGGGGAGAGTAGGTGGGAAGGGGTAGAAGGGGTTGAGGTTAAGAGGAGGAGAGGTGAGAGGGGAGAAGGGGGAGAGTTTAGAAGAGGGGGGGGTAGGGAAAGAGGAGAGGGTGGGCGAAAGGGGTTAAGGGAGGGGAGAGGGAGGGGGTTGGGAAGAGAGGGGAAGAGGGGGAGGGAGAGGAAAGGTGTTAAGTGGGGTTGGGGGAGAGGTAAGGAGAGTAGGGAGGGGGGGGGGGAGAATGAAAGAAGAGGGTGGGGGGGGGGTTGGGGAGGGGGAGGAGGAGTAGGAGCAAGGGGGGTTAGGGGGAGAGGGGGAAGGAAGAGGGGTGGAGAGGGGGGAGTGGAGGGAAAGGAGGTGTTTGAAGGGGGAGGTAGGGGGGTGGGAAGTAGAGGAAGAGGGAGGGGGGGATAGGGAGTGGAAAGGGGAAGAGGAGTAAGTAGAGTTTTAGGGAGGGAGGTAGGGGGGGAGGGGGGAAGTGTGGTAAGTAGGAGGGGGGTAAGAGGGGGAGGGGAGGTAGTTGGGGAAGAGGGGGAGGAGGGAGGGGGGGGGTAGTTTGAGGTTTTGGGGTGGAGGGAGGGGGGTGGAGGGGAAGGGGGGGTGGGCGGAGGTTAGGGAGGGTTAGGGAGGAGAGAAAGGGGTGGGGGGGGGTTGAGGGGTAAGGGTTGTTGGGGAAGGGAGTTGAGAAAGGAGGGGTTAGGTTAAGGGGTGGGAGGGAAGGGAGGAGGAAGGGTGGGGGTGGGGGTTGAGGGGTTTTTGGGAGGGGTAAGGGGGTGGAGTGGAAGTAAGTTAGTTTGGGGGGAGGGAGGAAGAGGTGGGGGGGGGAGAGGGGTGGGTTAGGGAGGGAGAGTTGGGGGGACGGAGGGTAGGGGGGAGAGGGTGGGTGAGGGGAGAAGGGGGAGAAGGAAAGGAGGTAGGGGAAGGGATAGGAGAGAGAGGAGGTTAAAGGGTAGGGGTGTAAGGTAGTGGGAGGGGTAGGAGGGGGGGAAGGGTTGAGTTGGAGGTGGGTTAGGGTTGGAGGTAGGAAGGAGGGAAGGTGGGAGAGGGAGGGGTTTATAGGGAGAGTTAGGAGGGGGGGGGAGGGGGTAGTGGTAGGAGGGAGAGAGGTAGGGGGGAGTGAGGAGGGTTAGGTAGGGGAGGTGGAAGGAGGGGAGTGTAGAGAAAGAAAAGTGTGGGGGAGAGGAGGTGGTAGAGGGTTAGGAAGGGGTGGGGAGAGGGGGTAGGGAGGAGGGGTGGAGAGAAGAAGGGAAGGGGGGGTGAGAGGGGGTAGGAGGGGGAGATGGGGATGTAGATGAGGGGGGAGGGGAGAGGAGAGAGGAAAGGAGGAGAAGGGAGTGGGTTAGGGGGGGGGGGAGAAGAAGGAGGAAGGAGGGTGTTGTAGGGGTTAAGGGAAAGGGTGGGTGGAGAGGGCAGAGTGGTTGGTAGGGGGTAGTAGAGAGAGGAGTAGGGGGTGGTGATGGTGGGGAGGAAGCGCGAGGAAGGGAGGGTAGGGAGAGGTGAGTGGGAAGTGGAGGAGTAGAGGTGGGGGTTGGGTTTAGGGTAGGGGGAGGAGGGGAGAGAGAGGAGAGAGAGGAAGAGAGTAGGGGGGAAGGGAGGGGAGGAGGAAGGGGAGGGAGGAAGGAGGAAGGAAAAGGGAGGAAGGGAGAGAGGGGGGTGAGGCGGAGGGGGGGAAGGTTGAGGAGTGGAAGGAGGTGGGGAGGGTAGAGTAGGGGAGAGGGAGGGGGAAGAGGGTAGGTAGGAGAGAGGGGGGGGTAGGGAGGAGATTAAAGGGGTGGTGGGGTAGGGGGGGTAGGGTGGGGTGGTAGTTAGTAGGGGGGAAGTTAAGGAGGGGGTGGGAGGTGGAAGAGAGGGAGGGTAGGAGGAGGGAGGTGGAGGGAGTGAGGAGTAGAGGGTGGGGAGGATTGGGAGAAGAGGAGGATGGAAGGAAGGAGAGGGGGGAGGGGTTAGGAGGAGGGAGGTTTGAGGGGGAGGGGGAGGAAGGAAAGAGAGGAGGGAGGGAGGAGAGGGGGTTAAAAGTAGTAAGGGAGGGGGAGAGGTAAAGTAAGGGAGAGGGGGTGGAGGGAGAGGAGAGGGTGAGGGAGAGAGGGAGGGGGGAGTGAGGAGGTGAGGAGGGGAGGAGAGAGTAAGGTGGAAGGGGGGGGATAGGGGTTGTTAGAGGGAGGGAAGGGGGTAGAGGAGGAGGAGGGGAGGTAAGAGGGAGGGGGTTAGAGAAGAGAGGGGGGGGAGGAAGAGGGGGGAGGGGGAGAGGGTAGGGAGGGGGTAGGAGGTGAGGAGAGAGGTTAGGG
>CM068953.1:27912307-27932931 GCA_035128595.1 Eptatretus atami | reverse complement strand
GCGAACAAGCTGAGTGGAGATTTGGGGGGTCTGAGTGCTTTGGGAGGTCCTGAAGAGTTGTGGAGTGCCTCCAAGACCACCGTCCTTGATGTTGCCGGCGGATGTCTTGGAACTCACCGTCGGGCAAAGAAGAATTTTGTGTCTCAAGGGACACTAGATCCCATTGACCAGAGTCGCAGGGCCAGTATGAATGGCAGAACTGAGCTGTTCAGGGAGCTGAGGCGTAAAACTGTACGTGCACCAAGGGTGGACAGCGAGGCCTATGTGCGAGGAATCTTGAGGGGTAGGCATCACCTGTGGCTTCGTGATTCTCGTCCTGCTACAGGAATCGCCCACTGTGTTATCCCAAGCATCCAGGTTTGTTACTGCAGTTAGAGAGAGGTCGTTACGCTTACGGAGGAGTCCCAAAGTGAAGGCCCGCTGGGCCGTCTTTATCTCTGAGCTGGATTGTACCAGCGATCCACAGCTGTCCGAGTTGGACTTCAAGGGGTGTTACAATAACTCTGCTTTGCTTGACCTCAACTCAACTGTCGGTCACCTTCGCTTTGTGGAAACACGGGTGCGGTGACCAGGTTGAAATGGGTGAAGCTCCATGGGATTCTGTGGCACAGCTGAACTTTTTCAAGGTGGTGGCAAATGTGCAATCGTGTCGTTGCCTGCAGTTCTGTGCTCTGCCTGGAACACAGGCATCATCCCAACTGAATTATAGAGGGACCTTGTTGTCCCTCTCTGGAAAGGGCAGGGTGATCGCCAAGACTGCAACAACTACCGATGGGTGATGCTGCTCTCAGTGCTGGGCAAGGTCTTTGCTCGGATAATCCTTGATAGGGTTCGCTCACCAGTCTGTGAGCAAGCGCCACGCAGTCAGCTTTACACAACACGCGTCACCGATTGACCGTATCCTTGCTCTTCGTGTCCCAGACCGAAGCAGACGAGAGTTTCGGCAGGGGCTGCTTGCAGCCTATGTTGATCCTCTGTAAAGCTTCGTTCAGTGAACGTCGGATGCCCTCTCGGAGGATTCTTGTCTTCGTGGTGCCACCAAAACTGATCGATCTGATGTCTGAACTCTACTCTGGTACTGAGAGAGTGTGCTGTGAGTGTGGTGGTACCATCTCTGACTTATTTGCAAGTTTTACTGGAAGTTGTCGAGGGGTGTGTGCTGGCCCCCACACTTTTCAGCGACTTGTATGGACTGGATTTAGGGAGGATGTTCGGAGAGATCAAGCTGCGGTGCATCGTTTGGGAAGAGTCAATATCTCGGACCTTGATTTGGCAGAGAGATGAATGCAGGTCATCCTCTTTGCGGAGACTTTAGATATCCTTTTGGGGGTCCTCGAAGTGCTGAATGAGGAGTCTGAGCCACTGGGATTACAGGTTTCCTGGGTCAAAACTAAGATCCAGGCTTTCAATGACATCTTGGATGGTGCTGTCCTGTCTGTGCCGAGGATGTTGAGGTCATGGAGAGATTCACTTGTCTTGGCAGTGATATTCATGTCTCTGCTGGCTGTGAGTCAGAGGTTAATAGACGTCTCGATCGGGCCTGGGGAGTCATGGATTCACTGGATAACGGGGTGTGGCGCTGCCGGTACCTGTGCAGGATGAAAGTCCGAGTCTTCAGGTCATTGGTGCTTCCAGTCTTGCTCTATGGATGTGAGACTTGGACTCTGACCAAGGATCTGAGACGGAGACTTAATTCCTTTGGTACCAGGTCTCTTCAGAGAATCCTTGGCTATCACTGGTCGGATTTTCTGTCCAACAAGCGGTTGCTGAGATAGACTCAAATGAGATTTGTTACCTGCATAGTCTGTGAGTGTCAGCTGCGGCTGTGTGGACATGTGGCTCGTTTTCCTGACGCTGATCCTGCTCACCAGATTCTCTCAGCAAGGGAGTCTCGTGAGTGGAGGAGGCCAATGGGCCGACCACGTGCCTCGTGGTTGCAGCAGGTTGATCGGCATCTCAAGGAGATGGGGATTGGCCTGGAGGCATCTGCCTTGGGGATGGCCAGACGGAGGCCCCTGGAGTACCGGCGGAAAGTGGACGCAGCGACGCGCTGCTCTGTTGCATGCTCCCACACATGACCTGACCTGACCTGTAACTTAACTGTCTGTGGCGACGTGTGGAGAGGGAGCTGATCCACGCTCGTTCATTACATAGCTAGGGCACTCGGTAGAGTGCATACCTCCACCACGCAATGCCTGATTCACGAGAACATATTGGGCCCAATACATTTTAAAAATACCATTCTTTTTTTGTTTTTGGCCCTTTCTCTCAATGGTGAAGAATAACTTCAAAAATTAAATAATTCTCGTATGCCGATCCGGATTCAGATCTTCACCAAAATTGAAGCAATTCGTCCTTTCCACACCCCAACCTGTCCACCTAGTTTCGTCTGAATCCGTCCACAACTTTTTGAGATATCGTGCTTTATATCGGTTTAGCCCTATCTCTCAATGGTGGAGAACCACTTAAAAAAATTATCAGATCCGGATCTGGATTCGGATCGTCACCAAAATTGAATCAATTCTTTCTTGTCACACACCCAACATGTCCACCAAGTTTCATCTGAATGCGTCCAAAACTTTTTGAGATATCCTGCACACAGACAGAAAAGGGTGAAAACATCACCCCCTTCATCTTTGGTGGCGGAGTTAAATATCGTGCTCCATATCGTTTTTGGCCCTATCTCTCAATGGTGAAGAATCACTTTAAAAAATTTAATTAAATAATTATCATATCCAGATTCGGACCTTCACCAAAATCGAATCACTTCTTCCTTGTCACACACCCATTGTGTCCACCAAGTTTCATCCGAATCCGTGCACAACTTTTTTAGACCATGCTATATATAAGTTTAGCCCCATCAATGGTGAAGAATCACTTAAAAAATTATCAGATCCAGATTCTGATCTTCACCGAAATTAAGCGTTGCTGTCCTTGGCCAGTCACCTACACACAAAAAACATTTGAGAATGATTGCTTGAAAACTGTGGCCAAAAATTGTGTGACAGACAGACAGACCCAAATGCAATACCCTCTCCTTCGGCAAGGGTAATAAACAATTTAGATTATTAATTTAAGTAGTTAAAATCTTTTGAGTGTTTTGAGTTTTCACCCACTAAAGGAAATAGTTCTGTTCATTATCATGGCGGAAGCTTTTTCATGGTGACGCTAGTTATCACCTCCAGGGTGGAGTTTACTTCCTGCAAAGACTGACCCTCCTAAAGCATTGGATAGGACATTATCTTGGCTTTTGCCACAAGTCTTGTTTGGGTAACTACCGTCTAGCACCCTCTTTTTGTTGAGTACTGTACCTACCTTTTGTCGTCTTGGGCCTTGAGCTCGTGACTTGAATGTCGCCAGAGTAAGTCGTTTTCAACCATGTTGTTTCTTGCTGTGAGCACTTTATCCTTCAGCATGAGTCACCCCTAAGTTTGATAGGGGTTTGACTACAAATATCTGCCCACGTGACTGTTTTCAGGTTCCCATCAATTCACTTTGGAAAGTTGTTTGGCCTCATGATGTCAGCTTCAGCAATCCCCTTGCTCCTCCAGTTGCCTTTGGTTTCTTTCAGCAAGGAGCATCCACACATGGTAAGAAGGCCAGTTGACCCATCATACCTTCATCATATCGACACCCTGTTGATTTAATTATGTTGTATGTACCAACTCGATTCTTACCCTGAACATAATCAAATTTTACCATCCACATCCCTCCATAGTTTAGTGAATATCCTATTTGGTGTCCTGCTAAGGAATTTGGCTACATTACCAGAACACAATGGCCACAATGTCCTGCATCTTAATGTTCATGACACATGGCTTTTCCTGCAGACTGCACCAGAATGGTAACTTTATTCATATTCAAATCCACACAAGAACAAATCTGACACGACCGCTCTGAGGCGACCACGCTACCAAGTTTATTCTACCTTCAGTGTTTGTCGACATTTATCCACCAAGTAACCCACATTTACCTCTCTACCTTCACCAAGTAACCCACGTTTGTCATTCTTCCACCAAGTAACACACATTTACCTCTCTTACTATGCCAAACTACTGAGGCCATTTACACTCACTTTTTCCTGCCGACTAGTTCATGATTTACCACACCCTTTATGTTTGTTTGAAAGATATAATTGTCATGGATAATTTGTTAATTATTTAACTGACAATAAGTTGGTGCAAATAGTTATAGTGCCTTCAGAGATTATTGACACCCCTCGACTTTTGTCGCATTTTGTTGTGTTATAACCTGAATTTAAAATGGATTCAATTTAAATT
Organism: Eptatretus atami; assembly: GCA_035128595.1. NCBI lineage: Eukaryota > Metazoa > Chordata > Myxini > Myxiniformes > Myxinidae > Eptatretus > Eptatretus atami. The sequence continues at coordinate 27,928,651 of CM068953.1, read as the reverse complement.
TTTTGTCACTGATCTACAGAAAATCCCCCATAATGGCAAAGTGAAAACATGTTTTTTTGTTTTTGTTTTTTTTAAATACAAATTCATTAAAAATTAAAAGCTGAAATGTCTTGCATCAATAAGTATTCAACCCCCAAAGTCAATACTTTGTAGAAGTGCCTTTGGCAGCAAATCAGCTTCGAATCTTCTTGTGTATATCTGTATCAGCTTTGCACATCTGGATTTGGGGATTTTCTCCCATTCTTCCTTGCAGAGTTGCTCAAGCTCTGTCAAGTTGGATGAGGCGTGTCAGCGAACAGCAATCTTCAGGTCTTTCCACAGATTCTCAATGGGATTCAAGTCTGGGCTTTGGCTGGGCCACTCAAGTACTTTCATGTTCTTGTTCTGAAGCTATTCCAGTGCTTTGGTTGTATGCGTCATTCATTGTTCCATGTATCCTTACAAGTCTTCCAGTCCCTGCCACTGAAAAGCATCCCCATAGCATGACGCTGTCACCACCATGCTTCACGGTAGGGATCTTCTGTTCTTGCGTATGGCAGCTTTGGCTGCCGGGTGGCTATCATTTCTTGGAGCACAGCTGTGCCGCTGATGCTGTACACTGGTACTCATTTCACCAACCTTGGTGGGATGACAGGCTGAGTCAACCCCACCTGGTGATAAATCGGCAGCCAACGGGGCACAAACTCGGGACCCTAGGACCCTAGGATCCCAAGCCAGCCACCCTAACCACTAAGCCAACACCAGGGTTACAGTAGGGATGCTGTTGGATGGGTGATGAGCTGTGCTCGGTTTCCGCCAGATGTAGCGCTTTGCATTCAGACCAAAGAGTTCAATTTTCGTCTCATCAAACCACAGACTCTTTTGCCTCATGCTCTCAGAGTCTTTCACGTGCATTTTTGCAAACAACAGGCATGTTTTCATGTGCCTTTTTCTCAGGAGTGGTGTCCGTCTGGCCACTCTCCCATAAAGCTTAGATTTGTGAAGTGCTGCAGAGACTGTTGTCCTTCCGGCAGGTTCTCCCATCTCAGCCAAGGAACTCTAGATCTGTCAGAGTGGTCATTGGGTTCTAGGTCACCTCACTGACCAAGGTCCTTCTTGCTCAAGTCTGGTCAGATGCCAGCTCTAGGAAGGTCTTGGTATTCCATATTCTTTCCATTTCCTAATGATGGAGCTCACTGTGCTCTTGGGAACTTTTAACTCAAGAAATTGTTTTATACCCTTCCCGAGATCTGTGCCTCCTCACAATTCTATATTGGAGTTATACGGACAGTTCCTTGGACTTCATGCTCGAGTTTCTGCTCTGACATGCACTGTCAGCTGTGGGACCTTATTATAGAAAGGTGTGTTTATTTAAAAATCATGTCCAATCAATTGAATTGGCCACAGGTGGACTCCAATCAAGTTGTAGAGACATCTCAAGGATGATCAAAGGAAATTGGATGCACCTGAGCTCATTTTGAAATGTCAGCAATGGTGTTGAATACTTATTGATGCAAGACATTTCAGCTTTTAATTTTTTTAATTTTCTAAAAACTTGTATTCACTTTGTCATTCTCGGGTATTTTGTGTAGATCGGTGACAAAAAAATTTAAATTTTATCCATTTAAAATTCAAGCTGCGACACAACAAAACGTGACAAACGTCGAGGGATGTGAACACTTTCTGAAAGCACTGTATATATATATATATATGACCAAAATCTTTGTGTTTAACTTTGTTTTTCTTGCTTTATCCTCTTTCGTATTTACTCCCGATTCACATCCTTCAGGTCAATCTTCTTCCACATCTGTATGGGTCCACCCCAACCCCACCCCCACCTTTCTGGTTCTCAGTCAACACCTCCACCCCTCTTTCCAGGTCACTTCCACTGCACCACCCACTTCCCAGGTCTCTGTCCCTCCCTACTGGACATCTACTGGGTCTCTGTCACATCCCCCCAATCCTAGGTCTTGATGGTCTCCATTCCCCATCTTCCCCAGTGTGTCATTCACCCTTCCTCTCTCCCACCCTCCCCACCATCACTCTGCTCCAATACAGTAGAGACTTTAAATGTGGTAAAACTACCGAAGTTCTTGGAAATGACACCTTGCACAGGTGAACACTCCGAAGCATTCGCCTCCTTTCAGTGATCATGCACAGGTGCACTTCACACTGTGCTTCTCCAAAATCGTTCAAGTGTATAATGTTGTTGATGGCGTTATTGCAAGTTTATGGAACGCAATTTTACCGCTAATTTTCGCAAATGCTTTTTGGACATGATTTCACCATCCTTGTCGGAAATGAGGGCTGAGCTGGCTCGGATCCTTGGCATCTGAAAATCTCAGCCTTTTAGTACAGCAAAAGCTCTCTACCTTAGCCTTTCCTTTTGCTGTTATAACCTTTGGTATGTTTATGAAATTGACATCATTAGGCACTTGGTGTCTGTTTCTTACTCGAAGTTGCTTGCGTACAGCACTCTCTTTGTGCGTCGTTTCTACGATGATGACGCCGAAGTAAATTCGGCAAAGATAGCATCATTGGAAGAAGCCCAAAAGTGTTAGTTAGGCTGTGGTCACAAGAAAATGTTGAAACAACACAAGGCATTCATGGCCAAAATATTTCTGACATGGTCCTTCTTTTTATTATTATTATCGTTGTTTGTTTATTTCTTCTTTTATTTATTACAACTTCTCTTTTCCATGTTGTATCAACATTCCTAGGAAGCAGATTCGATCAACTAGAATAAATTTTGGGTTCATAACCATCTTTAAAAGTTTGCCAAAAACACCTTTATTCCTCACTTTACTCTTCTGCTGTCCAGTGGTTTTTAATGAGCAAATTTAAACTTTGCTCAATACTTTCCTGGGCCAAGGAGTCTATTTGTGTTGAGGACAAGCATGTTGAATTAAAGGGGTCTTTTAAGAAGCACACTTATGCCACATAAACTTGGCAGTTTCAAGATATTTTGGGTTAAACTTTGAGAACAGCCGTTCATTATAAGCAAGGTGTGTTGAGCGACGGTTCCTACGGCAGTAATGCACGTCTTCCCGGTTTCGTACCATGCACATAAATGCCTTGTAAGACGTGGACAGTCGATTGGTTGAGGTTTTATGACCATGTAACCACACTTTCCACTCTAAGTATTTTGTGCATGACAATTCCCTTCTTCTTGTTCATTTTAAATGCATGTATACTGCTTCATATCGTTGCATGGGTTTTTTAATTAAAACTTCTTTTGTAACGATTTTACATTGCTTATTGTTTGCTTAGAGACTTGTGATTTTTTATTTTTTGTATACACTGTGGAGGCTCATATAAGAGCAAAAATTATGCAGAGGTGGCCAACATAGACTCTCTTTGTGAATCCTCACTTCTAATACACTGCAAGTTTGACTTGTAGGCGTCTACATCTCGAGACTTGTAACAACAAAGTGAAGTTTGAAGTTTAATTGTCGGCTTCGCGGTTTCCCCCGAGGAAAGACTTGGTGGAGTAATCGTATTGTTAATGAAAACCTCAGGAAGGAATGTCTTCCAGCAATGTAGGCTTGGAGGTCTAAATTGAAGATTTTGTTCATGTTGTATTTCAGGGGCAAATGATTGCTTTATTATAAAATTGGTCTGTGGTGACAGAGGTAGGTGCATGCCTTTTTCATGCCTCCACCGCCGAAGTTGCTGGAGGAATTATGTTTTCGGGTTGTCCGTCCGTCCGTGATAGGATTTAGTTACCACGATAACTTAAGAACGGCTGAACGGATCAAAGTGAAACTTGGTATACGTATATATAATAATGCATAGATGAACTGATTAGATTTTGGAGTCGAGAGGTCAAAGAGCACAGGTCATGTTCGGTAAAAAAAATTATGTTACCTTGCTAAGTTGTGAACCAGTGATTGGATTTTAAGCCAGGTTGATAAAAGTTTTTTTTTTTTTTTTGTATACCTTGTCGAGGCTCGTATGAGAGCGAACACACAATGCACAGCAAGGGGGCATGAGACAAGAGGGGCAGGAGTGGAAAGGACAAAACAGTGGGGAATGGAAACATCAGGAGATCTGTGGAAGGGAGAGGGTTGGGGTGGGGAACATGGGGGATACAAGATGGACACTACAGGGACTTTCAGGAAGGAAAGCAGGAATTTGAAGGAGGTGGGTTTGGGGTGGATTAACGGGGGTAGAAAAGTTCGAGGATTTGGATGGGGGATGATAAGATGTGGTGGTGAACGAGCTGTTTTGAAGGCCTGGAGGGAAGAATGGGATTGAATAGAGGTGTGGGAGTTTATTCCAAAGGTGGGGAAAAAAGAGGAATGAAGAGTGAAGGTGAGCAGTGATTCGTGATTTTGGTAGTTTACCAAAAGGGGGTTCTTGGGTGGACTTTGAGCGTCCTGCGGAAATATGGTGGGGCAAATCAGACAGCAGGGGGGGGGGGGGGAGGGCGAGACTGGAGAGGAGACGGTAGAAGACAGAAACCACCGACCTGGCCTGCGGTGAGAGAGTGAGAGGCACCAAGACTCAGCCTCATGCCACGAAAGATGCGAAATATGCCGAAAATGCGCTTGTGGTTCCACAGCGTGAAGCCGAGAAAGGTGGGAGGCAGGAGCAACAGCCCAGAGGGGAGAGCATTACTCCATCAGGTTGCAGACGAAAGCTTTGTAAGTGGTCAGGGGCTCAGGTGGGCCGAGGAAGGACTTTGCACGACGGAGGATTCCCTTATTTTGTTTACCATGTGGTGTTTCTGTGTAACTATAAACGTCTCCATTCATTACCTCACCAGTGTTTGTGTTTAACTTATAAAACGTCTCTATTTGCTTACCTCACGAGTTCTGTTTGTATTTTCTTGTATTAAATAGTATGGTATTAATTTGTGATTGAATTGATGCTGTTTGAATGAAAATATATGGGATGAGTTGAGTTTAAAGCAGAATGAAGCAATTATGTATGTGAGTGTTACCATCCGTGACATTTCGTGGATTCGGCATTTGCATTTCGTGATGGGACATCCTCGTTACTTCTGTTGAGTCAGCCTCACGAAATTTTTTTTTTTACCCCAGTCCTTCACGAACCGGCTTGTCCATCCTGAAGTTCGACTGAAGGCGTCAGGAATGTGAAATTATTGGTGCGTCTTTGTTGTCTTTTTAGATGTAGCTCCTCCTGTTCACCGCACATGTACTTACCTCATGAGTTACAAATAACATATCCAATATTACATAATAACTTTGTCCAAAGATTGTTTGTATTGTGATTGGTGTCATTTCATTACCAACACGTAAATCTGTACTGAGGTCAAAATTTGTTGAGAGTCAGGTCAGGCAGATTAGATCTTTGACTTGTCCAGGTATCATGTAAACCTGGACTAACCTGTTCCATGGTCGGGTTGTCGGCGTACTTAAACCATCTCCCCCACAAGTTTTTTGGTGAGAGGGTGTTTGGCTATGGACAACCAGCCAGGATTAAAAACAAAACCGTCAAAGGGCGGAGGGAGCTCCTTGTGACCACGGCCATTCATATCTATGCTTCAACTGTGTCTGCGGACGTCCTCTGCAGTTGGGTACTTCTTATAGACGTTGGTGGCAGGACAGATTTGCACTCGGCCACCGTAAACCCTTCATCCGAAACACAAAACGCAAATTAAAATCTGAAACAACCACTCCGATGGGAGTACCTCCTGTGCGTTTCCTTCGCAGGCAGTCACCGGATGACGGGATTGGGCAAGCCTTCGGGACCCCAATCTTTGATGATGGCGAGGAAACCACAGGGAACATTTCCCGTGTCAGATTGCGGAGAGTGTGTCGAGTGCGTGCTGAGGTGTCGTGCCACCAGACGCGGTTTCCTTGGGTTAACGGAGGCGGTCCCTTCGGTGTGGGTGCTGGAATGTTCCTATCCCGAAGAGAGGATGATCACCTGTCTCTTGTTATCATCTGAGCTCAGCTTGGACATCGGTTATCGCAGCACTCTCTGAGGTTCGGAGACCGGGATTGCGGCGGATCATGGTGGGTGTGTATACCTACTATTGGTCTGGTCTCCTCTGATGGTTACCATGGCCAAGGAGTTGCTGGTAGCTGTGTCCAATAAGCTGACTTCCCAATGATAATTGAGGTAAACACCGGGTCAACGACGCGTATTATGAGACCTTAAGGATTCGCTACTCCTTGGTGTCATTTCGCTGGTCTCTGTTTATGCTCCGACTGAGCGAGTGATTCTCACCGTGAAGGATGCATTCTCTGCACGCTCGAGTCTCGTGGTTGATCAGTGCCCAGACGAGATACACTTCTAGTCTTGGGGGATTTCAATGTTATCGACTGGAACTGATAGGATGGTTAGAGACGTGTGTTGGTCCCCCATGGGTCAGGAACTTGTGAACCTTGAATAGCACTAAAGTTCCTTGACTTTGCAAGAAGTCATGGACTTAGGGTGGCGCGTTCATTGTTTCAGTGCCCACCAAAGCTCATCGCTGGATTTGTTATTCCCAACGCTGGCGGTGTGGCAAAGGAGATTGACCCATGTTCCCTCGTTTACATGGTCGCTGGAGGATGACCAGAACTACAGGGTCTACCGGGAGTGCTCAGTTCCTCAATAATGACCACCGGCTTGTTGTTAGCAACTCTTAAGTTGCACCTTAAATCCAGGAGAATGGTTACCATCCCAGCCTCGGCTGGATGTAGCAAAGCTCAAGGATGAGAGGGTAGCTGAGGGTTTGCGAACAAGCCTGAAGTTGGGATTTGGGGGGTCTGAGTGCTTGTGGAGGTCCTGAAGAGTTGTGGAGTGCTCCAAGACCACCGTTCCTTGATGTTGCCGGCGGATGTCTTGGAAACCTCACCGTCGGGCAAAGAAGAATTTTGTGTCTCAAGGGACACAGATCCCATTGACCAGAGTCGCAGGGCCAGTAATGAATGGCAGAACTGAGCTGTTCAGGAGCTGAGGCGTAAAACTGTACGTGCACCAAGGGTGGACAAGGAGGCCTATGTGCGAGGAATCTGTGAGGGGGTAGAGGCATCAACCTGTGGTCAAGTGATTTCTCGTCCTGCTTACAGGGGAAATTCGCGCATTGGTTCATCCAATCCCATCCCACGGTGTACTGCAGTTAGAAGCACAGGGTGGTCAGTCTTTAGGAAGGAGTCCAATGTGAAGGCCCGCTGGGCCGTTACTCTGAGCGGCTTGTACCAGGCTGATCCATCAAGCTGTTGTCGATTTGTTGGACGTCAAAGGGCGTGTTAACAATAATGTTGACTGAACCCTCAATTCAACTGTGGTCCACCTCGCTTGTGGAAACACAGGTGCGGGAACCGGTTGAAATGGGTGGAAGCTACCAGGGATCTGTGCATCCAATTGCTGGAAACTTCTCAAGGCTGGTGGAAATTGCTGCACTCGTGTCGTTTGCTGCAGTTCTGTGCTCTTTTGCCTGGTGAACACAGGCATCATTCCCAACATGGAATTATAGAGGGACCTTGTTGTCCCTTCTCTGGAAGGGCAGGTGATCGCCCAAGACTGCAACAACTTACGATGGTGATTGCTGCTCTAGTGCTGGAAGTCTTTGCTCGGATAATCCTTGTAGGGTCACCACATCTGCTTGAGCACCAGCGCCAGAGCATCAGGCTTTTACACAAGAGCGTCAACGAATTGTCCGTATCCTTGTCTTCGGGTCCTCACCGAACGCAGCGAGCAGTCTTTCGGCAGGGGCGCTTGCAAGCTTATGTTGATCTTCTGTAAAGCATTTGATTCAGTGAATCGGAGATGCCCTCTGGAGGATTCTTGTCTTCGGGGGTGCTACCAAACTGATCGATCTATGTTCTTGAAACTCTACTCTGGTACTGAGAGTGACTGTGAGATGTGGTGGTACATCTCTACTTAGTGCAGTTGTTATGGAGTTCGTCAGGGGTGTGTGCTGGTCCCCACACTTTTCAAGCACTTGTATGGGACTGGCTGCGATTCTCGGGAGGCATGTGGAATGAGATCAACTGCGGTGCATCGTTTGGGAATGATTCAATATCTTTCTGACCTTGATTTCGCAGAGATGCAGTCATATTTGCGGAGACTTTAGATATCCTTTTGGGGTCCTCGAAAGTGCTTGATGAGGAGTCATGAGCCACTGGATTACAGTTTCCTGGGGTCAAAACTAAGATCCAGCCTTTCAAATGACATTCTTGGGAATGGTGCGTCGCTGTCTGTGCCGAGGATGTTGAAGGTCATGGAGAGAGTTCACTGTCTTGGCAGTGAATATTCATGTCTCTGCTGAGCTGTGAGTCGGAGGTTTAATAGACGTCTCGATCGGGCCTGGGGAGTCATGGATTCACTGGATAAGGGGGTGTGGTCGCTGCCGTACCTGTTGCAGGTGTAGAAGGCTCCGAGTCTTCAGTTCCATTGGTGCCTTCCAGTCTTGCTCTATGTGTGAGACTTGGACTCTGACCAATGGATGAGATCGGAGACTGTAATTCCTTTGGTACCAGGTCTCTTCGAGAATCCTTGGCTATCACTGTCGGTGATTTCTTTCCAACAGACGCGGTTTGCTAGATAGACTCAATTGGATGGTTGTTACCATGCATAGTCGTTGAGTGTCAGCCTGCGAGTAGAAGTGGACATGGTGCGCTCGTTTTCCTGACGCATATGCCATGCTCACCAGATTCTCAGCACAGGGGGTCTCTGTGAGGTGGAGGAGCGCAATGGGACCGACCACGTGCCGCTCGTTGGTTGCAGCAGGTTGATCGGCATCCAAGGAGATGGGGCATTGGCCTGGAGGCATCTGCCTTGGGGATGGCCAGGACGGGAGGCCCCTGGGAGTACGGCGGAAAGTGACGCAGCGACGCGCTGCCTCTGTTGCATGCTGCCCACACATGACCTGAACCTGACCTGTAACTTTAACTGTCTGTGGCGAGTGTGAGAGAGCGGGAGCTGAATCCACGCTCGTTCATTACATAGCAGGGCACCGGTAGAGTGCATTACCTCCACCACGCAATGCCTGATTCACGATGAACATATTGGGCCCAAGACATTTTAAAAATAGGCATTCTTTTTGTGTTTTTGGCCCTTTTCTCTCAATGGCGGGTGAAGAAATAACTTCAAAAATTAAATAATTCTCGATAGTGCCGATCCGGATTTCAGATCTTCACCGAAATGGATGAAGCAATTCTCCTTTCCTACACGCCCACACTGTTCCACCTAGTTTCGTCTGAATCCGTCCACAACTTTTGAGATAATGTGCTTTATACGTTTAGCCCTATCTCTCAATGGTGGAGTAAGCCACTTAAAAAAAGTTATCAGAATCGGATCTGGATTCGGATCGTCACCAAGTTGAATCAATTCTTTCTTGTCACACAGCCCAACATGCCAACCAAGGTTTTCATCTGAATGCGACGTCCAAAAACTTTTTGCAGATAATCGCTGCACACAGACAGAAAAGGGTGAAACATCCCCCCCTTCATCTTTGGTGGCGGAAGTTAAAAGTCGTTGCTCCAGTAGCGTTTTTGGCCCTAGTCTCTCAATTGGTGAAGAATCCTTTAAGAAATTTAATTAAATAATTATCATGATTCCAGATTCGGGACCTTCACCAAAAATCGATCACTTCTTCCTTGTCACACACCCATTGTGCCACCAAGTTTTCATCCGAATCCGTGCACAACTTTTTTTAGACCATGCTATACATATAAGTTTAGCCCATCAATGGTGAAGAATCACTTAAAAAAATTAGTCCAGAATCCAGATTCTGATCTTCGACCGAAAATAGCGTTGCGTGTCCCTGTGCCAGTCACTACCACAACAAAAAACATTGAGAATGATTGCTTTGAAAACTGTGGCCAGAAAATTGTTGTTGACAGAACAGACAAGACCAAATTGGCAATAACCGCTCATCCTTCGGCAAGGGAAATAAACAATTAGATTATAATTTAGCTAGTTAAAAATCTTTTAGTGTTTTGAGTTTTACACCACTAAAGGAAATAGTTCTGTTCATTATCATGGCGGAAAGCTTTTTCATGGTGACGCTAGTTATCACCGTCCAGGGTGGAGTTTACTCTGCAAAGACTGACCCTCCCTAAAGCATTGAGATAGACATTATCTTGCTTTGGCCACAATGTCTTGTTTGGGTAACTACCGTTAGCAACCCCATCTTTTTGTTGAGTACGGTACTACTTTTGTCGTCTTCGGGCCTTTGAGCTCGTGCTTGAATGTCGCAGAGTAAAGTCGTTTCAACATGTTGTCTTTGGCTGGATGCACTTTAAATCCTTCAGCATGAGGTCACCCCTAAGTTTGATAGGGGTTGACTACAAATATCTGCCCACGTGAACTGTTTTCAAGGGTTCCCATCAATCACTTTGGAAAGTTGTTTTGGCCCATGATGTCAGCTTCAGCAATCCCCTTGCTCACTGGCCAGTTGCCTTTGGTTTCTTTCAGCAAGCGAGCATCACACACATGGTAAGAAGGCCAGTTGACCCCATCATACCCTTCATTCATATCGCCACCTGTGATTTAAGTTATGTTTGGAGTGTAGTACGCTAACTCGTTCTACCTGAAGCAGTAATCAAGTATTGTTTACACATCCACGATCCCTCCAGTAGTTGTAAGTGAATATCGCTATTTGGGTGTCCTGGCTAAGGGAATTATGTTACATTACCGAAGACATCAATGGCCACAGATGTCCTGCATCTAATGTTCATGACACATGGCTTTTCTGCAGACTGCACCAGAATGGTAACTTTATTCATATATTCAAATCACACAAGGAACAAATCTGACACGACCGCTCTGAGGCGACCACGCTACAAGTTTATTTCTACCTTCAGTGTTTGTCGACATTTATCCACCAAGGAACCCACATTTACCTCTTACTTCACAAGTAACCCACGTTTGTCATTCTTATCCACCCAAGTAACACACATTTACCTCTCTTACTATGCCAAACTACTGAGGCGCATGTTACACTCACTTTTCCTGTCCGCTAGTTCTATGATTTACCACACCCTTTATGTTTGTTGAAGATATAATTGTCATGGATAATTGTTAATTATTTAACTGACAATAAGTTGGTTGCAAATAGTTATAGTGCCTTCAGAGATTATTGACACCACCTCGAACTTTGTCGCATTTTGTTGTGTTATAAACCTGAATTTAAAATGGATTCAATTTAAATTTTTTGTCACTGATCTACAGAAAATCCCCCATAAATGGCAAAGTGAAAACATGTTTTTGTTTTTTTGTTTTTTTTAAATACAAATTCATTAAAATTAAAAGCTGAAATGTCTTGCATCAATAAGTATTCAACACCCAAAGTCAATACTTTGTAGAAGTGCTTTGGCAGCAAATCAGCTTCGAATCTTCTTGTGTATATCTGTATCAGCTTTGCACATCTGTATTTGGGATTTTCTCCCATTCTTCCCTTGCAGAGTTGCTCAAGCTCTGTCAGTTGGATGAGGCGTGTCAGCGAACATGCAATCTCAAGGTCTTTCCACAGATTCTCAATGGGAGTCAAGTCTGGGCTTTGGCTGGCCACTCAAAGTACTTTCATGTTCTTGTTCTGAAAGCTATCCAGTGCTTTGGTTGTATGCGTCATTCATTGTTCCATGTATCCTTACAAGTCTTCAGTCCTGCCACTGAAAAGCATCCCCATAGCATGACGCTGTCACCACATGCTTCACGGTAGGGATCTTCTGTTCTTGCGTATGGCAGCTTTGGCTGCGAGGGGGCTATTCATTTCTTGGAGCACAGCTGTGCCGCTGATGCTGTACACTGGTACTCATTTCACCAACCTTGGTGGGATGACAGGCTGAAGTTCAACCCCACCTGGTGATAAATCGGCAGCCAACGGGGCACAAACTCGGGACCTAGAACCCTAGGATCCCAAGCAGCCACCCTAACCACTAAGCAACACCAGGGTTTACAGTATGGGATGCTGTTGGATGGGTGATGAGCTGTGCTCGGTTTCCGCCAGATTGTACGCTTTGCATTCAGACCAAAGAGTTCAATTTTCGTCTCATCAAACCACAGACTCTTTTGCCTCATGCTCTCAGAGTCTTTCACGTGCATTTTGCAAACAACAGGCATGTTTTTCATGTGCCTTTTTCTCAGGAGTGGTGTCCGGTCTGGCACTCTCCCATAAAGCTTAGATTTGTGAAGTGCTGCAGAGACTGTTGTCCTTCCGGCAGGTTCTCCCATCTCAGCCAAGGAACTCTAGATCTGTCAGAGTGGTCATTGGGTTCTAGGTCACCTCACTGACCAAGGTCCTTCTTGCTCAAGTCTGGTCAGATGGCCAGCTCTAGGAAGAGTCTGGGTAGTTCCATATTCTTTCATTTCCTAATGATGGAGCTCACTTGGCTCTTGGAACTTTTGAACTCAGAAATTGGTTTATACCCTTCCGAGTTCTGTGCCTCCTCACAGATTCTATATTGGAGTTATACGGACAGTTCCTTGGACTTCATGCTCGAGTTTCGCTCTGACATGCACTGTCAGCTGTGGGACCTTATTAATAGAAAGGTGTGTTATTTAAAAATCATGTCCAATCAATTGAATTGGCCACAGGTGGACTCCAATGCAGTTGTAGAGACATCTCAAGGATGATCAAAGGAAATTGGATGCACCTGAGCTCATTTTGAAATGTCAGCAATGGTGTTGAATACTTATTGATGCAAGACATTTCAGCTTTATTTTTTTAATTTCTAAAAACTTGTATTCACTTTGTCATTCTCGGGTATTTTGTGTAGATCGGTGACAAAAAAATTTAAAATTTTATCCATTTAAAATTCAGCTGCGACACAACAAAACGTGACAAACGTCGAGGGATGTGAACAACTTTCTGAAAGCACTGTATATATATATATATATGACCAAAATCTTTGTGTTTAACTTTGTTTTTCTTGCTTTATCCTTTTCGTATTTACTCCCGATTCACATCCTTCAGGTCAATCTTTCCACATCTGTATAGGTCCACCCCAACCCCACCCCCACCTTCTGGTTCTCAGTCAACACTCCACCCACTCTTTCCAGTCACTTCCACTGCCACCACCACTCCAGGTCTCTGTCCCTCCCATCTGGACATCTACTGGGTCTCTGTCACATCCCCCCAATCCTAGGTCTTTGATGGTCTCCATTCCCCATTCTTCCCCAGTGTGTCATTCACCCTTCCTCTCTCCCACCCTCCCCACCATCACTCTGCTCCAATCAGTAGAGACTTTAAATGTGTAAAACTACCGAAGTTCTTGAAATGACACCTTGCACAGGTGAACACTCCGAAGCATTGCCTCCTTTCAGTGGATCATGCACAGGTGCACTCACACTGTGCTTCTCCAAAATCGTTCAGTGTATAATGTTGTTGATGGCGTTATTGCAAGTGTTATGAACGCAATTTATACCGCTTAAATTTTCGCCAAATGCTTTTTGGACATGATTTCAACCATCTCTTGTCGGAAATGAGGGCTGAGCTGGCTCGGATCCTTGGCATCTGAAAATCTCACCTTTTAGTACAGCAAAAGCTCTCTACCTTAGCCTTCCTTTTGCTGTTATAACCTTTGGTATGTTTATGAAATTGACATCATTAGGCACTTGGTGTCTGTTTCTTACTCGAAGTTGCTTGCGTACAGCACTCTCTTTGTGCGCGTTTCTACGATGATGACGCCGAAGTAAATTCGGCAAAGATAGCATCATTGGAAGAAGCCCAAAAGTGTTAGTTAGGCTGTGGTCACAAGAAAATGTTGAAACAACACAGGCATTCATGGCCAAAATATTTCTGACATGGTCCTTCTTTTATTATTATTATCGGTTGTTTGTTTATTCTTCTTTTATTTATTACAACTTCTCTTTTCCATGTTGTATCAACATTCCTAGGAAAGCAGATTCGATCAACTAGAATAAATTTTGGGTTCATAACCATCTTTAAAAGTTTGCCAAAAACACCTTTATTCCTCACTTTACTCTTCTGCTGTCCCAGTGGTTTTAATGAGCAAATTTAAACTTTGCTCAATACTTTCCTGGGCCAAGGAGCTCCTATTTGTGTTGAGGACAAGCATGTTGAAATTAAGGGGTCTTTTAAGAAGCACACTTATGGCCACATAAACTTGGCAGTTTCAAGATATTTTGGGTTAAACTTTGAGAACAGCCGTTCATTATAAGCAAGGATGTGTTGAGCGACGGTTCCTACGGCAGTAATGCACGTCTTCCCGGTTTCGTACCATGCACATAAATGCCTTGTAAGACGTGGACAGTCGATTGGTTGAGGTTTTATGACCATGTAACCACACTTTCCACTCTAAGTATTTGTGCATGACAATTCCCTTCTTCTTGTTCATTTTAAATGCATGTATACTGCTTCATATGTTGCATGGTTTTTTAATTAAAACTTCTTTTGTAACGATTTTACATTGCTTATTTGTTTGCTTAGAGACTTGTGATTTTTTATTTTTGTATACACTGTGGAGGCTCATATAAAGAGCAAAAATTATTGGCAGAGTGGGCCAACATAGACTCTCTTTGTGAATCCTCACTTCTAATACAACTGCAAGTTTGACTTGTAGGCGTCTACATCTCGAGACTTGTAACAACAAAGTGAAGTTTGAAGTTTAATTGTGGCTTCGCGGTTCCCCCGAGGAAAGACATTGGTGGAGTAATCGTATTGTTAATGAAAACCTCAGGAAGGAATGTCTTCCAGCATGTAGGTTGGAGGTCTAATTGAAGATTTTGTTCATGTTGTATTTCAGGGGCAAATGATTGCTTTATTATAAAATTGGTCTGTGGTGACAGAGGTAGGTGCATGCCTTTTTTCATGCCTCCACCGCCGAAGTTGCTGGAGGAAGATTAATGTTTTCGGGTTGTCCGTCCGTCCGTGATAGGATTTAGTTACCACGTAACTTAAGAACGCTGAACGGATTCAAAGTGAAACTTGGTATACGTATATATAATAATGCATAGATGAACTGATTAGATTTTGGAGTCGAAGTCAAAGAGCACAGGTCATGTTCGGTAAAAAAAATTATGTTACCTGCTAAGTTGTGAACAGTGATTGGATTTTTAACCAGTTGATAAAAGTTTTTTTTTTTTTTTGTATACCTTGTCGAGGCTCGTATGAGAGCGAACACACATGCACAGCAAGGGGGGCATGAGACAAGAGGGGCAGGAGTGCGAAAGGACAAAACAGTGGGGAATGGAACATCAGGAGATCTGTGGAAGGGAGAGGGTTGGGGTGGGAACATGGGGGATACAAGATGGACACTACAGGGACTTTCAGGAAGGAAAGCAGGGAATTTGAAGGAGGTGGGTTTGGGGGTGATTAACGGGGGTAGAAAAGTTCGAGGATTTTGGATGGGGGATGATAAGAATGTGGTGGTGAAACAGCTGTTTTGAAGGCCTGAGGAAGAATGGGATTGAATAGAGTGTGGGAGTTTATTCCAAAAGGTGGGGAAAGAGGAATGAAAGAGTGAAGGTGAGCAGTGATTCGTGATTTGGTAGTTTACCAAAAAGGGGGTTCTCCCTTGGTGGACTTTGGAGCGTCCTGCGGAAATATGGGTGGGACAAATCAGACAGCAGGGGGGGGGGGGCGGAGAACTGGAGAGGGAGAACGGTAGAAAGACAGAAAAGACCACCAACCTGGCCTGCGGTGAGAGAGTGAGAGGCCAAAGGACTCAGCCTCATCACCGAAGATGCAAATGATCCGAAATGCCTTGGTTTCCACAGCGTGAAGCCGAGAAAGTGGGAGGCAGGAGCAACAGCCCAGAGGGAGAGCATTACTCCATCAGGTTGCAGACGAAAGCTTTGTAAGTGGTCAGGGGCTCAGGTGGGCCGAGGAAGGACTTTGCACGACGGAGGATTCCCAGTCGGCGACTGGCTTTGGAGGCCAGGTTGGAAATGTGGCTTTCCCAGGAAAGATCATGGCCAGATCGTGAGACCAGAAGCTTGAAAGAAAAGAACTTCTTCCAGAGATTTGTGAGAAAGTGGGATGGGGGGTTTTCTATAACGGTCCTTCGGAGATTACAGAGTAGAGGGTGAGATTTTGTCTGGATTGAAAGACATGTTCTCATGTGTTGGACCAGTTTCGTGATTTTATCCAGATTCTGCAGTGAAGGAAGAAGCTGCTGCATTGCGATCTGAGGGATAAACATGATACGACAGGAGGTGGAGTCAATCCAGCCAAGAGAATAAAGAGGGATTTTCAGAGAGTCGAGAGATCTTTGATGAAAACCAGAAAAGAACGCGGGCGCAGGAACGCTGCCTGAGGGAACTCCAGTCTGGACAGCGTAGAGGGATGAAAGAACTCCATTTAGCGGTCACACGTGACTGCTACAGGAGAGGAAGTCTGGACCATGAGTGGAGATAGCCTTGGTACATAGGAAGAGTTTGGTGAGCAGGGCAGGTGGTGCCAGACCGTGTCAAAAGCACGCAGATTATGTCTAGGATATG
>CM068953.1:27881890-27897124 GCA_035128595.1 Eptatretus atami | reverse complement strand
AGCGTTTTGCATACATTTTGATACCTTGCCATACGCTGGCTAAAACGTCAAGGTGTGACAGCCCCTTTACCAGATTCTCTCAGCGACAGAGTCTCGTGAGTGGAGGAGGCCCGTGGGCCGACCACGTGCCTCGTGGTTGCTGCAGGTTGATCAGCCTCTCAAGGAGATGGGGATGGGCCAGGCATCTGCCTGGGGGATGGCCAGACAGAGGACCCTGGAGTAATGGTGGAAAGTGGATGCATCAAGCCTTTGCTACATCAACATCAAAATTCTTTAATCTATAACACTGGATTGAGCACTTGGTTAACAACGGTGCGTCCGTGATAGGTTTTTGTTTCAGTGATAACTTAAGAACGGCTGAAGGGATGCAAGTCAAACTTGGTACAAGTGTGTATTTTGATTTAATGATAAACTGATTTGATTATGGGGTCAAGAAGTCAATGGCCAGAGGTCCCGTTAGGTAAAAATTGTTACCCGCTAACTTGTGAACTATTGATGGGATTTTAACCAAACTTGGTATAAATATATATTATGATGCAAAGATGAACTCATTAGATTTCAGCATTAAGAGGTCAGAGGTCATGTCAGGTAAACATGTGATACTTGAGAACCGCTGAAGGGATTTAAATCATTCATGTACAAGTATGGGCAATCTATAATTATAAAAATCAGTCAGTTTCTGTGTGTGTATACGCATATGTGCACCGTACTCTAACACCATGAAAACTAGCAGCCCCAAACGTTGCATGCCTTATAAGGGAATGCCAAGGGAGTGCATGAATGAAAACTGGGTATTTGCATAAATTTAAACACCCCTTTTGTAGATAATCAACAGCTTACCTCAATGAAAGGCCTATCTTTTTTGGTCAGCCGAACTTCGCCTCATATGGGTCTTTGCCACCATTTGGATTCGGCCGATTCTCAGCACCTGTTACTGTTAAGGGAAAGATGTTGCTGCATCAAATGACCTGACCTGATAATGGTCTAATGCTCACCATAACAGCCAGGAGGTATGATTGAAATTCAAATGATGAATGTGGTCATCTTTGGTTAAATATTTATATGGTATGCTGTCCTGATGAGGGTAAATAAGCCTGAAATCCAGATAAGCTGCTCCGTTTGATGTTTAACCTATGGTAACCATAAAGTTTCTGTTTGTTTGGCAGAATGACCAGGCTGAAGACTCCGGGTTGGAAGTGACGCTTTGGTGTGCACTTGTGCAGGACTTTATGTCCATTGGAGATTTGGGGAGCGCTCGTCATGCTCCACACATTTTGATTATATATATATATATATATATATATATATATATATATATATATATATATATATATATATATATATATATATATATATATATATGCACAATTGCTTGCACAGGCATGATCACTCCCCAAGGGAGCAGGTGTTTCTTGACTTTATGGCGGTACGATTTGGGAAGCGTCTGTGGGTTTTTGTCATTTATGGACAATGTACTGTGGTAGGAAGTTGTAAACATTCTTCTTTACAGATGGTGTACTCATGTAAATTCAATCAAAAAGGAAAGATGTTAACTTACCATGATTACGCTGTATTAACTTACCATTTACCATGATTGTAACTCAATGACTGTTTGTTTTTGACTTCAGTTCATAATCTTCGCCGAATAAGATTTGTCTTTGACTTGCAATCATAAGCTCCACCTCAAAGCAGCACCTAACAACCCATAATCATGTTTTTCTAAGTTTTCACCTTTTTACATTATCTATGTAGCTGTAAACTTAACGTAAGAGCTCATTCTTGATTTACGATCTCATCAATAATCTGCACATGGCTCTCCCTATTCACGAGGGTGACATTCCTGGAAAACCTTGCGAATGCAGAATTCATGAATACAGATACCTTGGTTTAATGGAAAAAGGGGTTACATTTGGGGGGGGGGTGGTGGCGGAAGATGGTAAATGTTTAGGAATGATGATTAAAATAAATGATAGTACAGGATACACAAGTGTTTTTATTGACTGATGACATCCCCTCCAACACCATCATAAGGATGATTCACGCCAACTGCGGACACACTCACACCTGTAACCAACCTGTCTAACACATTCACTTTTTTGCTCAAACCCATCATTTTCTTCTGCCGTACTCCGTACTCCTGCTAACATTTTCCTCTCTCCCCACAGATTAATGGAATCACATTTGCATTGTGCCTGCTTACTCTCATCCACCCGATTGTTGTGGCTCGTCATTACCGTAAGCTTTCCAAGTCATACGCCACCAATGCTGATCAAGCAATGCCTGAATGCAAGTTTTCCGACGTCTGAGCTTTCTTCGGCTTCACCGTTTGAAGATAGGCCACTGCTGTCCCTTCAAAGAGCAAGTGTGAAAACGCAAGAATGTTTTGGGGGTTTTTTTTGCAAATGTTTTTAGAGAATTGTGGTGTCAAGTTTAATAACTTTTGCTATCATCCTTGTGGTACACTGCCACAACAATATTTTATGTATAAATTATTTTTTTCTGTTTTCTTTTACATTTTTCTTTACAAGATTGTGGCTCATGGAAGGGTGAGCGAACAGTGGGGTGACAACTCTTGGCCAGGGTCCCAGCTATGTCTTGCCTACTCCGCAACACACCATGAGAGCGAGCTTCATCGGCCACCAATGACTAATGCTGGCAAACAGGTCCTCCGACCTAACGTCCTTCTGAGGGACGGCGCACACATCAATGTCTTGGAACACCAGGATAAGAGTTTATCGCTTGGTCAGGATTCAAACCCAGACTAGACAGCTCAGAGGGGAGTGTGCATGCTTCCAAAACATCCTACCAACCCAAGTACTCAAAGCATAGAAGGGTAAAAAAAGTATTCAAGCAGTAGAATACATTTCATCACCAGCAACCAGCCTGGTTTTCATTAAGTTTTAAAGTAGAAGGCTGGGTTCATTAAAGTAGATGTTGACGATTTGACAAGCAAAGGGAGTACTGGTCTGCCGGGTCGGAAGTCAATGGGCTACCCTGGTCTTTGGAACCTTGAGATGATCTGATAGGCCATCTGGGCATATCAAGGTCTTAAATTCAGTTATATTATGGTTGGGGTAACCAATGAAGATGCACAGTGTGGTCTCTAGATTGAGGATTATCTCACAATTTAGACCATCTTCTATTAGTTTGATTAACAGTTTCATCGCATATTGAATTTACAAAATTCACACTTTTCTGCCATCTTCTTGTTTGTTTTCTTTCTGTCTCTCGTTATGCATTTTGGGACACAGTCACCAACATTTGCACTATTCAGTAAGAAAATTGTCATCCAGAAAAAGAAAAAAAAATCAGTCTGATACATGTCCCAACAGTTTTGGAAAAAAGAACAGATTTCCTGGTCATTGTCATTTCGCTCAAGCAGCCATAATCGTACACATCATAAATAGGGGAAACTAACCATGAAATCTGAGACCTCGTTTAAAATATTCATTACATTGCATAGGATGTTGACAATTTTTTTACATTAGCTTGTCTAATAGTAGTTGCTAAAACTGGAGTTCATAGAACACCCCCTCCCTCTCCCCACCCACTCCCCTTCCCCACCCTCCCTTTCTCCTACCCACCCTCCCTCCCTCTCCCCACCCTCCCCTCTCCACCACCCCCCCCCCTCCTCTCCCCACCCCCTCCTCCCCCTCTCCCTCCCTCTCCCCCACCCTCCCTCTCCCACCCCTCCCACCCCTCCCCTCCCTCTACCCCCTCCCTCTCTCTCCTCCCTCCCCACCTCCTCCCTCTCCCCTCCTCCCACCTCCTCCCTCTCCCCCCTCCCACTCTCCCTCTCCCTCCCCATCCCTCTCCCGTATAAAAATTTTGTGCATGTACTGCTCAACGGAAGGTTTTTGAACATGCTAAGAAGGCAATCTGTGTTCTGCAGTGTTTAATATATAATTAAATTGAATAAAATAAAGATTTTGAGGGGGGTCGAAAATAAAAGTTTTTTTTTTGGAAGTTTACCGCCGTTGATGCGTCTTTTACACCACATTATTTAACACGTTACATTAGTTCTTTGCGGCTGTTGTTTGTGTCCTTTATAATGTCCTTAAAAACGGTAAGTTTCCTGCTTGAAATGATTTTCAATTTGTTTGACTGCTAGACAGTCAAAAAAATTTTTTTTTACTCCTCTTGGTGCATGCACGACCAGATTGGGATTCCATATATATTGCCAATTTCAGAGCCAAAGTCCAGTAATACCCCGGTTATCTCCTTTTTATGTAGATTCACAACTACGTTGTTGCATCATTAATACCACAACCCGATTTGCGCTGCCTCAACTCGCACTTGCATCACTAAAAGCCATGCCTTTTATTAGAGCGTTTTCAGAACTTACAAAACTGATGAAGACACCAGAATACATATTTTAATTACTAAAGCGGGAGATCGCAAAATTGCTGAAAGAACTACTGTGCTTTGCTTTGCACTTAGAGAAATGCACTGTACTGTAGATTGGTTAAGATGCATCTGAAAAGTGTTACCTTAGAAGTGAAATTCGATGTTATTTGTGAAATGGATGCTGGTGAACATGCCATTGATGTTGCCAGATTATTAAGTTTTTCTCCGAAAAATGCCGATGCTCATCGAAGGAGGAAGATGAGGAACCCCAAAGTTGGACCACTTCCGGAAGAGGTTTATTTTTATTAAAATGTCTGGTAATTGTTTGTTTTTAATATGAGTACAGTTTATGTATTTGAATATAACTGATTAACCAAAAAAGTGTAATATCAGTAAAAAGTGAAATATAATATGTGAAGTGGTGACTTGGGAACACATCCCCCACTTATTCCATTAATTATTGTGAGAAAAATTGCTTTGACTGCCGTTGTTTCGATATTAGTCGCACTTTTCAGGAATGTGTCCCCGACGTAAACTGTGGCCTAAAAAGTACAGTACTGCTAAACCACAGGTTCATGTTGAAAATAAACGTTCAATTGAAAATAAGTTGTTCCTCGATCATTAACTGATGATTGTGGAAGGACAGACAAGGTGAAGCAATTGCTTAACCCCACTTTTTGCTTTGCACGTACGTGGGGTAAAAAGTGAAGTATTGTTGGAATGAAACACACAAGTTACAGAAAAAGTAAAACATCGAATTTATATCACTCAACGTGACCAATGATACAAAAATGTCAAAACCGATAATTTTTCGTATCATCGGTGAAGTATTCAACTTTGCTAAACATTTTTAACATCATTGGCAGTTATTGTTTTTTTTTTAACATCAAACTTTGCTAAAATTGTATTACTTTAAATTTAAAAAGCTCTAGTTTTTGGCTCTTCCAATAATCACCGATCAATGAATATCTTCCAATATTTTTTCACATGCTGATAAAGACGTCGAAATATTTTCATTTCACGACAGAATGTGTCGGCGTTTTTGTTATGAATTGTGGATATATCCTGACCAATGAGTTGTCTTGTTGACATGCGATGCTGAAGGCCTATATAGCCCGCAGTATTACCAAGACAAGTGACACACTCAACATTCTCAATGAAGGGCCCAATTAAAATGGCAAGTCAGTTGACAGCAATGAAGACAAAGCTCTTGTCTTCATTGCTGCAAAATATTTTGAAAGTATTGACACTTGGTATTCCATTCCCAAAACCGATTTTTAAGAGTAGGTTTGATTTTTGAGACCACGCTCCACAACCATCCATTCCTTCAGCACGTGTAAAGTTTTTATTTTTTTATTATTATTTTTAAACAGGATCTAAGGCTCATAGTGGAGCTGCCACACAAATGTCTCACACATGCGGATATGCAGACGAATGCTCGAGACACAGCACAGGACTGTTAGACCAGACAAACACAGCCACTGAACTGGGGGAAGTGCACTCTGGGTACCAGTTACGCCACAACAATGGCGCCGCTTTTCTCACCTCATCGGGGGGGGGCGAGGAGGAGGGGGCGAAGTCCTCCTCTCCCTTCAGCTAACCTCGTTGCTCAACCTTCGAGGAAGCAAACACGACTTCTGATGGGACAGTTACAAGGAAGAGGCTGTTGATGAAATGTCAGCCGACAGTGCTGACAAAGCAAGGCAGTTACTCTGAATTGTTAAAGAACATTTTGAAACGTGAGAATTCACTCGGGCAGCAAAAACGCTGCTGAAGTTTTTGAAGGAACATAACCAAAACGTTTTCCATCTATTTAAAGGTTTACAAACAAGCATGTATAATTTATTGCATGAGTCATGATAGTTAAGGAGAAACCAGAGAACCCCACTGACTATTCCAAAACGATTTGCGCTCCAAACACTGAACGTCTCTTCCTTTGGCATTACGTGCCAGTGAGCCAGTCCAATGTAACCTTTTATAAAATTAACAGAATTTCTCAATAAATGAAGAAGAACCAAATGAAACAACATGTCGTAGAGAACAGATGTCCCAAATTAGTTCTGGGTGATGAAAGTTCAACGGTTACAGCAACAGATTGACTTTGATCATTCACGTATGTGTATATATGGATAAGGAATGGAGTCAGAGCAAATGCTTGTTGGTTGGAAAATATTTTTGCATGAAAGTAGATGATAGTGCTGGTAGTCAAAAGCATGACTGATTAAACACGAGCATTAACATCTTTCCAGGATCGGATAAAAGCCGAGTTCAAAAAATCTGAGAGGTCATCACAAAATGAAGGATGTTGTTTTGTATCTCTAAATGATTGCTCTTTTTATCCTATATCTAGTATATAAAGCTCATTATAACTACTGCTTCACTGACTAATAGTAAAGATCGGTACCTTCCGGGTGACATAGAAAGCTGAAATTTTGAGTGCCAATGGACATCGTAACCGATACACCGGGAAAATCACAGAACTGTCGGAAAAAAAATTGTAAATGAAAATGAATAAATCTGCTTCTTGCGTATGGCAGCTTAACTGCCGGGGTAGCTATCATTTCTTGGAAGCGCGACTATCGCTGATGCAGTGCCCCTCTACCAGTACACACTGGTACTCATTTCGCCGACCTCGAAGGATGACAGGCTGAGTGAACCCCCTGGTGTATTAATTCAGCGGCCAACGGGGCTTGAACTCAGGACCCTAGGATCCCAAGCCACCACCCTAACCACGAAGCCAACACCAGGCTTAATGAATAAATGAAAAAAAATGCAGGTGAGCGACCCGAGACGAGACGTAAGCACGGTTCGTTATTGCTTTCAAACAAGTAAATTATGAAAATAACAATCACGAAATAAGTCGTCTTGGGCACAGACTCGACGTTTCCACCTTGGCCATGCTCGCTTGGGTGGTGATGGAAGTCTTAACCGGGAGGAATTCAATCAACTGCAGTTGTTGTATCACCAGGTGATGCATCTGGAGTTTAGAGAAAGCAAATGTATCCATATGTAAAGGAGAGACAAGGGGAGAGACAGAGACACAGAGAGAGAGAGACAGGGACAGACAGACTTGGACAAACCAGGGAATTTGGAAGGAGAGTGGGGTCGAGGAGGATGCATAGGGTGGACAAAATGGAGACAGAAGCCAACTCAGGAAGGGAAGACTGGAAATTTGAAAGGTGGGTGAGGGGATTAATGGGGGTCGAAAAGATCATGGTTTTTGATGGGTCATGATCTGAGATGTTGGTGAACAGCTGTCTTGAAGACCAGAGAATGTGGAAGTTGATTCCACAGTACGGAAAATAAAGGAACTAATGAGTGGAGGTGAGCAGTGAGGAATGAAGCCATGTCAAAAATCATGTCTCATGAATATCTACTGTCGGCACTCCGTAGATAAACTGTATATAACCCAGTTACATCAGCTGCCATGTTTTATAGGACTTGTAAGTTCCACATAATATTTGAAAGATTCCCGGTTGTCGACTCGAGGGAAGATTCATCGTGACCTGTCAAGCTATATTTGGTCGAATGAACCTGATACATGACTTTTGAGAGAAAGCTCGCTCTCATCTGAAACCGCAGCATGCGCTCACAGCACGACTCATGGATGGAGTCTCAAAGCCAAACAAACATCCGAAAATAAGGAAAGCATCCACCTGTATGAACGAGAGGAAACACTCAGATGCATCTCAACACGTCTGGGTTTCCAAGAGATCTGTTAAGCAAGCTTACCAATACGGTGATGTGTTTTTGGTGTGCACTCGACTTCGATTTACTCAGTCGGTTGGTTGCTCAGTTGCATCAGACGTCGATTAGAATGACGAAGAAAAAGAAGAATCTCCATCCAAAAGAAAACCAAAATAGGTACAGCGACACTGAGTTCAGGTATATCAACGTGCCACTGATGGAGAAGGGATCAAGAATGTAGACAAGACATCAACTGGAACTGCACCATACAGTAAGAACGATAGAGGGAGGAGAGGCGTTCTATCACAAGAGGAAAGCGAAATGAAAGCTGTCAAGTGTTTTAGTGTCAATTAGCGTTCTGGGCTCAGACTTGGGGTAAGGCTTGCAGAGAATGCGACAGAGGGAGAGTGTGCCAGGGAGTCAGGGAGTGGTAGAGAGAGAGAGGGACAGGGGGAGTGTGTGTGAATGTTAACGATGTCGGGAAATTGCCTGTAATTACAGCAAGGGGTTTTTTTGGCGAGAATTAGGCCGAGCTTTTTACATCAGACAGACCAGGCCTGTACAAGTGTACACAACATGCGCTCTCACTCTCAATCTCCCTCTATGTTACTATGGCTCTTTTACTCTTATTGCTGTCACGTGACACCTGACGGGCCTTACCTCCAGACGGGTTGGCACAAAGGTAGTGAATAGGAGAAGAAACTTTGGAGACCAAGAGGGACGAGTTTCTTGAAGATCAGGACGGAGAACTTTCTGAACAAAACATTTGAAATGGCGACCTTGCTTACCTATATAAGCCGAGCACTAAAAGGCCAAGGTCAAGGTCATTTGGGGGTTTAGAAGGTCAGCTCGAAACACTCTGCAACTCAGAAAACTTCTCAGGTGTTCCAGGTGTATAAAACTTTGAGTCTTGTTAACAACAATGGTCGTATAGATATTGAAATAATAGGAAATTAAGTTAATTATATTTATTTACTTTTTGCATTTGTTTATTTATTATTTCTATTCTATAACGACATTTACTCTAAATTATGCTGTCACCACATCTGGGTAATTGGTGCAAGTTCGTCAGTGCAATTAATATTTGCAGATCAGGTGACATGAGGGGTGGCAGGCAAGAGTTCTGTGCACTCACCCTTGGGATGCCCCCCTACCCCCCCCCCACTGAGATCGAATTTCCACCCAGCTATAAACTACCACCCTGGTGTTTTGCATGCAGGACGAGGGATCTGTGCTGTACATCGGGTGTACGTTAAGGCGCAGGGCCTGTCTGCCAGCATTAGTCGTTGGTGGACGTTAAAGATTCCAAGTGTTTTGTGAAGAGTAGGCAAGTTATCTCCGGCATCGTGAACGACTTACAAATTCCTGCCCAAATGAGCTTCAGTCGAGCGTCAGACCTGGCTAGCCGGTTCGTGAAAGACTTGTGCCAAAAATGTTCCTCGGCCGACCCCACAAGATGGTGCAAGGAATTATTGGGACTGTTAAAGTAGGATAGGAGTAATAGATCAGATAACATGATGGATGACTGTCTAACGAACCCAGAATGAATTACCAACCCAGAACAAATTATGAACCTTCCTACAAACCCCAAGTCAACAAGGAACTATATTCAGGCTCAGAACAGTACCTTTGTTTCATTCACTTTATATCACCACCATTTGTATGTGACATCACCTGACTGACCATTTGGTAATGCAATATCACCGCCATTTGCATAAAAGTTCACGTGATCACCTGACAAGGCATGAAATGAAAGTACAGGGAGCAGGTGAAATTATTGAGTGAAACATTTCTGTCACTCAAAAATATATTTTTTGATTGATTGATTGCCATAAAAGTAAAAAAACAAGTGGAAGTAACTTGTACTCCGTTAAGTTACTAGTACGGACCAGCGGAACATCTGCGCAATGTAAAATGTGACTTCAAGTCCTCAACCCCCTTCCCAAACCCCCAAGTCCTCAACCTCTACCTCCCAACCCCAAGTCTTCACATCCCACTCCCAACCTCAAGGAGTCAAACTCCTACCCACTCCAAGTCTTCAAAACCAATCTCACCCCTCTCTCCCACACAGTCTCAATCCCCTCTCAAAACCTCACCCAACCCTCAGGCATCAATCCCCTCCCCACTTCAAGCCTTCAAACCTCTACCTCACCCATGCCTCAACCCCCCCCCCCCAACTCTGTCCCATCCTTGCTCCTCCACTCCCAACCCCAACTCTGTCCTCCCCTCCTCACCCTCCTTCTGCTAATAAAAGCAAACGGGCATCCCCACATTGATCATGACATATTTATTTCATTATCTCATCAAATATTTAACTCTTCCCCCTCCCCGATCATGCTATCACTGACTGAACAGAAACCTCAATCAAACAGCAGCAGCATGGCTCTTACATGTCATGGCCCATTGTGGTCGCCTGTCCAACTCACAATCCCTCGAGATATGTGGAAACCCCGTGGAATTGCAACATAATCGACCCAAAACCACAGAGAAAGCATGTGAAAATGCAAAGCCCATCCGCTTCCGCTTTGTATTCAGACTACTTATTCTTCTTCTTCTTCTTCTGTTTGTTAAACATGACAAAAACAGGTAAATAAATTTTTTTGGCGATTTTTCGGTGACCTTGACCTTTGACTTTTTGATCTAAAAAAAAACAATTGGCTTTGAACTTTTGATTAGTGAACCAATTTAGCGACCCAATATACTAATTATAAAAAAATTTCAGATCAATTGGATGAAAATCAACGATTTTATGTGATGCTGACCTTTGACCTGAAAACAAAATTATTAATTCTCCATTTTCTCATAATAAACATTTATTGAAAATTTGATGACAAAGCTCAAATGATAATTTAAATTTCAGGTCAATTGGATAAAAAATGATTTTAGATGATGTTAACCTTTGACCTTGAGACCTTTAAAAACGGCCGTTTTTACAGCCATTTTCCCCTGCTAAGCAGGGGTTAGCTTTTCTTGAGGCAATGTTTTATGGCCGGATGCCCTTCTTGACGCCAACCCTGGACCCTTGTCGCCTCTTACGACACACAGGGATATGGTACACCTATTCCAACCGGGGCAAACACCGGGACCAGGACACTGGCACTCATTTTGCCGACCTCGGAAGGATGACAGGCTGAGTCAACCCCCTGGTGTTAATTCAGCAGCCAATGGGACTCGAACTCAGGACCTAAGGATCCCAAGCCAGCCACCCTAACCATGAAGCCAACACCAGGCTCCAACCTTGAGACCTTTTAACAAAATAATTTAACAAAATTATAAGCATGGGTAAACTCGACGGTAAAAGCCCTGCTTGAGAGAATGCCACATAGTTATTTGAGCGGTGCATAGACAACAGACCACTGCCTCGAACGCTATGGCCGAAACTGACTGTGATCTTCACAAGAATATCGGCCCCAACCTTTCGGTATTTGTAATGGTCCTCAGAATGATTTTATTATCACGATTCAAAACCTCCCTTGGAGATGGGTGGAGCTCAAGTTAGAAATAACTGGGAAGGGTGGAGCTCATGCTGGAAATCACTGGGTTGGGCGAAGCTGAGGTTAGAAATCACTGGGTTGGGTGGAGCTGATATTATAAATCACTGGGGTGGATGGAGCTGATATAAAAATCACTGGGTTGGGTGGAGCTGAATTTGGAAACCACTGGGTTGGGCAGAGCTGAGGTTAGAAATCACTGGGTTGGGCGGATCTGGGGTTAGAAATCACTGGGTTGGGCGGATCTGGGGTTAGAAATCACTGGGTTGGGCGGATCTGAGGTTAGAAATCTCTGGGTTGGGTGGAGCTGAGGTGAGAAATAACTGGGTTCAGCAGACATGAGGTGAGAAAACACTGGGTTGGGCGGACCTGAGGTGAGAAATAACTGGGTTGGGTCGAGCTGAGGTTAGAAATCACTGGGTTGGGTGGAGCTGAGGTTAAAATCCCTGGGTTCAGCAGAACTGAGGTGAGAAATCACTGGGGTTGGGTGGACCTGAGGTGAGAAATCACTGGGTTGGGCAGACCTGAGGTGAGAAATCACTGGGTTGACTGGAGCTGAGGGAAGAAATCATTGGGTTGGGAAGAGATGAGGTGAGAAATCACTGGGTTGGATGCAGCTGAGGAAAGAAATCACTTGGTTGGGCAGAGATGAGGTTGGAAATCACTGGGTTGGGCGGAGCTAAGGTTGGAAATCAATAGGATTGGTGGAGCTGAGGTTTGGAGTCACTGGGTTGGGTGCTGCTGAGGTTGGAAATCACTGGGATTTGCAGTGCTGTCGTTGGAAATCACTGGGTTGGGCGGAGCTAAGGTGAGAAATAACTGGGTTTGGTCGAGCTGAGGTTAGAAATCACTGGGTTGGGCGGAGCTGAGGTGAGAAATAACTGGGTTGGGTCGAGCTGAGGTTAGAAATAACTGGGTTTGGTCGAGCTGAGGTTAGAAATCACTGGGTTGGGTGGAGCTGAGGTGAGAAATAACTGGGTTGGGTCGAGCTAAGGTGAGAAATAACTGGGTTTGGTCGAGCTGAGGTTAGAAATCACTGGGTTTGGTCGAGCTGAGGTGAGAAATAACTGGGTTTGGTCGAGCTGAGGTTAGAAATCACTGGGTTGGGCGGAGCTGAGGTTGGAAATCACTGGGATGGGTGAGCTGAGGAAAGAAATCACTGGGTTGGGCAGAGATGAGGTTGGAAATCACTGGGTTGGGCGGAGCTGAGGTTGGAAATCAATAGGATTGGCAGAACTGAGGCTTGGAGTCACTGGGTTGGGTGCTACGGAGGTTGGAAATCACTGGGATTCACAGTGCTGTCGTTGGAAATCACTGTGTTGGGCGGAGCTGAGATGAGAAATCACTGGGTTGGGTCGAGCTAAGCTGAGAAATAACTGGGTTTGGTCGAGCTGAGGTTAGAAATCACTGAGTTTGGCGGAGCTGAGGTTGGAAATCACTGGGATGGGTGAGCTGAGAATAGAAATCACTGGGTTAGGCAGAGCTGAGGTTAAAAATCACTGGGATGGGCAGAGCTGAGGTTACAAATCACTGGGTTGAGTGGAGCTGAGGTTAGAAATCAATGGTTTGGGCAGAGATGAGGTTAGAAATCACTGGGTTGGGAGGAGCGGAGGTTAGAAATCACTGGGTTGGGCGGAGCTGACGTGAGCAATCACTTGGTTGGGTGGAGCTAAAGTTAGAAATCACTGGCTTTGGCGGAGCTGAGGTTGTAAATCACTGCTTTGGGCAGAACCTAGTTTGGAAATCACCGAGTTTGGTGGAACTGAGGATTGAAATCACTGGGTTGGTTGCTGCTGAGGTTGGAAATCACTGGGTTTGGCAGAGTTGACGTTGGAAATCACTGGGATGGGTGGAGCAGAGGTTGGAAATCACTGGGTTGGGCAGAGCTGAAGTCAGAATCACTGGGTTGCGTGGAGCTGAGGTTGGAAATCACTGGAATAAGTGAGCTGAGAATGGAAATCACTGGGTTAGGCGGAGCGGAGGTTAGAAATCACTGGGTTGCGCAGAGCTGAGGGTAGAAATCACTGAGTTGCGCAGAGCTGAGGTTAGAAATCACTGGCTTTGGCGGAGCTGAGATTGGAAATCACTGGGTTGGGTGGAACTGAGGTGAGAAATCAATGGGTTGGGCAGAGCTGTGGTTAGAAATCACTGGGTTGGGTGGAGCTGGGGTTGGAAATCACCGAGTTTGGTGGATCTGCAGATTGAAATTACTGGGTTTAGTGAACCTGAGGTTCAAAATCACTGGGTTGGGTGGAACTGAGGTTAGAAATCATTAGGTTTGGTGGAGCTGAGGTTAGAAATCACTGGGTTTGGAGGAATTGAAGTTTGAAATTACTGGGTTTGGTGGAGCTGAAGTTAGAAATCAATGGGGTGAGTAGAGCTGAGGTGAGAAATCACTGGGTTGGGCAGAGCTGAGGTTAGAAATCACTGGTTCGGTGAAGCTGAGGGGAGAAATCACTAGGTTGGGAGGAGCTGAGGTTGGAAATCACTGGATTGGGTGGAGGTGAGGTTAGAAATCACAGGGTTGGGCGAAGCTGAGGTGAGAAATCACTGGGTTGGGCAGTGCTGAGGTGAGAAATCACTTGGTTGGGTGGAGCTAAGGTTAGAAATCCCTGGGTTTGGTGGAAAGGAGGTTTGAAATTACTGGGTTTGGTGGAGCTGAAGTTAGAAATCACTGGGGTCGTGATGCAGTGAGAAATACTGGGTTGGGCAGGCTGACTGGAAATCACTGGGATGGGTGGAGCTGAGGATGGAACATTGGTTGGACAGAAATGAGATGACAAATAATGGGTTGAGTGGGAGCTGAGTTAGAAATCATTGGTTTGGCAGAGATGAGTTAGAAATCATGGGTTGGGGATCTGGGTTAGAAATCACTAGAGAGGTGAGTGTAGTCAGGACTGGGTTGGAGTGCTGAGGTGATGATGATGGGGGGCAGGTGAAGGTGAGAAATCACTGGTTGGGCGAGAGTTTGGGTGGTGGCTTTGTTGTTGGAAATCACTGGGTGGGTGAGTGGAAGGTTGGCATTCACTAGTTGGGTGGAGCTGAGGTTAGAAATCACTGGTTGGGTGGTGCTTTGGTTGAATACTGGGTGGGTGAGCGAAGGTTGGATCCACTGGTTTGTGAGGGTCTGAAATCAACTGAGGCACACTGAGGTTGGGTCAGGAGCTGAGTCAGAAATCACTGGATTGGGCAGAGCTGAGGTTGGAAATCACTGGTTCGGGAACTGAGGTTTGAAATCACTGGTTGGGTGCAGCTGAGGTTGGAAATCACTGGGTTTGTGGTGCTTTGGTGGAAATCACTGGGTGGGGGTGGAGCGAAGGTGCATTCACTGGTTTTGGGTGGAGTGTTAGTTAGAAATCATTGGGTTGGGTGAAGCTGAGGTTGGAAATCACCGGATTGGGTGGAACTGAGGTTAGAAATCACTGGGTTGGGTGGAGCGGAGGAAAGAAATGACTGGGTTGGGCAGAGCTGAGGTTAGAAATCATGAGGTTGAGTGGAGCTGAGGTTAGAAATCATGAGGTTGAGTGGAGCTGAGGTTAGAAATCATTGGTTTGGGCAGAGTGGAGGTGAGAAATCACTGGGATGGGCAGAGCTGATGTGAGAAATCACTTGGTTGGGTGGGGCTAAGGTTAGAAATCACTGGGTTTGGTGGAAAGGAGGTTTGAAATTACTGGGTTTGGTGGAGCTGAAGTTAGAAATCACTGGGGTC
>CM068953.1:27855480-27870833 GCA_035128595.1 Eptatretus atami | reverse complement strand
GAAATGGCAGCCCGATCCTTTCTTTACCGTTACACAGGTAACGGAAGAGAGCCAAAATGGTAACGGTAAAGAACATCAAGCCAGATTTTTTTCTTGATGGAAAGAAAAAACGGACTTCGGATTCAGGGAAACTGGACCATATATCACTTGCTGAAGACATATCAAAGCTCACACAATAGCCAAGACATGGAGCACAATATGGCGGTAACGGTAAAGAAGTTCAATATGTGTGACATGAGCTTACCTTATGATACTGTCGATTTGTCACTTCTAGCCGTTTTAATTTCGGTCATAAATGGCGCAGAAAACTTTTTCGGTCACGTGACTGCTTGTGGCGACTCCTGGTATTAGAACTCCGAACTGAAATTAGTGGCAAGACATGTAAACGCGTAACGGTAAAAAATTGAAACGACAATGTTTCAATTTTTTTTTTTATTCTCTCAATTACTATGAAGCGTCCGAGGTGACGAAACTACTGATTTCTGCATAGTAGAAGCAATGATACTTGATAATATATTATATAAATGATTCAAGTCATCTTGCATATGATTAGAATGCTACGATGTTCACGAAATACGCAGTCTCACAATTTAAGGAGAAAGGATAACGGAAATCGGAAAAATAAGAACACTATCGTAAGATTTGAATTGCATTGCGTCACTGATATTCGATATAGTGAAGCAACTAATATTATTCGAGAAAGTAAGTGGAAAACGAGGAGTAAACTTCACCATAAAGGAGCCTCTGCAACTGACTGGCTATATGCTATAGAATAAATTATCGGACAGTCTTTACCGTTACCTGACCCGCTTTTGTGAAAATGTCCCATATGATACGATCTTCCACAATCTACTCTCACGGATTAATTAAAGTAGATCATCAAAATATTATTTTGGTTTTGAGGATCGGATATCGTCTGAATTAAATGTGTCAAAAACTATTGAGAAATCTGATAATTTAAAGAAATAATAAATCTTATAACTAAGTCAATATACCTATTTACTTTAAGCAAGCAAGGCTATGTTCCCTCCTTCTCCAGAGATACACAAGAAAATGTGAAATTTTCAAAGCATTAAACTTATCATTTTCTACTGTTTGGAGAATTATATTGAGTGAACAAAAAAATTTAGGAAGGTGCCAAAATTAACCAGCTTCATTGAGCTGGTTTCATCGAGTGCAACATAAATAACTTGATTCAAAATCAATGCAACAAAAATAATTAACTCGAGGGATCGACAGGAAGGGGCCGCACATGGGTTCTCTGTGGGGAATCTCCGGAGTTCGGAAAACAAAATGGATTAAAGATCAAATTAAAAGAAAAAACGAACAATTAACAGAACGGGAGGATGAGGGTGAGTGAAGCAGTGGATTAGGGTAAAACAACTTTGAAAAATTTCCACTCAATTTTTTTATTCTGTCAGGAATGCATTTCCCCTTTAATACATCTTAAAAATCAATGGGATTTTTAAGTTACATTTATTACCTCTGCCACCGAAGGTGAAGGAGGTTATGGTTATGTTTTCACCTCCTTTCTGTCTGTCTGTGCGTTTGTGTGTAGGATATTTCAAAAAGTTGTGGACGAATCGCGGATGAAATTTGTGGGGACAGGTTGGGTGTGTGACAAGCGACGAACTGATTAGATTTTGGTGATGATGGATCTGGATCCGAATAGAAGAATTTTATAAGTGATTCTTCACCATTGGAGATAGGGCGAACACTATATATATATATATAATTATATATATATTTTTTTTTTTTTCAAAAAGTTGTGGACAGATTCAGATGAAACTTGGTGGACAGGTGGGTGTGTGTCATGGAAGAGTGATTCATATTTTGATGAAGATCTGAATCCGGATCCAGATTCGAGAATTATTTCTTTTTAAAGTGCTGCTTCACCATTGAGAGATAGGACCAAAAACAATAAGTACTGTTATAGCACTGATGTTTCAATAAGTACTGGGGTCAGATATGTTCTCGTGGATCAGGCATTTTGGTGCGGATGTATGCGCTCTACCGGCTGCCCTTCTAGTTAAACAATGTTTTTCCAGGAACGCATCTATGACGTAAATACCTGAAAGTGATATCTGGAAAGGAAGTGTGTGTGAATGTGTATGTATGTATGTGTGCAGAAAGCATAAAATAACATAAACATTCATAACTAATGTCTTGACCCTCCCTCCCCCCCCCCCTCCTTGCTCCCCGCCCAGCTCGCTTCTCTCCCTCTTGCTCGTCCCGCACCCCTTCTTCTCCCAGAGTATTTAATGACATGTGGTGAGGCGTTGCTCTCCCCCACCCCTTTCCTCGCTCTCCCTCTCTTCCTTGCTCTCGCCCTTCTTTGCTCCCCTCCTTGCTCCCCCAACCCTGCTCACGCATCTCTCTCCCCTCCTCTTTCCCCCCATCCTCCTTGCTCCCACCCCTTTCCTGAGTGCATAGCAACCATTTAGCGAGACGTCGTACCCCCCACCCATCTTCATCACTCTTCATGCCCCTTCCAGTTCCCCATTCCTCACCCCTCCCGCTCTCCTCTCCCTCCTTTTTCCTCTCTCTCCCTCTCTCCACCTTTCACTCTTCATCCCCTTCCTCACTCTTCATCCCCCTCTCCCAAAACCTCTCCTCTCCATGCTCCCCTTCCATTTTCTCCTTCTCTCCCCTTCACTCCCCCCTTCACTCACTCTTCAACCCTTTTGAGCTCTCCCATTCCTCAC
Organism: Eptatretus atami; assembly: GCA_035128595.1. Taxonomy (NCBI): domain Eukaryota; kingdom Metazoa; phylum Chordata; class Myxini; order Myxiniformes; family Myxinidae; genus Eptatretus; species Eptatretus atami. The sequence continues at coordinate 27,868,128 of CM068953.1, read as the reverse complement.
CCCTCCTCCTCTCATTTTTCCTCTCCTCCCCTCTTTCTCCCTTCCCTCTCCCCCCACCATCCCATCTCCCCTTCCTCTCTTCTTCCCTCACCTCCCCTCCATCCCTCCTCTTCCGCCCCCTCCCTCTTTTACCCCCTCCCTCCTCCCTCCTCTTCTCTCCCTCAGTCTTCTTTCTCTATACTCCTGTCCCTCCTCTTCTACCCCTTCCGTCAGTCCTCTCTCCCTATCCGCTCTATCCTCCCCCACTTAATATTTCGTCAGCGAGCAACAGGGTTGTACTTGCTCGTTGTGTGTATATAAATATATATATATATATATATATTATATATATATATATATATATATATATATATATATATATATATGTATGTATGTCTCTGTTGATATTAAATTTTGGTTTTTATGACAATAAAAGTTTTGTGTATTCATCATTTACATTTATACTTCTTGTGTGTTTCATTATATTAATTTATCAGGTTCTGCGGAGGGGGTAATGGGACTTTGTAAAAACCTGTAGATTATGGCTCAGAGGTATTGTAAAAGTGTTTGTTACCTTAGAAGTGGAATTCGATGTTATTCAGGAATGGATGCTTCCTTAATGTGCCGTTCATGTTTCTGGGTTAGTTTGCCCCGATCCATAAATCGGTGCCGTACAGGAAGATATACGGCTAACTTGGACTGGCTTCCGGGAGAGGTTTATTTGTATTTAAAATGTTTCGGTAATGTTTGTATTTACTTATTGTTATGTGTACTTGAATCTAACTGTTATTGATCAAAAGGTTGGTTGGTGTTAAGGTTGCTTAAGCAAGTTGGTGTAACATGTAGAGTGATTGACTCGTGATAATCTTGGTTTGAATGTAATTCGATGATTAGTAAATGACACAATGTCTGGAACCTTTTACCTGCAGATTTATTAATTACTAGACGACCGTGAAACCCGTGGTTCCCGTTATGACAGCGGTTGATGAAAAAAATCATTCAAGAAATAAAAAAAGATAGCTCCAGCGAACTATACCGCTGAGGTTGTTGCATTGATCAAATACTCCTGAGATACTTGACTGAATCGGGAATTGATTTTTTTAAATATAACTTTTAAATACTGTCTGATCAAAAAGGTTTTAGCACTATAGAGCGATTTTAAAAAACTTAATGTTATTTTATATTTTTTAAATCCCCCCCCCCCCCCCAAAAAAAAATTTTTTTTTTTTTTTTGCCTAAAACACTCCTGGCACTCACTGACAAACCTCTGATAGTTTGATGAAGATCCATTCACCATCTCTGAGAAAAATGGTGACCAACAAATACAAAGCACAGCCAGAACAGCTATAAAAAGCAAAAATTGTGAATTCCGACAAACTCGAGGGCTGAGTGCCCATGAACCATCGGTTTTGGGTAATGGGATCGTTCTATCATTCATTGCCTCCTTCTATCCTTCGAGTCAACAAAAAGTGTACACATGTCTACTGACGGCCTTGTCTTGCATGGAAACATAAGTAAAAGTCACGAGGTCTCCACGAGTCTAAACAAACACAGAAAGTTTTACAGACCAGGTACGATGCACCACCCAACATTATATCGCGTGGTGAATCCTCATTGATCAATTCAGCACATTGTCTTCGAATGAAGACATTCTGACTTCATCTGAATCATTCATCCGAACTGTATTTCACTTCATTCTTGCTGCACATGCTCGAATCATTGAATGTGCTCTGAATGCCCAACTGCCACATATGTCTATGTTATATCGACATTCAGTCTCATACATTTTACAGTTGTAAACTCCACGATGTGCTGAAACGAGTGTCCGAGTATAAATGGACGATTGGACCACCGTTTCATGTAAATCACAATGACGTCAGTGCAAGATCATGTCCTTGACCACGCTTCCGGCGTTCTGTGTTGGGGTGCCGGAGAGCTCTTTTGGTAATCAACTTGAATTATCAATTTCCTGGGATCGAATCCCTTGGTTTTAAAATCCGAGCTTCAAACTGCTCGTTCTGACGTGATACTGCATTGTGAAGCACGACGTCCTCATATTTATTGACTTCAAGCAGGTGAATGTGAAGCATGTCAGAAAAGATCTTTTAATAGGAGTCTGGCCCGGTATTGGTGGTGCGTGTGCGTGTGGCGTGGTCCATTACCAATTAGACGTCAACTTCGTGTATTAACATCGAGAGAAAGTGTCACACCTGTCTGTACAGGAAATATATTGTCGTGTCCAGGGGTTTAGCCCCCTACCTGGACGGATGGCCAAACAGTTCTCCCTTGGAGGTTACAGCCGAGACTCCCGGAGAGTAATGCGCGCGCGGGAAAGAAATGCAAGGCGCTTCACCAGGGCGGTAGCACATGCGCAGGGGTTTTTACTCTGAACCCACAACAGATACACGGACACAAGCAAATGAAATTAAATTAAATGGATAATTTAATGACTAATCAAATATGTACAGCGACAGTAATTCAAATTTATAATAATGAAAGAAAAATATGTGAGGCAATTAAAAATCTAATTCCTATTTAAGGGCGCCTCCGCATTTGAGGCGATCGAACCGCGTCGTCAGCGTGCGGGTAACCGCGCCCCAAAATGGCGCCGAGCAATTCGTGAGGAATATTCGACGTCAGGTTCCCGAACCGCTGTGGTCGCTTCTTCGTCGACCGCGCTTGCGGATCCGTTCCTCTGAATGGCGCCGCTCCTTCAGTGATGTACATGAGGCTTCGAGGTCCGTCTCTCACGTACCAACCAAGAGTCAATGGCCAGCGTCTGCTCCACCACGCGAGCCAATTCCTCAGCACGAACACGAGATGCGCCATCTTCTTTAGCGTCGAGGAAGCCAGCCGTAATGCCCTGCTCTTTCGACCACCGATCTGCCTCGCTGTTCTCTTGGCGAGACATGTTCTGGTTTCTCTAATCACCTCCCTCACACCAAACTCCACTGATGCGTTCGTTCTTCGCTACGAGGTGTTTCCCGTCTTCTCTGATCGCCTGCCTCCCACACGCTCCTTCCCTTCCTCTGACGAACGTCAGGCACTTCGCCGCGCCGTCACCCTTGAAGGTGGGGCTTCTCCAACTTGGTCATGCAGTATCCGTTGTAATGGTCGATTGTTGTTATAAAACTTAATTCTATCATTGCTGGTTTGCAATACAACATGGGGACAAAGTCACAGGGGGAAATTACACATTGGGGAAAATGAACTTAATCCTGACCTCATTAACACCACACCACACCCATGTGGTGACAAGGTAACACTTAAGCTCACAATTTCCCCCTACTTAGTTTACATCGAGATGTCTCCTACACGTCCACGGGCAAGTTACTCTTTACGATCCTATCTTTCCTAGAAATTCCTCATCTACCCCAAAAACATAACAATATTAAGGGCTTTCCTATTTATTAAGTATGCAAATATAGTGCGCACATTGTGAATCGTGGAATCCTAATATTTACCTCTTCCTTTCCTTTTTCTTCTTTCCATACTTCAACCCACACTCCACGAACCTCTCTCCCTCTCTCTCTATGATCCGATGACCTTCATAACCACTCAAACAATGGGTTCACAGCTGCGTTATGGACCCATTTGTGGAGGTCTGAGATGAAGGGGCTTGAAATCTGATATGGATAAGCGGAAGACATTTTTCAGATCTCTTCCTACTTTTTCTCTCCCCCTCTCTCTCTTCTTTTTATCTTCCTCTCCTCGACTCTCCCTTCCCCTTCTCTCACCTCCCTCCTCTTCTCTCCTTCCCCCTTCTTCTCACCTCCCTCCTATTCTCTTTCTCTTCTCCTCCCCCTCCTTTTTCTTTCTCCCTCCCCCCTCTTTTTCTTTCTCCCTCCCCTCCTCCTTCTTTCCTTCGCCTCCCCTCCTCTTTTTCTTTCTCCTCCCCCTCTCTTTCTTTCTCCTCCCCCTCCTCTTTCTTCCTCCCTCGCCCTCCTCTTTTCTTTTCCCTCCTCCTCTTTTCTTTCTCCCTCCCCCTCCTCTTTCTTTCTCCCTCCCTCCTCCTCTTTTCTTTCTCCTCACTCCTTTTCTTCTCAACCTCCTCTTATCTCCCTTTCACCCTCCCTTGTCCTCCCCATCCTCCTCTCTCTCATTCACTCTCACACCCCTCCCTCTCTCTCTCTCCACCCTCTCTATTTTTTTAAATGTCTCTCTCTGTCTCTGTCACACACACACGCACACACGCACACATACACACACACACACACACACAACACACACACACACACACACAACAACACCACAACTACACACCACACACCACACACTTCTCTTTCTTCTCTATTTTAATTGCCTTATTTTTGACCAACTTCATACATCCATACATAGTAACAGATGGTCCTTCAGGCCGAGGATCCTGGCATTGTGGCCAACAAACACAGAGAGGCTGGCCATTGGAGCCAATCAAAAACAAGCATCACTTCGAGCCCTCTCCCCCTGTCTCCTGCATGTAGTATTAGCATGGTAAATCATCATATTGCTCTCGGGTAATGAAAGAACTCTCCAGTTTTTGATGACAGAAACTCTACGATAGAAGCAATTATAGTTCAACGATGAGTGCCTCATGTTTGATTGAAGGTTTGTTTATGAGTTTGGAATGAACCTCTTTGTGTGTAGGAATTCCAAGCAGTTATGATGGTGCCAAGAAATGGGGGACTTGGTGGCTAAATGGGGGTAAGTCTTCCAACTTATACGTTGTGTTATGTATGCTTGCGTCATCAAATAACCCAATAAGGTTTACCTTGATACCCCAATAGTCAATGTATTTAATACAGTGTTTCAACCGGAATTCTAAACCAACCGTCTGCAGCTTCCATGATTTTAGTTATAGCATGAAACTTTCTAAGTTTGATGGACTCTTTAATTCTGTTAGTTTATAATTTAGGTTTGCAAACCTGACGCGATTCATTAATTTCCCTTTTCCAGGTTACCGTGCTTGGCCCCGCCCCTCGTTTCCTGCTGGAGGTGGACTCAACGGCAGAGGTCACGTGAACTCATTAACTTACCCCCCCCCCCACCACTCCCCGTTCTCATTTCATTCGCTCATTCGTCTGTCATGACCTAAAGACAAAAACCTTCACAAGTGCACATTTTGGCATTTCCACTTGTTACCAAATGTGTACGCTATAAATAATGGCTGTACCAGCTGGCAACAACCTATACCTGTCCGCCAAGCTCCGCGATACTGATCACGTGTCAGTCGCTGCAAATTTCAGGCTTACTACGAAAGGCGAAGGCAAACAAACGATTGAGTTTACAAACCCGAATCATTCAAACTGGAAATCAAAGGAATTTGAAACTGCAGGACGAAGACCTCCCTGGATTTGTACGAGAGGTTTATCGTAGACTGTAACTCGACAGCTTACGCAGGTCCAGGTATGGAGGTAGAGGGCTGCATTGGAAATCGCTGATGGTTCCAGGTCTAACCAACTCGTGATATTAAACTATTTGTAACATTTGAAATTCTGCTCATAATGACAACACTTTTTTTTTTTCGTTTTCAAAAAGCCGAACACCACGACACCAAGACTAAGACATGAATGCCTCCCTTTGGGAACCATAACAATGATATTAAAAAGTTAAACAGTAATAACAAAATAACGAAATGGAAAAATTAAACAACTGGAAATAAAAAAAATGACAGTCAAATACATAGTTATAAATTGGGAAATTAAACAATTGTAAAAGAAAAAATAAATATAGTTATAAATTGGGGAAAAATAAATAAAATTGGGAAAAATTAAATAATTTCAAATTGGAAAAAATGAAAATTAAATACAGTAGTTATAATTGGGAAAATAAACAATTGTAAAAATGAAAATTAAATATAGTTATAAATTGGGAAAATAAATAATTGGAAATAAATTGTGAAAAAATAAATAATTGGGAAAAAATGAAAATTAAATACAGTAGTTTAAATTGGGAAAAATTCAACATTGGAAAAATGAAAAATAAAATATTTGTTATACATTGGGGAAAATTAAATAATTAAAAAATAAATTAAATAGTTTATAAATTGGGGAAATTTAAATAATTGCAATTGGAAAAAAAACTGAAACTTAATTGGCAGTGGTTATAAATTGGGGGAAGATTAAATAATTGGAAAATGAAAATTAAATAGTTATAAATGGGAAAATTAAATAATTGGAAAAGAAAATTAATAGTTGTTATAAATTGGGGCAAATAAATATTGCAAATTGGAAAAAAATGAAACTTAATTGCAGTGGTTATAATTGGAGAAATATAATAATTGGAAAATGAATATTTAATAGTTATAAATTGGGAAATTATAAATTGGAATGAAATTAAATAGTTATAATTGGGAAAAATAAATAATTGCAAAAAAGATGAACATTAAACATAGTGGTTATAAATTGGGAAAAATTAAATAATTGGAAAAATGAAAATTAATAAAGTTAAAATTGGGGATAATAAATAATTGATGAAAAATGAACATTAATACACTGGTTATAAATTGAAAAATTACATAATTGGAAAATGAAAATAATAGTTAATAAATTGGGAATATTAAATAATTGGAAAAATAATTCATTAAAAAATGAAATAATGTAAAAAGTGTTCTTCAAAAGCGGACTTTGTGGACACCAAGCTAAATACTTAATGCTCCCTCCGGGAAGCCATAATGAGTTTGAACATTCTCTACGATGAATTCACAAGGTGTAGAGCAGGTTTCAGGGAAAATAAGAGCAGAGGTTGTATCAGGATTCCTGCAAATGCTACAAGTACATGACCAGATATATTTTTTGGCTGCAAGATTTTGTTACAACAATTATCCCAGAGAACAAGAGTTGTGTCTCGTCTGGTTGGGGGTTGGAAGGTTGTTCGATCATCCTGCTCCAAATACCGACCGTCCTACCACCCGAAGTGAGAATCTCACTTTGACCCAATTTAAAGGGGGATGCGAAAAAGCCCGGCATCCCAAAAGACTTAAAACACGCTGACAGGCACTCGTCCTCACAGGTATTAAACCTGTATCTGCCAGATTTAGTTTAGGGCACCATGGGTGTCACACAGAAGTGTCTGGTGGCCTCCACACTGTCAATGTGGCGACAATCCAATTAGCATGAAGAAGTTTCATTTATAGCTTCCTTTATTGAGGCAGCAAGTACTGTATTGACAAATGAATGTGAAAATGCACAAACATGCATTTAGAAGGTGTGACTTAGGCCGCATTTGACTTTTCAAGTACTTTTACCTTTGATTTATGAAAACAACCAATGTCTGTTACCCAGCTTGACATCTGAATGAGTAGAGTTGAAACAGACATGATGTTGCTGAGAAACACAATGTTCAAACAATTCTTTCTTTTATCTTGTAACCTCTGCCACCGAAGGTGGACAGAGTTTTTGTTTTTTCACATCTGTCTGTCTGTTTTGTTTGCCTTGTCTATGACATAGATATCTCAAAAAGTTATGGACGGATTCAGACAAACTTGGTGGACAGGTTGGGGTGTGACAGCAAAGAATTCGATTCGATTTTGGGTGAAGATCCAATGTGGATATGATAGTTTTAATTTTTAATTAATTTTTTATGAATTCTCAACATTGAGAGATGGGGCTTAACAATGATTATGGCAACGATATTTCAGAAGGTCGTGGATGAGTTTAACGACAACACTCGGTGCATATGAGTTGTTAGGTGCACGAACAAAGCCGATTCGATTTTGTTCAAATCCGATCGCAGATCGGCCAACTCCGGCACATCAGTGGGTCCAAACGTAAACTGTTTCAGCGCCTGTGGAGGTACACGCTCTAACGAGTGCCATCCTAGTTAATTACTCATTCATGACAGTTTCTATTATCGGCAAATTAACTCGTCGCAAATGATTTATGGAATGAATTTTGCCCTTGTCTCTAAATGTTTTGTTGGAAGGGATCTTCATTCTCTCACCTTGGCTTTTACATCTGGCCATTTTTTCAGTGACATTCTACAAACAACTGTTTATGTTTCATTTGCATTGGAACTTATATTATGTTGTGCTTACCATGTGTCTTGCAGTTGAGGTAATGGAACAACGACCTGGGGGGTCGCATTACCAGCCCCGAGAAAGGGGGTTGGGCAGAGCAGGTTATTCATACAAACTCAACTATCACCGAAGCTAAGTAGGGAGATAACCCATCCTCATACATCGTTCAATGAAAAAGCCACCACAACCAGCCACAAACACCAATTAATTAATCTCCAATCACTAACACCCAGGCTATACAATATCTTCATCATACCACACCTAACTTGGATAACCACAACCATCCAGCTAACATACACACTCAACACTAATCTGGCTAATCCACTAACAACCAGCAACTAGGCAATGAGGATGGTACACCAAGTATGCTCTCTACCTTGAGCTGTCTAATCTGGGTTCGATTAACAGACGACTATAGACTATATATGTCAAGTGCAGTAGTCACAGTCGTTCACGTGTCAAAGTAGCAGACTGACTATAAGCATCGAGATGCACAAAAGTGTGCCCCGAACCTTGATGGACCATTAAATTGGGAAATCCAGAGTGCCAGCATTCATTGTGACACGTTAACATATCCAGGATGTCCTTATTGATTGAGTAGGTGAGTTACTGTATTGACAAATCTGTAAACTGTAAACAAAAGTTACTGTAAACAATTGCAAATTCCTGCTCCAAACATACAAGGGGTATTGCAAATTCAGAGGCAGTCACACACCCGCGAGTAAATGACGTACGGCAAACTCTTGGATGGAATATCTCAATAGCCACACGATATTGGATAGACTCAATCATGACACACAGTTGCCAACAACCCACTACCAGCACCCATCACACACCGCGATTAACTAAACTGTAACAACACCATTCAAATTCAATGATTCCCAAATGCACGACTGACCTCTGACGAACTCCCATGATTGGACGCCAGCAACAACGTGACGGACCTCCCTTCCCTCACCAGATGGAACTCCTCCCCACCATGATGGACTCTCCTTTCCACCATGATGGACTCCCATTTCCACCATGATGGACTCCCTTTCCACCATGAGACCATTCCAAAGGAGCCTCCCTCCTCCACCATTAATGGGTCTCTCTCTCTCCACCATGATGGACTCTCTCCCCCACCATGATGGATTTTCAGACTCTCTCTCCACCATGATGGAATCTCAATCTCTCACCATGTGGACTCTCTCTACACCATGATGACCCCTCTCTCCACCATGATGGACTCCAGGCTCTCTTCACTGGCCTACCATGAATCTCTCTCACACAGAGACTCTCTCTCCACCATGATGGACTCTCTCTCCACAGATGGACTCCCTCTCATCCACATGGAGCTCCCTCTCCACATGGATGGACTCCTCTCCACCGATCGATGACTCCCTCTCACACCAATGATGGACTCCCTCTGCGTACCACTGACTCGACCATGATACCCCTCCAGTGAACGAACTCCCTCCCCACCCACGATGGTCTCTCTCCTCCACCACGATGGTCTCTCTCTCCCGATGCTCTCTCTCCACCACAGATGGTCCTTCTCACCCGATACTTCCCACCAAGATGGTCTCTCTCTCCACCATGATGGTCCTCTCTCCACCATGATGGCTCTCTCTCCACCATGATGGACTCTCTTCTCACAGTGATGGACCTCTTCTCTCCAGCATGATGGCTCTCTCTCCACCATGTGGTACTCTCCAGCATATGCCACCATCCCGCACAGATGGATGGCTCCCCCGACCATGGATGGACCTCCTCCCGCCACCATGATGGACTCTCCGTCGGCCAGCCATGATGGCACGTCCCTCGCCCGCACCATGATGACCTCCCTCCCCATGGACTTCACCATGATCGGAACTCCGCTTTTCCTCCCACCATGAATGGACTTCGCTCAATGATGATTCCACTCAGAAGGCTCCCACAGTGACTCTCTACTGTGGACTTTTACCGATGGACCTCCCCATTGGACTCCCTCACATATGACTCCCCGACCTCCACATATAACCTGCACCAATGTGACCGATGTTATATGCTAAAGTTCATCTCCTTGTGCATCTCCCTTTTTTGCTTGTTTCAGGTCCAGTGCCAAGGCGTATGCCGTAAAACGGTAGCCCTATGCAAATGGTAAGTTGGCATAATTTTATCGTACTCAAGAAGCAATAAGGGTAGCAGTACTTTTATAATAAATAAATCAGCAGAATTCATAATTGCTAAAGCTGAATAAAGAGCGTTAAAATAAAGGAAGGCAATGCAAATACATACTGCATGTGAACCTCATGGTATTTGGCTTTGTACAACTTGATCTATCACTGGCGCTTCAGAAAGTTTCACGACCGCCTCGAACTTTTTCACACAGCCCGATTTTAATAGGATGCATTGATTTAATTTTTTTCTGTCTTCGATCTCCACAAATAACCCATTAAAATGACAAAAGGAACATGTTTTTAGAAATTTCACAGATTAATATAAAAATGAAAAACGGAAATATGTCTGGGACAATAAGTGTTCCAACCCTTTGCTATGAACCTCCAAATTGAGCTCGGGTACATCCAATTTCCTTTGATCATCCTTGAGATGTCTCCACAACTTGATTGGAGTCCACCTGTGGCAATTCAACTGATTTGGACATCATTTAGAAAGAACACACTTTCAATACAAGGTCCTGACCAGTTGACAGTGGATGGCAGAAGAAGAGAACTCTAACCATGAAGTCCATGAACTGTCTGCAGAACTCTGAGATAGAAGTTGTGAGGGCGGTAAGTGATCTGGGAAGGGATAAAACATTCTAGAAGTTTGAAAGATCCCAAGAGCACAGTGAGCTCCCCATCATTACGGAGGTGGAAAGAATATGGAACTACCAGACTATTCCTAGAGCTGGCCATCTGACCGCATCTGAGCGAGTCTGGGGAAGAAGGACCTTGGTCAAGGAGGTGGTGATGAACCAATGACCACTCTGCACGAACTACAGGAGTTTCCATGGCTGAGATGAGAGAACCTTCCGAGGAACAACACAGTCTGCTGCACACTTCACAGATCAAGTTATATGGGCAGTGCCAGACGAAGCATTTCCTGTGAAAAGGTACATGACACATGCCTGTAGTAGTATGCAAAAAAGGTTACGTGAAACGACTGAAAGCTGAAGCAGAAATTCTGTGGTCTGAATGAAGACGAAAATTGAACTCTTTGGCCTGAATGCCAAAGCACTACATCTGGCAGAAACCGAGCACAGCTCATCACCGCATCGCAACACCATCCCTATCATGCATGGGATGCCTTTTCAGTGGCAGGAATGGGAGATTTGTAAGGATAGAGGGAAACAATGAATGGAGCCAAATAAAGTAAACCCATGAGGAGAAAGCCTGCTTCAGAGAGCAAAAGACCTTGGACTCTGGTGAAGATTTACATTCCAAGCAAGGAACAATGACCCAAGCATACAGCAAAGCACACACTGGAATGGCTTCAGACCAATAAGTGAGAGTCCTTGTGTGGCTCAGCAAAGCCCAGACTTGAATCCCATTGAGAATTAAATCTGCAAGGAAGAATGGAGAAAACCCCCAAATCCAGATGTGGCAAAGCTGAACAGATATATCAACAAGAAGACTCGAAGCTATAATCACACGCCAAGTTGCCACTTCGACAAGTATTGATTCAGGGGGGGTTGAATATTTTATTGATGCAAAGACATTTCCAGCTTTTAAATTTTTAATCATTTTTGTAAAAATTATTAAACTGTTTTCACTTTTTGTCATTAACTGGTAGTTTTGTGAAGATCGTTACAGCCATTTTAAATAAAATGCTGGCAAACAACAAACAAATGGTGACCAGAGTCAGAGGTTGTGAATACTTTCTGAAGGTACTGCAGTTGAATTGCAGGAATTTGAACCCACTGCGAATGACTTAGAGTGAGTTTTACATTCTCTATCTCTATTACCGAATCAAATCATATCACATAGGAGGTGTTCTGCTGTCGTATGAAACAAAACATGAAGGCGGTGGTTAAGTGAATGGGCGTGGCATTTGCAAGAGATGTCCCCGTTATATGTGAACACAACTCTCTCTCTTGCTGCTGATGGTGAGAAATACGAGGTTTGAGAAAATTTTTTACATGAGGTTAGTTTTGACGTCTTTGCTTCTTCAGCCATAGTGTGGATTCTCTCCAACCATGTCCAATGGTTTAGCAGCAACCTCTCCGTAGCTATCGCTCAGCGCAGCAACAAGAAGCAAAGTTGGGTTTTGAAAAGTACCAGATTGCACCTTTCAATGTTATACTCAATTTTACCTTAACTCAATCATCTTCCAAGTAAATGTAGGAAATATTGATTTTCCTTGCTTTGATATAATGCTTTCACACCATTTGCTCTAAAGGTCTCACAAATGTTTACCCATGCAAGCAAAGCGAATAAGTGGGGTGAAACAATTGGTTCATATACCATCGCGTTCTGTCTTTATTCAGTTACTTTATGATCGAGGAAGAGATCATTTAAATTGATATTATATTTCAACACAATCGAACATGAATAGGAAGAGAAGGTCTCATTACACAAGCGTACTTTGTCTCGAATTTGTCCCGTTACGCATCCGCAGAGGAGTTGAGATAATATTTACTCCGCCGACAGAGAGATTTCGCGTCTGTTTGTTTGTCTGTCTGTCGCGACAGAACATTTTCGTATTTTTCT
>CM068953.1:27824220-27835993 GCA_035128595.1 Eptatretus atami | reverse complement strand
ATCTTTGCCAGCAGTTATAAAATTGCAGTTCTAATTATGTCCCTTATTAATCACTTAACACACCAACACAAAACTACACAAACAACACCCAAAACAAGTCCTGGCGAGGGTCAGCAATCTCTGACTGACTGCCAGACAGGAAGACAGAGTAAAACAAGAAAAAGAGCAGTCAAACAAAATTTAAAATAATTCCAAACAGGAAACTTAAAAACAGTTAGGATGTCATAAAGGACACAAACAACAGGCATGAATAACTAATGCAATGTGTTAGAAAGGGTGATGTAATAGATGCTGGGAAAATGGTGGTAAAACCCTGAATTAATTTATTGATACGACTTTTACAATCTTTATTTTATTTAAATTTAATTATATACTTTAACACGGCAGTACACAAATTACCTTCTTAATACTTCCAAGAACCTTCAGTTTTGTAGTACTTGCATCAATTTATATAAAGATTCAATGGGGTGGTGTATAACGGTGGTCTTCGGGACTACTTCAATAGCACTAAATTTTCGGATTTTTTTAAAAAACGATCGTTAAAATAATTATTTTACTAAAATTTAGGTAACACCGTGTGTGGTATCATGTTATATCAACTTTCTAGTTTGTAATAGTAGTTTTTGCTATTATCATGGTTGTTGTTTTGCTGTTCTGCAGGACGTGGAGCTCCTGCTGGATATGGAGCAGGGGCAGCCAAGCCAGGAGTGGGTCAGTGAGCTCAAGAACCTATCATTTATTGACGCCACAACATGTTTCTCACAAGAAATTCTTGGGAAAAATCAAGGGTTATGATCTACCACCTTGGTTTCCAGATTGTTTGAAACGGCATCTGAAAACCAAGATGGCGGATCAAATCCACCCATTCCCCAGAAATCCTTGCAGTAAACGCATGATCATGTCAATAGGTGTCGGGTCAATTGGCTTCTTTACACTTTGACCCATTCAGCTTTAACCTCTGTCCATGATTTGCAATGTTCATTCATTTACACCAACATTCATGCTATCATTCTGCATTTAAAGGCCTCCCTCACTCGCCACAATAAATGTTCCATGAAACGATTGCAGGTAATAAACCCAAGGATAATGAGTTTTGTTTCGTTCGTAGGTCCAGTTGCACAGGCTTATGGACAGTGTGATCTTGACAGTTCTTGGCTTTTTTCACAAGATCTTGGCTATTCGTTGTTCACCTTGGCGTCTTGATTTTCTATAGGTTTTCTTGACCGTATAGGTTTTCTATTATCATCGCTTTTCCGAAACCTTGTGAATTCTTGGCTTTTTTTCATTGGCTCACCTTGGCATTTATGAAAATGAGGAGTGGTCACACTGCTTATGGAAGCTACGCTAATGGTAAGACCATATATGAAGAGGAGAAGGGATTACGTAAAATATTGTCTATATTTAAACAATCTATCTGCTATAATAATCATGTGCTGTGTACCTACTGCTGGAACGTCCAGTCTGGGTTTCATTACTGACCAGACAAAGCCTGGTGCTTCACGGACGAGAAGTTGCCATCATCGGGTGTACTTTCCATTTGAATGAGACATGGGGTCCTGCGTCCTATTTGCTAGATTTCACTTCTGTACGCTGAAGGTTCTACATTGTTTTGAAGATGGTTGTCCATCGTGTGCTGGCACGCCGTGACTGCTTTTTAAATTTCTGACTTTTGGTCTGAAGCATTACTCGTTTCTGGTCATCACAGTCTTTCTGTTCCATCAGGATGTGTGGTGAGTAACGTCAAAAGACTAATTTGGGTTAGATCCTTCCTGTAGGTTTAACTAGATTTCCCCCATACCAAGGTTGTGCTCCCTTATTGTCGTGAGATGCTTACTCAACGGAATGAAGTTTGCACCATTCCTTGTTTTGTTCTTCCTTTTACATTTTTCTACCTCACGATCTGAAGGTTATTTACTTTTTTTGTTTTATTCTTCCACTAATTTACCCTTCTTTTTTCTTGCCATGTGCATTGTTCGTTGTTTTTTCTTCAAGGGTATGGAGGACCTGCTGGATATGGAGCAGGAGCGAAGGCTGTAGCTGGTCAGTGAGAACTTTCTTGGCTGCTCCACACACATTTACCTCCTTTTAACGAATCTTCTTCGACCCTCACTGCTACATCTTCATTCTCTCAGTCACATTATATGCAGTCAACTCTGCAATATAAGATCCACATTTAATTATTCTGATCTTTCCCTCTGTCTTAGGTCCAGCAGCACAAGCTTATGGAGGCTATGGCAATGGCAATGGTAAGGAGAAATGGAGGGAGAGGTATAGCCTGAGAGTAAAGAAGATGAGTTAAGATGGTAATAAGATAGGGGTCTTTCAGTCAGGGAGTAGTTGATGCATGGAACGGTCTTCTTTCCTTCCTGATAGTCCCTGGAGTGTCCATCTTGTTTACCCTGTGTACCTCACCCCATCCCTCTCCCTTCCACAGATCTCCTCATGTCTGTTCCACACTGTTTTTTTCCTTTCCTCTCCCGCCTCTCTTGTCTCCTGCTCCCCTTGTTGTATATTCAGTGTGTTCGCTCTCATATGAGCCTCGACAGTGTATACACAATAAATAAATAAGCAGTGGCTGTAGGTGGTGGTAAATAGGTTTTAATTGGAATTAGATAGGTACCTGTATACATTGGGGAAAAAGGGATATTCCCAGGACTTGTAGCTACTTTGTGTGTGGATGGATGATTGTTTATGGAGTTAGTATAGTACAGGCATGATGGGCCGAATGGCTTCCTCTTGCACTAAAGTTCCTTGTGTGCATCCCTGTGTGAGTAGGGAACTACTTTAAAGTAATAATAATCTTGTTTGTTGATATGCAGTACATATGATATCCATGAATTGCTATCTGTTATCACACTATATATAATTACCCCATGAGCGTAGCACAAAGAGGAGTTAAGCAAATGGTTCACTGTCTATTCATCAATCCATTTCCAATTATGATCGAGGAAATACTTAATTTCAAAATAATTTTACATTTTAAACACTGCAGTACATCAATCGGAACACAAACCAGCAGTTTAGCAGTACTTTGGCTCTAAATTCATCCTGATCCACTCAAAGGCACTTTTCTGTGTGGTCCTCGAGCCAAACATTGAGGGCTTTTTTCATCCTTTCAATATAACGATCATGGGACTCTCTCTCTCTCTCTTCGGTGCAGCCTTATGGCTGCTGGTTGCATCATTGCTTAGGGATGCGGCTATGCCGCTGATGCAGTGTCCCTATTACCAGTACACTGGTACTCATTTTGCCCACCTCGGAAGGATGACAGGATGAGTCAACCCCACCTGGTATTAATTCAGCATCCAACGGGGCTCAAACTCAGGACCCTAGGATCCCAAGTCAGCCACCCTAACCGCTAAGCCAACACCAGGCTCTCCACCTCACTACATTACCCTTTTACCCCATTGTCACCTCATTCTTCCATTAGCCTCGATTTTTTTTCACCAAAATAAATGTTTGGTCTTGTGTGTGGCACATGCCTAAATGTTTATCCCAATGTGGCACTTTTGTTTCATCCTCGTTGTTCAGGACTTGGAGGTCCTGCTCGATACGGAGCTGGGGCAGCCAAGGCTGGAGCAGGTCAGTGAGCTCTTTTCTCCTCGCTGCACCTTCACCTTTGAACCCTTGCATAATTTTGCTCTCCTGTTGCCTCTTCATTGCTGTATCATCACCCCTACACCTTAACACTGAGCCTTCATTTCATCCAAAACACTGCACTCCATTTTTACCCTAGGGCCCGTTCCACAGGCCTATGGAGGCTATGGCAATGGTGAGTCATGAGGAAGAGATAATACATGTATTGTTAAATTACAATACATGTATTAGATGTTATATTAGGTCTGCAAGAAAACTTGGCCAAAGCAATATATGAAGCAAATTATATTTGCTTTCAGTTAATACTATGGAGCCCTGGCACATTATGCCCATCGCATGTTCAGGTGGTTCAGTTGGTTGGAAGAAAGTTTATTTGAATGAAAAGGAAAACAAATCTTTATTCAACGTTTCTTTTTCCAAGGACGTGGAGTTCCTGCTGGATATGGAGCAGGGGGAGCCATGGCTGGAGCAGGTCAGTGAGAATTGTTGGTCCATTTGCACTTTGAACTCTGACCTTTGCACCCTCCATTTCATTTTCCTCGAAATGCTCATTTCATTCGATGTTACCTCTTTATGCATGATTTCTTTGTTCACAATCTCATTTTAAAATGTTGGCCAACCACCTTTCCTCTTTAGTGAGAACTCGAGCTTACATTAGTCAAGCTTCAAGCAAGTTCGAGCAATGTTAAAATCATGTTAACGAGAGTATTGAGGTCATTGAGTGAACTTTTCACATGTTACTAATATGTGATATGCAATGAACGCTGTGTAAAGCCGAAGTAAATTTTCCTGCATTTACAATTGTACCTTTACAATAATGCACATGCAGGTCCTGCTGCATATGGAGCAGGAGCAGGAGCAGGAGTAGGAGCAGGAGCCAAGGCTGGTGCAGGTTTGTCTTGTTTTGTATCTCACCTCTACCATCACCACCTCCTCATCCTCCACCACCTTCTCCATCATTCCCCCTCATGCACCACCTTGCCCTCATTCACTACCACTTCGTGCTCCACCACCTTCTGCCACCTCACCCCCCTGCACCACCACCACATCCTCCAACAAACTTCCTCACCCTCCACCACAACACTTTCTGAGCCTTGCATGCTATATGCTTCATTAAAATGAATTGGCCTGATTTGAACACAGGAACATACTATAAAGCAAACAATGAACAGGCTCCAAGTTTGGAATTTGTTTTGGATCCATTTCCACAGCTTATTGATTTCCTCCAATCAAGAACCTGGAAACACATAACAACCTGGAGGTCCTGGCTCCTGATTGGATGAAAATGCTCAACAAACCCAGTAACCTATCTGTCAAAACAGGCCAATTCTGAGATCATGTACTGCTTTAATCACCCTTCCACACTCCCAATTGTAAAATTCCAAAAGCCATCGACTACACGATATATCTGAGAACCCGAGATGCGTTTGCTTACTTTGTACTTTTACCTGTTTCACCTCCAGCAGCTCCAGCAGCTCCAGCAGCACAGATGTATGCTAATGGAGGCTTTGGTGATGGTAAGATACATTGAAGTAAACACTATTGTTTATTTCTGCACTTACATTTGTCCTCACTTTAAATGTTTTGTCACAACCTTTTATCGTCCTGTACTCCTCACACGAGTGGTGGTCACGGAGCAAGAGGAGCCACATCAACCCATATGGAATGAGGACATTTACTCGAGATGGTTTTTGTGTTATTTGTCAATTGCTGCACCTGCACTCGTGTTTCAGATAGTTCTACTCAATCTTGCATCAACTTTCAACGGCGGTTAGAGTCAGCAAACGTGGTTCAACATTTGGGCGAGATAATTGTGCTAAATGTGACAGAGCCTCACCACATGGCAATCACCACCTGACGATGGGTGGTAGCACACATAGGCACCTTAGGCTTTGGAAGGTTTTCAAAGACTCCATTGTGAACGTCATAAAGGTTGGGGGGGGGGGGGATCCATTGAAGTCCTCTGCAAGTGGTTATGAGTCCAAAAACATTTTAGAATTGCATTTCTACAACCGGTTATCAGTTTTGTATTTTATAAATCCAAAAATTTAAAATTACAAGGAAATTTTTGCACAGGAGAGAGAGCCATTGATGCCTGCACCACACCAAAAACAGATTAAAAAATCCATCAATACCCCTTCCCTTCATGTGCACCCTTTCGGCTACTACACTGGTACTCATTTTGCTGACCTCGGAAGGATGACAGGCTCAGTCAACCCCCTGGTGTTAATTCAGCAGCCAACAGGGCTTGAACTCAGGACCCAAGGATCCCAAGCCACCACACAAACCGCTAAGCCAACATCAGGTTTTATGAACACCAGGAAATGAATCACACCAGCAACACCAGGATGTTGTTTTATGAACACCAGGAAAATGAACAAAACAAACTCATGAGATTGTAATAAATCTTTTGGAAATATTTAAAACCAAGCAACTTTGAAAGAGGAAGCTTTGGTCATCTATTTATTGTGTATATGTTAAAACTACAGTAAAGTGCGATGATGGTGTAGGAAGAGTAGGATAGAATAAAAAGGTGATTTTAGGGCTTATTATTGGGGTGTTGGCTCCACATTCAGCCATTTCCCCGACGATACCACATAATAAATATATAGACCCAAACACGTGTGAATTAGTTGGTGGACGTAAAAGACCCCACAGTGTCCTTCGCGAAGAGTAGGTGAGTTATCAGCGGCACTCTGAACAAATTACAAATTTCCACGTCTGAACATTCCATTCATTCCTTTTTTACCTGCCCATGGAACCAACTTCCACATTCTCTTCAATCTCAATCTTCCCTCCAGGTTCTTCAAGACAGCTGTTCTCCACCATCTCAGATCATCCCCTTTCCAAAACCATGACCTTATCTACCCTCGTTAACCTCCCCCAAGTCCACCTCTTTCCAAATTTCCAGTTTTCCTTCCTGAGTTTCTTTTTATATCCATCTTGTCCACCGCATGCCTCCTCTCCTGCCCCCCCCCGCCCAATTATTGTCCAAGTCTCCCTCGATCTTGGCTTCAACCATGCAGTTGGTGTTGTTTCACCCCTCTCTCTACTGTTCCCTTGCATCCTGGTTCGTTCAGTGTATTGGTACTAGCTCTTCCATGAGCCTGGACTCCATATATGCAAACATGAAAGTCATCTGTGGATTGGGGATGAAACTTTTCTAAAACAAAATGAGGATGTTGTCAGTGAATGAAGTACCACCACTAACGCTTTTCCACGAATTCTTCCGCAGGGGCAGCTGCACAAGCTTTTGCTGATGGAGCATACCGGAATGGTGAGAGGAAGAGAGTTAGAGGCAATTCAACGGGTTTTCGATTCATAAAAGAGTATATGTAATTAAAGTTGATAGCAAGAATTAACACAAAGAAAAACACTTTTGTTTCTCCTCTCCATTTACAGGACTTGGAGGACCTGCTGGTTACGGAGCTGGCGCAGGTTTAAAAGCTCTTCACTGCACATCATTTAGCCTCCCCCTCCTCTTTATGCTACTCGCTCCTGCTTTCCCTCCCTCAACCTGATCCACCTTATCCCTGCTGACTTTATATCTCCACACTTCCACAGATAAGTTTTACATGCCTTGTACGTACGTCGACAGACTCACTTTCAACTGTGCTTTTGTCCCATAGGAGATGGAGACAAGGCACAACCTCAAGCTTTTGGTGAGGAATCTGTTCAGAGAAACTGTAGTTTGATACTCTCAAATTAACACTCACTTGAGTGGGAAAACCCGAGGATCCGTGAAAAAGAATTAAATAAGTCGCATTTAATACCCACAATAAAGGTATCAGGTAAGATACATCAGCACAGTGTACTCACCTTTGCCATTTGGTTCTGGGTCCAATTCCCAATGAAGTCAAATCCTTTCCTCAAGTCCTCAAATTTTCACGACTTTGTCCTGGTGTCAGCAGGGGATGCTGCATCATGAAGCAAGGGCTTAAATTTATTATTTAATTTGAATGGAATGTTCAGCCTGCTGTAGGTTGTGCAATTATTTCAGCATAAAATGATTGATGTATTACACAAGAGCCGGTACCATTGTATGCCTGGTGTTGGCTTAATGGTTATAGGGTGGTGTGCTTGGAATCCTAGGATCCTGAGTTCAAATCCCACTTGGCTGTTGAATTAATACCAGGTGGGGTTGACTGCCTGTCATCCTTCTGAGGTCGGCAAAATGAGTGCCAGCTTGCTGGTATACTGTGTCGGGGTGGCGACCCATCCAGGATTGTGCCCAATAGCCAAGGAGACTGCTTTGGCAGCACCAACGCTCTGCATAAGAGTATGGTCCTGATGGATGGATGGACTGTACCATTGTATGGGAGGGAGGGAGGGAGGGAGGGAGGGGGAGGAGAAAATAGAGGTGAAAACAATGGATAAAAAGGATTTAATATGATTTGACGACTAAACTTCCTCCATTTGAACATACGAGTTACACCGTTCGCTTTTAAACGTTGTTGGTACTTTAAAAACAAATGCTTTTGCTTACTTATACACAGATAAATTTTATACAGCGAGTAAAGAAAAATTGATCGATCCGGAGCAAAGCTGTGTGATCTGACTGTTGAATCTCAGATCGGATCAATGTTACACACAGCAGAGGTTCAGTGTTTTTACTCGTTTTTTCAATCTTTTCCAGGAGATGGTACTTACCCAGGTGGTTATGGAGCTCAGGACGGATACGGTACAGTATTGTACAACCACACTGTAGAATGTGTAGTAAATATGGTGTTATGTGGACCTACTTTGTGTTGATTATGGTGTTGTACACAATCGGTTGAA
This sequence comes from Eptatretus atami, assembly GCA_035128595.1. Taxonomy (NCBI): domain Eukaryota; kingdom Metazoa; phylum Chordata; class Myxini; order Myxiniformes; family Myxinidae; genus Eptatretus; species Eptatretus atami. The sequence goes on along the minus strand of CM068953.1, from coordinate 27,827,617 downwards.
GTACAATACATAGCAGACATATAAAGGTGCAGAACATTTTACCCTCCCTCGTGCAACACCCAATATATCCCATAATTCTCCCAACAGAACATTTTGGTATTTATGTGTGAAGATTGTTCAGTGGAATTAACAGGTAATGTGTAGGTGCATTGTGACACTAAATTAATACACAATGGTGGGTGACACCAGGTGAGGCACTTCAGCCAATCGCAGCAGCCTTCCGTGCACCCATCAGCCAGGGACAAGCAAGTAAGTATCAAGTTTACAAATCACTTTGATGATTGTATTAAAACCGCTACTCTGATTTTGTGCACACTAGTCTCTCTCCATCTGTGTCTCACACACATGGAATCACCAGGGGAAGTTAACGTGTTGCACATTTTAATAAGATTGTGTGCTCACACCTTGGCCAGACTCCTCTGTCCATAACAAGAGTTGTGCCATCACAAAGTGCTGACAATGATACTCTGTCCTCTGTATTATAATACATCACCACTCGTATCATGCCGGGTTTATACACAACACGTCGGTGCAATTTACATGCCAAGCACGATCGTAGACATTGTTTGAGCTGGGATCAAGACCGATGGGCACAGATGAGACTGGGATCAAGAACTACTGGGACAGATGAGACTGGGATCAGGACCTACGGCGACAGATGAGACTGGGATCAAGACCTACGTGGACAGATGAGACTGGGACCAAGACCGATGGGCACAGATGAGACTGGGATCAAGACCTACGGGGACAGATGAGACTGGTATTAAGACCGATGGGCACAGATGAGATTGGGATCAAGACTGATGGGCACAGATGAGACTGGGATCAAGACCTTCGGGAATAGAGGAGACTGGGATCAAGACCTACGTGGACAGATGAGACTGGGATCAAAACCTACGTGGACAGATGAGACTGGGATCAAGACCAACGGGGACAGATGAGACTGGGATCAAGACCAACGGGGACAGATGAGACTGGGATCAAGACCAATGGGACAGATGAGACTGGGATCAAGACCAACGGGGACAGAGGAGACTGGGATCAAGACCTACGGGGACAGATGAGACTGGGATCAAGACCTACGGGGACAGATGATACTGGGATCAATACCTACGGGGACAGATGAGACTGAGACCACTACCTACGGGGACAGACGAGACTGGGACCACGACCTACGGGGACAGATGAGACTGAGACCACTACCTACGGGGACAGACGAGACTGGGACCACGACCTACGGGGACAGACAAGACTGGGACCAAGACTTGTGGGGACAGATGTGATCTTGATAACGACCGATGGGAATACTAGACCAGTGAACATGCAGTGTTTATGATAACATACCTAAATGTTTAAATTCCACATCACACTCTAAACCCCATAAGCTATCCGATAAATGTGCAAAGCTTCATGATTGGAAGATTCGTTGGTCAGATTAACAGGTGCTCTCTGCACATATTGATTTTTATGAGCAAATGTTCAGAGGAAGATCATGGTGTTGGGTTTTGATTGGTGTGCCTGTACACAGCACCATACAAACATTCTTCAGGTCCAGCTGTAGCTCATTGCTGAGACCCACACCCTCTCCATGTGGTAATGTTAGACTTTACCCTACAGCTCCAAGGAACGAAACAGTTGTCCTTGGATGTTACATGTTCATCTCTCTCAAGGTAGTTTGTGAGAAGCACTTCCAGTGGGTTTGTAAGTGAGAATAGCAGGAGCATTTATGATTAAATAGCTTCTTCGAGGAAAAGCAGTTCATATGCAGTCTTGGTTAAATTCCTGAGCTGAGTATAAACTGTTGGATTGGTGTGCTGCCTCTCTAATAGACATTAAGCAGGGTGTCCTGTTCAGGGTGTCCAAGCAGGGTGGGCAGAGCACAGAAAAATCAGAGGGTGCAAGACCAGAAAGGTAGTGGTAGAAGCCAGAAAGACCACCGACCTGTCTGCGATGTAGGAAATGAAGCTGCGAACAAAACACACAACTCAAAACAAAAACTTTAACATGAAACCCTGTGGTCATACAAACTTGCATTACATGGCAACAAACAGCACATGGAAACTTTCTGGTCTGAGATGGAGCAAAACTTATTTATCTGCATATTCAAGGACAACCTCTGGTAAAGTTCTATGTTTTGCTTTTGAAACAGACAAATCACTTTAGTTCTCTTAACAATTTCCACATCAGACATTCTTCGTACATATTATTATGTTAATATTGGTGCACATCCTTTATCTCGTGATCAAAAAGTTTAAGGGGAGAACGATCATCCATTTACTGTTTAGCTCTCCTACACATTCCCTTGGAAAATTCCTCATCCTAATCCATTATTGTTCTCTTCCCAACCCATCCATCCCTAGTTAATGGCCGTGGTGGAGCTCCCATAGCTGGTTATGGTGAGTCTTATTTGCTAATGGACATGGCACTTCGTAATTACACTTACAAAGATGTTGTTGGAACGAGGATGCTCGAAGGAACAGAAACATCCCAGGACGAACAAAGACAGTGGTTTACCTGTCCTCTGTGTGTGCCACACCTTGAGGCTTTGCACATATTACATAATCAGGGGTGGAGGGGGATATTACGTGAATGGGGGTGGGTTAAGGAAGTGAAGAGAAGGGAGGCTGGGAGTAAAGGTGAGTGTAATGCAAGGTGGTATGGAGTCAACATATCAAGAAATAATAATAATTGAGAACAGATGCAAGAGGTTAGACATCTAATTATTTTAAAATAACTTAAAACGATGAGAAACAACCATATTTGTCAGACATTTCAGGATTTATATAATTGCATGCCCTTCATTTTTGGATCATACCTCCTTTATCATGTAATGTCATGACACTTATGACCAATGACCTCTCAGGTATCCATCCTTTTCTTCCAGGTAATGGAATGGGAGTCCCCAGCTATGCAGGAGCTGGGGCGAAACCCGGTTATGGTAATTTTTACACGACACTTCCACCGTTGGTAATCAAAATGTGTATATAGCACGTGTGTGTGTAGCACATGCAATTAATAAACAACGGTTCGGGTTCAATTGAATCCCAATTAGGTTACATAAATCGATTCCGATCAAACTGCTTCATACTCGTTTTATTTTTCACATTTCCCTGTTTAAAAACTGATGGAAACGACTTGCGATATTTCCAGGGGGTGCTGGAGGTTATGCGCCTGCGCAGACTGCAGGTGGAGGTGAGTACAAGGTCTTGGTAATTTGGGTGCACTTTCGAACCTTTCGAGAAAGGTTTGGCAGTCTCTACATGTAAGACATTCCTTGAGACACATACAGGTTTCAGCGTCTGTTTCTTTCATCACGATCGTTGATATTGGTTGTTTACCTGCACTTTTGTACTTCCCTTTCTCTTCTCTCCCCAACTCTTGCCTCTCCAATTGGATA
>CM068953.1:27803385-27824210 GCA_035128595.1 Eptatretus atami | reverse complement strand
AATCCTTAGCTTGTTAATCTTCCCAAGTCTAAAACCAAATTCTCATCTCCATTCATTCATCCCCCTCTTCTCTCACCTGTGGAATAGTCTCCTCGAGTCCGTCCTCTTGTGCTGTAGGCCTTCATGCCTGCTGACCATAGCCGTCTCAGGATCTCCCCCATGTCTACCTTTGAACTTTTCTACACACCCTCCTCCCCACACACACCCTGCAGTGCTACAAAATAAATGTGTGTATGTGTTAGCATGGGAGACCTAGTACACTGAACGATCAGGATGCAACAGTAGAGAGAGGGGGGAAGCCACCAGAAGTCGGGTTGAAGGACAAAATGGAAGGAGACGTGGACAAACAATGGGTGTGGGGAGGAATGAGGGGCAAGAAAAGATGCATGGGATGGACAAGATGGATACAGAAGCAAGCTCTCAGGAAAGAATAAATGGAAATTTGGAAGGTGGGAGGAGGTTAACAGGGGTGGGGGAGAAAAGATCATGGTTTTGGATGGGGGATGACCTGAGATGGTGGTGAACAGCTGTCTTGAAGGAGGAGATTGAAGAGGATGTGGCAGTTGGTTCCACAGGCAGGGAAAAAAATAGGAATGTGTTAGTTCTGGATTTCAGTAATTTTACCAGAAGGGGGTTGATAGTGAACCATGCATGCCCTGCAGAAACCTGGGGAGTGGGGACAAAGCACAGAAAGAGCAAAGGGTACAAGACCAGAGAGGAGGTGGTAGAAAACAGAGACCACTGACTTGTCTGTGATGACCAAGTGATAGGCCTATCGATTCAGCTTCATCACGGGAGATTCCAATGATCTTGAAGGTCTTGGCTTCCATGGCATCAAACTTAACAAGGTGTGAAGCAAGGGCACCAGCCCAGAGGGGAGAGCAGTACTCCATCAAGCTGCAGATGAAGGTCTTATAGGTGGATAGGTGTTCAGGTGTGCCAAGGAAGGACACTGTATGATGGAGGATGCCTAGTCAGTGGCTGGCTTTGAGGCCAACTTTGATATGTGGTTTCCCCAAGAAAGATCATGGCTGATAGTGAGACCCAGGAGTTTGAATGACTGAACCTCTTCAAGAGGATTGTTAATAAAGCAGATGAAGGGTTTTGCCAGGTGGTCCTTTCAGGGAGAGAGAGGGAGATAGGGATTTGTTGGGACTGAAAGACATATTCCAAGTGTTTGACCAGCTTGTGATTTTTTCCAAGGTCTGAAGAGGGTGAAGAGGCTGCAGCCTGCCCATCTGAAGACTGAGGGATGTCATGGCAGAGGGTGAAGTCATCAGCAAATAGATATAGAAGATTTTCTAGATAGTCAGGAAGAGATCGTTGATGGAGATTAGGAATAGGACTGGGCCCAGCACCCTGCCTTAGGGCAATCCGTTGAGAGCCACATGTTGGCTATGAGAGTAGAGGAAGTCAGTAACCCAAGAGTGGAGTTTGCCTTGGTGGATTCCATGGGCAGAGAGTTTGGAGAGTAAGGCAGGATGCCAGGCTGTATCAAAAGTTCGAGATATGTCTAGAGAGACGGCCCTGATATCATGTCTGACATCGAAGGCCTCCATCCATTGTTGGGAGAGTAGGAGCAGCATGTCCATGGTAGAGTGACCTGTTCTGAATCCAAATTGGTGATCTGAGATGAGGTTGTTGGAGAAAAGGAATGATTTCACATCAATTGCAATGGATTCAGTGGCCATACTGATTTTAAGTAAGCTGATCGGTCTGCAGCTAAGGGAATCGTTTTTTTTTCACGTTGTTTATGGAATGCATCGATGTTGGTGGATTTCCAAGCAGATGGAAAATTACCTATGGTAAATGACAGGGTGAAAATGGCAGAGAGAGGAAGTCAAAGAGCAGCAGCGTATGTTTTTACGACACGCCAGCTGATGCCGTCCGGTCCAGTTGCAGAGTCAGAGTCGACAATTGCCAGAAACTTCTCCACCTTCTCAAGTGCAAAACAAAATCCAGGAGCAGTTGGGTATGGCAGGGAAGGATGGGTACCAAGAGTAAGGGGTTGGGGACATAGGATTTGGAAGCAAACACAGAATTAAGGAATTCAGCTTTCTCACGAGTGGAGTCAGCTGTGGTGCCATTTGAAGTAAGGGAAGGGATGGAAGGGGAGCATACACCAGTGATAGACTTGACAAGGCACCGAGGAAAAGACCAACCAGGAAAGGATGACAAGGCACCACCAGGTTTTAGAGTTGGAGACAAGTTTGAAAGGTCAATCTTGAGGTTGGACAGATGGTGTTTTCTGGCTTTTCTGAGAGTGGACACACTCTTGTTGCGGGTTTTGTGGAATGAGCTGAGATTGCCATCGGTCGGGTTTGCTTTCCAGGAAGAGAAAGCATGTTGCTAACACCAACAGCAGGGTGTTGTTGTATTAATCATCCAATGTTTAATGCTCTCTGTAGCCCTTATTAGTCAGATATATCTTCTTAGAGTAGGTGTATGCATGCAGTGATATATGAACAGCATGATGAATAATTGTCAATCCTCCATCCCCCCATCCCATGCAGCCTATGCCAATGGTTATGCCAGACGCATGCCCTTCAGTCCACAAGGTAATGGTTCAACCTCATTTATAATTGGGGAAGGAGAAAGACATCTTAAAAGGAGTTTCTGTTATGAACAACGACTGGCTATAACAACACTAACTATTTATAATGTACAAAGAGTATCATAAGGATGTTATGATGTTGCCAATTCTACATCCTAAAGTTCTTCACTTTGTTGTCCTTTGCACAAATCTTCTTACAATTTCAACATTAACTTCTGAGTGGTGTTCAAAGAGTTCGAAGAAGGAGACACACAAGTTAAAAAACACTCAATGTTTTCTTTTTCACTACGTAGCTAAATATAATTGGTAAGAAAAATGTTTCTCACAAATCACATCATATATATGTATATATATATATATATATAGTAAATTTATTTACATAATCTGAGCCACCTGGGCTGAGTTGATTAGGTGAGAGCTGATTGGCTATTCCCTCCATTCACAGGTGAGAGATATGGGTGGGTGGGTCTTTATTTATATATTGACTGCTTTTGACGTTTGCACGTGGTACATGCTTGGGAGCCTCATTGGTATGCATGCCATCTGCACTGTCACTGATGAGTCGCCAATAAGTGATGAAACCGGTCCAGCAGTTGAGGGTGTGTGTAGCATTGGGATTCTTATGTGTGTACGAGTACTATTTGTGAATGTGTTTATAGTTGTGGAGGAACTCTGGGAAGGGTTTGAAACAGCAAAGTGCTTACCTTGCGTAGGCCTTCTTTGTTGCTTTATGCAGCTTCTTCAGCTGGAAGAGCATGGGAGGTGTCTATGTATATACGAATCGGAAGTTGTCCATATACAAGACCATGATAATTTGTCCGTAGTTCAATAATGTCCCAATTCAAGTCAGCTAACATGGATGTCTCGTCTCATGTCTGCAAGTCAAATGATGAGGCATTATTATATTATTAACTCAACGTGGCTGAAAATGACATCAGGTTTCTTATTGATATGCAGGGCCAGGAGCAAGGAAGCGATGCAGGAACGGTGGCGTTGGTGGTTTTGGCCGTCCAATGGCCAATGGCTTCAGACCAGCTTCAGATCCATATGGTGAATAATTTAAATTATGATGATCATAATTGTGATGTCATCTGGAAGCAAAACATCATTACATTACGAGAGGATTTTGCACCAGGAAAGTAGATGCAGAAAATGTCAATTCTCCCCATGTAGCCTATGTGGCATCTCCTCTAACACGGAACACAAGCATTGCCACCTCATCATAAGCACAAACACATGCATATCCACTCCATTGCATTGGTGGGGGGGGGGGGTTATTTGAAATTTTATTTTCTTAGAAGAAAAACAGGTAAAACTAAAACAGCACTTTTGAGTGCATACCTCCGCCAGGCTGAACAATTTATGTTTTGTATCCCACTGAAAGGCTGGATCTGCATCGATGCCTGAACCGAAAACTTGTTCTCGTCACGTACCCAACCCATCCAACAAGTTTTGTCATAACTCGTTCATAACTTTTTGATACCTCACCACATATTGTTTTTGGCCCTATCTCTCAATGGTGAAGAATCACTTGGAAAATTAAAAATATTCTCGTATCCAGATGTTCACCAAAATCTAATCAATTCATCCTTGTCACACACCCAACCTGTTCAAGTTTCTTCTGAATCAGTCCATAGCTTTTTGAGATATCCTGCTCAGACAGAAAAAACAGACATGAAAATATAACCTCCATCCACCTTCGGTGGTGGAGGCTTTATTTATTTGAATGCAGCCTGTGGCTGCTTAGATGCATCATTTACTGGGGGCGCAGCTGTGCCGCTGATGCAATGTCCCCATTACCAGCACGCTGGTACTCATTTTGCCAACCTCGGAAGGATGACAGGCTGAGTCAACCCACCTGGTGTGAACTCAACAGCTCCACAGGGGCTTGAACTCAAGACCCTAAGATCTTAAGCCAGCCACCTTAACTGTTCAGCCTAAACCAGGTTGGTGGCAGAAGTAATTAAGCGTTTACTCGAGGGACCACAATATATAAGAATACCAGAGAGTTGGTGTCAAAGCCACCCAATGCTCGCCTGTTTATACATTTATCGTTTTTAGAGAAGACTAGTCTAATAATTTTTTATAAAGCATTGCAGTGAAGTCTGATCCAAATAATTTAAAGCATATATGTATTTGTATATTGTAATCAGAAAAAATAGTGTGGTAGATAAAAACATTAGAAAGGAAAAAAACTTTAACGTTGATGTTGCTACAAAAAAGTTAAGTTCAAAACAGGTCAAAAATTTAAAAAAATTGAAATTATTTTTTCATTTCAACTTCACTAGATCAATAATATACCCCAAAGGAACCTCCATGCAAATATCAGCATCCTAGTACCAATATTAAGAATGGCAAGCTTCTAAATAACTTGCACCAAAACTTTAACATTTCACGCTGACGCTCACGCCGGGGGTATCGCTATAGCTCTCTGTTCTTCGAACAGGCGAGCTAAAAATGGGGCATTAATATGGGGATTGAAAGGAGCGAGCGACGAACTGTTAGTATCCAACCACATTACAGACCTGACCAGCATTCAACCTCTCGTACTACTTCTATTCCACTCGCCTTATTTACTTCCACAATCCCCATCTTACCCCGCAGACGTGAAGTGAAAAGCGGCGTTAAGCATTTGGTTCACTCTGTCTGTCTATTCTTTTGTCTACAAATGTCAGTTTATGATTGAGGAACAACTTGATTTCAATTGAATGTTGTATTTTGAACACAAATCGAAACATGAATCGGAAAACGGACCTGCAGTTTTTTTTTTGTCCTTTGGCTCTGAATTTGTCCCAATCATACATGAGCAGAGTAGAGTGAGAATAGTTTTACTCAGTCTGCCTGCCTGGCAGTCAAACAAAATTGAAAATCATTCCCAACAGGAAACTTGCGTTTTTAAAGATGTTATAAAGAACACAAACAGGCCTGAAGAACTAACATAACATGTTAAACTAGAGGGGGAGCACTCGGTAGAGTGCAAAACCTCCGCCGCCAATACTGCTAGGTCACTCAAGTTGAACCTGATATCCTATTCATTCAATTTGACGTCAACAGTGCTCACAGAGTTATAGTTTGCAACTTTCCCTTTTACTTTTAACTTTTACATACTCAATTCGTTCGTCATAACTAGATTCCTTGAGACAGAAATTGATTTTACGTGGGTATATCCACCTGAAGTTCCAAAATCTGCCGCAAATTATAATTTTTGGCATTGTTTTTTTGTTGGAAATCACTTATAACATGTAGAAATGCAAAAAAAAAAAAATCGAAATTTTGTTGAAAAAAAAGTTGCAAAATTTTTTCTCTCTAACAATTTTTTTTTGGGTGGGGGGGGGGGTTGGAAATCACTTAAAACATGTAGAAATGCAAAAAAAAAATTCTCTATTTTTTTGGGGGGGGTAACAATTTTTTTTGGGGTTGGAAATCACTTAAAACATGTAGAAATGCAAAAAAAAACAAAAACAATTTCTCTAACATTTTTTTTGGGGGGGGGGGGACCAAGTCCAAAATTTAATGGCATGATCCTTGGACCATACCTAACCCCCCCACACAAGTTTCGTCGAAATCCGTCAAGAGTTTTTCCGTTATACTGCTTCACAAACAAACAAACAGAAAGGGGTGAAAACAGTAACCTCCGATCTTCGATGGCGGAGGTTAATAAGGTGATAAAGACATTGCGGTAAACTTCAGATTTTTTTTTATTTTTTAATTTCAACCTTAAAAATCTTTATGCCTTTTGGCACTTTCAAAACCCTTCCGTTTATAGCAGTACTTGGACAAAATATTGCGGCATTTTACATCACGACCAATCAAATTTGCCGCTTGCATACCCTGCCCATGTCGTTTATCAAGACTGCACAGGGTAAGGTGTTCTATGAACTCCAGTTAGCTGTCAATGCTAATATATTTGACGTACATTTTTCATGAAAAAACGTAGACGAAGCTGTAAATGCTAATATATTGTCATATTACCTCGACGTACAAAGGATTTACTTCTGAAATTTGCAGCAGATTTCGTCCAGTAGAAGCCAAGAAACGAATTTTCAGTCCCTGTGTTAAAGTTGCAAACAGAGAAACCATCACAGATAAAGGGAGGGGCACTTTGCACCTCCCTTGATTGAGCGATGGACAAAGGTCTTACACACAGTCATTTTGCAATGATGGGTCTCGTTATCGCTTCCAAGGCGATTGGCATTTCCTGCTTGTAGGATATTGGTGATTGTGTTTACAAGCGTCATCGCCCCCATGTGCATTTGGAAATTCTTTTGAATAGAAGGAGATGTACGATCGACTGCGTGGGTCCCCAAAGTAGACGGCACTGATAGTTTTCTGAAACTCGTGTTCAAAATGGCATTGAAGAAGACGCAGCTGCTTGACTAATCAAAAACTAATGCCGGAAGATGTGCCAGATGCAATTACACCTCATCTCGTCACACAACAGAGCAATCACAATGGCGATCAAGGACTACCAAAACCAACAATGCAACATTCAAAAAGGCTCACACATATTTCCCGAAAATGCTTTCGGATCCGGTTGTTTTTCACTTGAACTTCTGATACTCCCGATAAATTCCTGAAATTGCTCATTATGAAACATCTTCATTTCCACAGGGGCTGGCAGAGGGAAGAATGGTGCTCCATGCATGGGTGAGTGGAAGAAAATGTGAAATACAACACAAGACTATGCAACCAATTACAATTAAATAATTGCGAATTCCATTGTTCTGGTGGGGCTTGCAGGATGGCCTCAATGTATGCACACTCAGTCTGGGTTGGAATCTCAGCCCAGCTACAAACTGTCATCCTGGTGCTTCACAGGCAGTGCGAGGCATCACTGTGTGTGTTTGTCCCTCGTATGGATGTCACGTTGGGTGTCCCCTCTGCCGGCATTAGTTGGTGGGCGTTAAAGATCCCACAATGCCCTTCACAAAGAGTAGGCAAGCTATCGCCAACACGATGAACAAATTATAAATTCCTACCCTAACTTAGAGGGCACTGGATTCGTGGCACAGCCATATGCTCTGCTAATGATGCTCGAATACGAATTGTTAGTGTTCAGAAAAAAGAAATTTTTGTGATGTGTACGAGAATGAATTCATGTGATTGGTTTTCGGATATGTAGATGAGATGCCAGTGGGACACACAAACAGGTAGAACCAGAATGACCTTAGAAAGGTATGGACGATCAGCTGACTCGAGCACCAACCACGTGCACACATGTTCACAACAATAATCTGTCGTTTTGGTGTTAACATGAAAATATACCAGAGTTGGTGTCGAAGCCACCCAATGCTCGCCTGTTTATACATTTATCGTTTTTAAAGGACTAGTCTAATAATTAATTTTTTTTATAAAGCATTGCAGTGAAGTCTGATCCAAATAATTTAAAGCAACATATGTATTTGTATATTGTAATCAGTAACAAGAGCGCAAGTGAGCACAATATCGCCGAACAAGAAGGTATATACAGAATTGTGCTACTACATGGAAAAACAACATCCTGGTTTGCCATGGCAACCATTTTAGATGAAAACGTATGTCGCGACACACCGTCTCCACAGTCTGTACCATGTACCAAATATGAAACGTGAAAGTTGAAAACTTTGGGAGTTAGAGTGTGGACAGGAACGGATGGAAAACAGCATCCTGGTTGCCATGGCAACCACTTTAGATGACGACACGTATGTCACGACACCCGTCTCACAATCTGTACCTATGTACCAAATATGAAACATGAAAGTTGAAACTTTGGGAGTTAGAGTGCGGACAGGAAGGGATGGAAAACGGCAACCACATTAGATGACGAACGTATGTCACGACACACGTCTCCACAGTCTGTACCTATGTACCAAATATGAAACGTGAAAGTTTGAAAACTTTGGGAGTTAGATTGCGGAAGGAACTGGCGATGGAAAACAGCATCCGGGTTGCCATGGCAACCACTTTAGATGACGAATGTATGTCGCGACACACCGTCTCCACAGTCTGTACCTATGTACCAAATATGAAACGTGAAAGTTGAAAACTTTGGGGTTAGAGTGCGGACAGGAAGGATGGAAAACGGCACCACTTTAGATGACGAACGTATGTCATGACACACCGTCTCCAGTCTGTACCTATGTACCAAATATGAAATGTGAAGTTGAAAACTTTGGGAGTTAGAGTGCGGACAGGAACGGATGGAAAACGGCAACCACTTTAGATGACTAACGTATGTCATGACACACCGTCCTCACATTCTAACTCCCAGTTTTCAACTTTCACGTTTCTATTTGGTACATAGGTACAGTGTGCGGACAGGAACGGATGGAAAACAGCATCCTGGTTGCCATGGCAACCACTTTAGATGACGAACGTATGTCAGGACACACCGTCTCCACGTCTGTACCTATGTACAAATATGAAACGTGAAAGTTGAAAAACAGCATCTGGTTGCCATGGCAACCACTTTAGATGACGATTGTATGTCACGACACACCGTCTCCACAGTCTGTACCTATGTACCAAATATGAAACGTGAAAGTTGAAAATTTTGGGAGTTAGAGTGCGGACAGGAACGGACGGAAAACAGCATCCTGGTTGCCATGGAACCACTTTAGATGACGAACGTATGTCATGACACACCGTCTCCACAGTCTGTACCTATGTACCATTATGAAACGTGAAAGTTGAAAAACAGCATCCTGGTTGCCATGGCAACCACTTTAGATGAGGAAAGTATGTCACGAAACACCGTCTCCACAGTCTGTACTATGTACCAAATTGAAACGTGAAGTTGAAAACTTTGGGAGTAAGAGTGCGGACAGGAGGGATGGAAACGGCAACCACTTTAGATGACGAACGTATGTCACGACACACCGTCTCAACAGTCTGTACCTATGTACCAAATTGAACGTGAAGTTGAAACTTTGGGAGTTAGAGTGCGGACAGGAAGGGATGGAAACGGCAACCACTTTAGATGACGAACGTATGTCACGACACACCGTCTCCACAGTCTGTACTATGTACCAAATATGAAACGTGAAAGTTGAAAACTTTGGGAGTTAGATGCGGACAGGAACGGATGGAAAAACAGCATCCGGGTTGCCATGGCAACCACTTTAGATGCGAATGTATGTCGCGACACACCGTCTCCACAGTCTGTACCTATGTACCAAATATGAAACGTGAAGTTGAAAACTTTGGGAGTTAGAGTGGCGGACAGGAACGGATGGAAAACGGCAACCACTTTAGATGACGAACGTATGTCATGAACACCGTCTCCACAGTCTAACTCCCAGTTTTCAACTTTCACATTTCATATTTGGAACATAGGTACAGTGTGCGGACAGGAACGGATGAAAAACAGCATCCTGGTTGCCATGGCAACCACTTTAGATGACGAACGTATGTCAGGACACACCGTCTCCACAGTCTGTACCTATGTACCAAATATGAAACGTGAAAGTTGAAAAACAGCATCCTGGTTGCCATGGCAACCACTTTAGATGACGAACGTATGTCACGACACACCGTCTCTACAGTCTGTACCTATGTACCAAATATGAAACGTGAAAGTTGAAAACTTTGGGAGTTAGAGTGCGGACAGGAACGGATGGAAAACGGCAACCACTTTAGATGACGAACGTATGTCATGACACCGTCTCACAGTCTAACTCCCAGTTTTCAACTTTCACGTTTCATATTTGGAACATAGGTACAGTGTGCGGACAGGAAGGATGGAAACAGCATCCTGTTGCCATGGCAACCACTTTAGATGACGATTGTATGTCACGACACACCGTCTCAACAGTCTGTACCTATGTACCAAATATGAAACGTGAAAGTTGAAAACTTGGGAGTTAGAGTGCGGACAGGAACGGATGGAAAACAGCATCCTGGTTGCCATGGCAACCACTTTAGATGACGAACTTATGTCACGACACCGTCTCCACAGTCTGTACCTATGTACCAAATATGAAACGTGAAAACTTTGGAGTTGGAGTGCGGACAGGAACGGATGGAAAAATGGCAACACATAAGATGACGAACTTATGTCCGCGACATACCGTCTCCACAGTCTGTACCTATGTACCAAATATGAAACGTAAAAGTTGAAAACTTTGGGAGTAAGATTGCGGACAGGAACGGATGAAAACAGCATCCTGGTTGCCATGGCACCACTTTAGATGATGATTGTATGTTACGACACACGTCTCCACAGTCTGTACCTATGTACCAATATATGAAACGTGAAAGTTGAAAACTTTGGAATTAGGAGTGCGGACAGGAACGGATGGAAAACGGCAACCACTTTAGATGACGAACGTATGTCACGACACACCGTCTCCACAGTCTGTACCTATGTACCAAATATGAAACGTGAAAGTTGAAACTTTGGGAGTTGGAGTGCGGACAGGAACGGATGAAACAGCATCCTGTTGCCATGGCAACCACTTTAAGATGACGAACTTATGTCACGACACACCGTCTCCACAGTCTGTACCTATGTACCAAATATGAAACGTGAAAGTTGAAAATTTGGGAGTTAGAGTGCGGACAGGAACGGATGGAAAACGGCAACCACTTTAGATGACGAACGTATGTCACAACACACCGTCTCCACAGTCTGTACCTATGTACCAAATATGAAACGTGAAAGTTGAAAACTGGGAGTTAGAGTGGCGGACAGGAACGGAGGGAAAACAGCATCCTGGTTGCCATGGCAACCACTTTAGATAACGAACGTATGTCACGACACACTGTCTCCACAGTCTGTACCTATGTCACAAATATGAAACGTGAAAGTTTGAAAACTTTGGGAGTTAGAGTGCGGACAGAACGGATGGAAAACGGCAACCACTTTAGATGACGAACGTATGTCACGACACACCGTCTCCACAGTCTGTACTATGTACCAAATATGAACGTGAAAGTTGAAAACTGGGAGTTAGAGTGCGGACAGGAATGCATGGAAAACAGCATCCTGGTTGCATGGCAACCACTTTAGATGACGAACGTATGTCACACATCACGTCTCCACAGTCTGTACCTATGTACCAAATATGAAACGTTGAAGTTGAAACTGGGAGTTAGAGTGCGGACAGGAACGGAGGGAAAACAGCATCCTGGTTGCCATGGCAACCACTTTAGATGACGAACGTATGTCACGACACACTGTCTCACAGTCTGTACCTATGTACCAAATATGAAACCTGAAAGTTGAAAACTTTGGGAGTTAGAGTGCGGACAGGAGGATGGAAAACGGCAACCATTTAGATGACGAACGTATGTCATGACACACCGTCTCCACAGTCCTGTACCTATGTACAAATATGAAATGTGAAGTTGAAAACTTTGGAGTTAGAGTGCGGACAGGAACGGATGGAAAACAGCATCTTGTTTGCCATGACAACCACTTTAGATGACGAATGTATGTCACGACACACCGTCTCCACAGTCTGTACTATGTACCAAATATGAAACGTGAAAGTTGAAAACTTTGGGAGTTGGAGTGCGGACAGGAACGGATGTAAAACGGCAACCACTTTAGATGACGAACGTATGTCAGACACCGTCTCCACAGTCTGTACTTTGCAGCAAATATGAAACGTGAAAGTTGAAAACTTTGGAGTTAGAGTGCGGACAGGAACGGATGGAAAACAGCATCTGGTTGCATGGCATCCACTTTACATGACGATCGTATGTCACGACACCGTCTCCACAGTCTGTACCTATGTACCAAAATATGAACGTGAAAGTTGAAAAACTTTGGGAGTTAGATTGCGGACAGGAAACGGATGGAAAACAGCATCCTGGTTGCCATGGCAACCACTTTAGATGACGAACGTATGTCACGACACCACGTCTCCACAGTCTGTACCTATGTCCAAATATGAAACGTGAAAGTTGAAAACTTTGGGAGTTAGAGTGCGGACAGGAACGGATGGAAAACAGCATCCTGGTTGCCATGGCAACCACTTTAGATGACGAACGTATGTCACGACACACCGTCTCCACAGTCTGTACCTATGTACCAAATATGAAACGTGAAAGTTGAAAACAGCATCCTGGTTGCCATGGCAACACTTTAGATGACGAACGTATGTCGCGACACACCGTCTCCCAGTCCACAGTCTGTACGATGTACAAATATGAACGTGAAAGTTGAAAACTTTGGGAGTTAGAGTGCGGACAGGACGGATGAAAACAGCATCCTGGTTGCCATGACAACCACTTTAGATGACGAACGTATGTCACGACACACCGTCTCCACAGTCTGTACCTATGTACCAAATATGAAACGTGAAAATTGAAAACTTTGGGAGTTGGAGTGCGGACAGGAACGGATGGAAAACGGCAATGCTTTAGATGACGAACGTATGTCACGACACACCGTCTCCACAGTCTGCACCTCTGTACAAATATGAAACGTGAAAGTTGAAAACTTTGGGAGTTGGAGTGCGGACAGGAACGGATGGAAAACGCATCCTGGTTGCCATGGCAACCACTTTAATGAGACGTATGTCGCGACACACGTCTCCACAGTCTCCACAGTCTGTACCGATGTCCCAAATATGAAACGTGAAAGTTGAAAACTTTGGGAGTTAGAGTGCGGACAGGAACGGATGGAAAACAGCATCCTGGTTGCCATGACAACCACTTTAGATGACGAACGTATGTCACGACACACCGTCTCCACAGTCTGTACCTATGTACCAAATATGAAACGTGAAAATTGAAAACTTTGGAGTTGAGTGCGGACAGGACGGATGGAAAACGGCAATCGCTTTAGATGACGAACGTATGTCACGACACACCGTCTCCACAGTCTGCACCTCTTGTACCAAATATGAAACGTGAAAGTTGAACTTTGGGAGTTGGAGTGCGGACAGGAACGGATGGAAAACAGCATCCTGGTTGCCATGGCAACCACTTTAGATGACGAACTTATGTCACGACACACCGTCTCCACAGTCTGTACCTATGTACCAAATATGAAACGTGAAAGTTGAAAACTTTGGGAGTTGGAGTGCGGACAGGAACGGATGGAAAACAGCATCCTGGTTGCCATGGCAACCACTTTAGATGACGAACGTATGTCACGACGCACCGTCTCCACAGTCTCCACAGTCTGTACCTATGTACCAAATATGAAACGTGAAAGTTGAAAACTTTGGGAGTTAGAGTGCGGACAAGAACGGATGGAAAACGGCAACCACTTTTAGAGACGAACGTATGTCACGACACACCGTCTCACAGTCTGTACCTATGTACCAAATATGAAACGTGAAAGTTGAAAACTTTGGGAGTTAGAGTGCGGACAGGAACGGATGGAAAACAGCATCCTGGTTGCCATGACAACCACTTTAGATGACGAACGTATGTCACGACACCGTCTCCACAGTCTGTACCTATGTTCAAATATGAAACGTGAAAGTTGAAAACTTTGGGAGTTCGAGTGCGGACAGGAACGGATGGAAAACGGCAACCACTTTAGATGACGAACGTATGTCATGACACACCGTCTCCACAGTCTGTACCTTTGTACCAAATATGAAACGTGAAAGTTGAAAACTTTGGGAGTTAGAGTGCGGACAGGAACGGATGGAAAACAGCATCCTGGTTGCCATGACAACCACTTTAGATGACGAACGTATGTCACGAACACCGTCTCCACAGTTGTACCTATGTACCAAATATGAACGTGAAAGTTGAAAACTTTGGGAGTTAGAGTGCGGACAGGAACGGATGGAAAACAGCATCCTGGTTGCCATGACAACCACTTTAGATGACGAACGTATGTCACGACACCGTCTCCACAGTCTGTACCTATGTTACAAATATGAAACGTGAAAGTTGAAAACTTTGGGAGTTCGACTGCGGACAGGAACGGATGGAAAACGGCAACCACTTTAGATTACGAACGTATGTAGACGACACACCGTCTCCAGTCTGTACCTTTGTACCAAATATGAAACGTGAAAGTTGAAAACTTTGGGAGTTAGAGTGCGGACAGGAACGGATGGAAAACAGCATCCTGGTGCCATGGCAACCACTTTAGGTGAGAACGTATGTCACGACGCTCCGTCTCCACAGTCTGTACCTATGTTCAAATATGAAACGTGAAAGTTGAAAACTTTGGGAGTTGGAGTGCGGACAGGAACGGATGGAAAACAGCATCCTGGTTGCCATGGCAACCACTTTAGATGACGAACGTATGTCACGACGCACCGTCTCCACAGTCTGTACCTATGTTCCAAATATGAAACATGAAACTTTGGGAGTTAGAGTGCGACAGGAACGGACGGACGGACAGACAGATGGACGACAGGTATCACATTATACGCCCCGATATATATATCGGGCGTATAAAAAATAGTGGTAGATAAAAACTTTAGAAAGGAAAAAATAACTTGCACCAAAAACTTTAACATTTTCACGCTGACGCTGATGCCGGGGGTATCGCTATAGCTCTCTGTTCTTCGAACAGGCGAGCTAATAATACAGCTGAGGTGGCAGGTTGTGAACGAGTGGCATTGCAATAGTCAACCACCAATAATTACTCAGATATTGCTCAGTGTCTTATTCCTTTTCCAATAAGTCTCACAAATCATGACAACCATTTCATGTATTCATTCTGTAAACAAAGGAGGAAGAAGGAGAGGAATGAGGAGGAGAAGGCAACGACATATTTGCTATTTAAAATGGCAAAAGGAAGAGGCAGTGTGATGGGGAGTGAGAGAAGGTCAAGAGGTAGGAAAGAAAGACTGTTGTGAGGAAACGGGTGTAACAAGAGGGGAGGAAAGGGAAAAGTATACAGCATAAGGTGAGGCTGTTGGAAGAAGGGGGTTAGAATTCCAACATTTTGTATAGCCACATGATAAATAGATGGGGGCCTTCTTCCTTCCCTTCACGAAAATCGAAGGATTTTTTTTTAATAACGTGAAATTATTCAAAATACAACATCAGTTCTTCAAGGAGTTTTACACTACCAAAGTACTCCCCGATGTTGCAAGAATACTGGAATAATATAATTTATCCTGGAAGAAGATTATTTGAAGGTAGATAGCACTTGTGAGCTATTCAATGCTGTACACTTAACATAGAAAGTTATAATTAATCCGACAACTTTCGGATCACCTTTTTTTCTTGGATCCAGTCGAGGCTCGTGGAGGAGCGAGAACACAAAACAAACTGGGACATAACAGAGGAGGGGGCAGGGGGACACACCAACAGCAGGGTAGAGACAAGAAAGGAGACATGGAGGAGGAAAGGATACGGGGAAGAACGAGAGTAAGGGAAGAAAGGAGGACGACAGTGGGGGTGGTCAAGCTGGGTACAGAAGCTTAATTGGGAAAACTGGGGAATCAGCAGAAATGGAACAAAAAATAAAACAAAGCGAAGAGGAGGGCGAGGGAGTGGGGGAACCTAATCACCTGGAAAAAGGTGGCTTTGGAGAGGGTTAACGAGGGTAGAATAGATCATGGGTATGGATGGGGGATGACCTGAGATGGTGGTGAACATCCGTCTTGAAGCACTGGAGAGAAAAATGAGATTGAATGAGACCGAGGAAGTCGGTTCCATGGGCGACATGCAAGTTAGACTGGTGAAGCGATTCCACCTTCGAGGAAAGCAGGTAAAACAAAAAGACTGGGAGTTGAAGCAACAATCCACTAAGAAATCATGAAAAGTAGAAAAACAATGGTGAAAAGCAGTTTGTGAAGTGTCGGTGCAAAACGATTTTTTATGCTTTTGATCTTCCACTTCCTATCCCCCTACCCCTCTCCGAAGGTCCCGGATGCGGTGCAGCCAACGGCCCGGTTCCAGGAGGAATGAAAGGTTATGGCAAAAAGTGAGGAGACAACCAGCATGACCGAGCTGGAGATGGACACTAGGGGAGCTGGAAATGGGGGGACCCAAGGACCACAGCAGGTGTAGGAAATGAAGTAACAACTGGAGAGTTTGGAGAGAGACACAAACGAGTTAATAATCACTTCTCACAATCACCCTGCCCAATGTTTCTCATCTATTTCTATGGCACAATTCTCTGCATTTGTTTTTTTTTATATATAAACGTTTTTAATTCACATATCTCTGAAAAAGAAGAGGGAAAATGGAGAGAAGAACAGCAGGAGATAGACACTGACGGTGAGGAATGTCTCTCGGTGCTTTTAATCCCATGGTGCTGTCAATCTCCTCTCACTCTGCTCTCTATTATACTTCGTATTCTCTGCCAATCCTCTGCCTTGCTGCCCTGTTGTCACAATAAAAGTATGTAGAATGCTTTGGACTTGCTGTTTATATCTAAGTGCAAAGATAAATTCCCGATTTGTCAAAATAAATTAAAGGCCAAAAACATTTTTGCAATGTACTTTTTCTGAAGAATTAACACGAAATCATGGTCATTCCTCAGAGTGACGAAGCTCCTTTTTACTGAGAAAATAAAGCAACCTGGTGAGGAAAGTTGTTAAACTTCTAAGTGATCAGAGATCGAGCCACCGCAACATCTTAATGATAATAGCATTAAACCAGGGACATAGAGACAAAGGGATGACCTATACAGAGGAACTGCTCATTGGTTTTTCACAGATTTTGTGCATTGCAAGATCAGGCTTGGGGTCTGGCAGGATAGCTTACAGAGGTACGCATGCCACCCTTCTGAGCTGTTTTGCCTGGGATCAAATCCCGACAGCTATAAAGTCACCCTAGTGTTTCACATGCATGGCAAGACATCAATGGGTTTGCCGTCCACACCCTCTGGTGGGTGTTAAACCAGAGGACGAGTGTGCCAGCACTGGTTGGTCGACGTTCCACAGTGTCTTTTGTGACGAGTCGGTGAGTTATCAGCAGCATCCTGAATAAATTACAAATTCCTGCTATTTTTGGCCAAACATCAGGCCTGGCCAGTCAATTCGTTAAAGACTTGGGCCACAATCGTTCCCCCTCCTACCAGCCCCGGCTAACCCTATACAGTCGTGCAATGAGAACGGCACTCGGTAGAGCGCATACCTCCGGTAGACTGAACAGTTTATATTTTGTATCCCACTGATTGGCCTGATCTTAATCCGGACCTGAACCCAAATCTGAAATGGCTTGTTCTCGTACCCGTCTACCCAACTCATCCACCAAGTTTCATCCGAATCAGTCCACAACATTTTGAAATATCATGCTCCCAGACAGACAAATAGACAGGAGCAAAAACATAACCTCCGTCCATCTTCGGTGGCGGAGGTAATTGTGGGAAGGGAGGGCATTAAAGAAGTACACATATGCATACCAGGCTTGGTGACGCACCTGGGGATAACCTTTACATGTATCGGGTCACACATTACGGCGCTTTGGGGAGAAAACCACGGAAATACGTGACCACCTCATTAAGGTTCACCAGCATCACCCAAAACTAGATACACAGAGCTGATGACCAGCACCCCTCCCCCCAAATAAATAAATAAAAGCCACACCGTTAGTACATGAAGGATAAACAACGGACGAGGTCGCCAACCCAAAGTGATACAAGTACAATGCATGGACAATTAAATTTATTGCATTTAAGATGTGGAAAAGAAAAGAAATGAACATCTTATGCATGTCTTTTTGAGGGAGTAATTCTCTTTTTAACCAATACAGTATCAATGTCGTATATATGAACAAATGCAGATTTAAATACCACAGGAACATTATATGTTGGGTGTATAGTCTGTGTTGTATCAATCGATAACTCTTGGTGATCGCAACAAACAAGTGGAAACTTTCAGCAGCAACACATTACAAGGCCAGTCACTCTGTTGTTCAGTCACGGTCTTTGCTTAACGACGACCAAAGAATTGACCGTTGGTTGAGTTTTCTTTCGAAAACATTTTAATATTATTCAACCAATCAATTCGAAAAGAGAAGTTAAACGATCCAAAGTACACATCAAAAAACCAAATTGAACAAAAGTTTTTAAATAGTGCCTTTAACCTAATTGGTTATGATAGCGACGAACCCCCGAATGGTCTGCCTTAATAACCGTCCCTTTTTGGCACACATTCAGGAAGTGATCGCAGTTGGTTAGAGTTCAGCAAATGGTCCCACGTTAACGTCAACCAAAACTTTAATGGATTCAAAATGGTACTGTCATGCAGATATTATTTCTTCACCCTACAGACGAACACCGTTACTCGGCCATAATGGGGTCATGCACAAAGTTGTTTTAATTCAAAACGCTCTTGCTTGCTCCATCATACTCGCATTCAGTCATCAGCAACAGCAAGGTCGAATGAAGTCCTTCGACCCGTGCATTGTACCACCACCCACAAGGTCAAAGTCCTTCGGCACGCTCATTGTACCACCAACAAGGTCGAATGAAGTCCTTGGACCCATGCGTTGTACCAAGCAGCACCTTCGTACTGTTACTGCAATCTGTTGAGATGATGCATCCATGAGGAAGTCACTCTCCTTGTAAGAAGTCAGACAGCAAGCAGCCTGTGTATTACGGCTTGCATAGTCATGCGTATGCCGCTCACTGTGCCGTACTACTGGGCCACTGTAACAGTTGCTGGTGGAGTGCATCTTTGGTACATGGGAAGACCAAGTAGCATTTTTCATGGGTGGCCATCCTTTGAGAGCAATCAGATCAAACACAATTGACGGTGTTGCGGTGATGTTATGGCAACTTTCGCATTGTGCTGTAGCGAACACCAGAACATTCCAAAACATTGGGCAGGACCACTAGGGTCCCTTGATGCAAAGTTACATTTCCAGGTTGGTAGCTTCTTTTCCTCCTCCACATCACGACCTGAAACTGTGGCCTGCAACCGTTCCCATATGAGGCTTCGATGCCATGTGTTTATTAGGCAGAGAAAGACGGGGCACTGGTTACATCACGCAACTCCACAACATGGATGAGGTGGGGAAGCATTCCATTCATGGTACCAATGACTTGCAAGCATTTAAAAAAAATTGTGCACATCCTTTCATTTAGCCTCCAGACAGGTGTGCAAAACATTCTTTTCTGTATTCTGTGATCCACAAACATTGGGATGAATTTCAACATAAGCACGTTTGTGGAATATCCAGGATCAAAATTCATCAATACCATTTATCTTCGAAGAAATACACCAGTTCCACGCACATTCGGTAATCTTGATTTCAACCCGACAGCGCTTCAACTCATACATTCACATTAACCCACAAATCTAGGAGTGTTTCACTTCAGGAGGCACCAGTGTCCAATTTAGGAGGTTTGAGGATATTGCACCATTTTTGAGGTCTGGATGTCTACTTGTTGCAAAGTTGAAGAAATGTTTACACTCGTTTTTGAAGCATGTACAACTGAGGCAGTCCATGGAGCTAAAATTGCTGCACTTGAACTTAATCAGCAGCAAGAGTCCCAAGGATTGTGGGTTGGATAGATAGCTGGAAGTCTTGCAGGAAGACGGTTCATGGTGCAAGATGAGTTCCATTCTGTCTGAATCGGAGAGGACCTGGCTCATTTTATTGGCCTTGGAATTGGTGTCCAAGACTCTCCTCAATACGAGCACAGCTGCAGGACTTCCTGGTTTCTCAGCAGAAATGTCATGTGTTTCATGGTTCCACTCCTCCATTCATCTCTCTGATCCAAACTCATTATTTCACCTCTCTGGCTCTACGAGTGAAGACATGGCATTACCTCAAACTAACTGGCACGTTCAAGTGCGACCTCTCAAGTTTCATGATCAGAACAGCCGATCAAATCATCTACACAACCTAAATGTATGCTTTCAATGGCCGCTCCTTTTTAGTTTCAACCTTTTGCCAATATATAAACTTTCAAAGTTATCAATTAACCTCAACAATTGCATCCAAAACCCATGCACTCCTCCCTTAACACGTGTGCATCTTACAAAAGATAATTGTTATTGTCAAAAGTGTCTGTACAGCAAAATAAAGGGAAGTGGGAAGAGTGCACAGGACAAGATACACAAAATAGACACGTCCCTGGGAGCAGAGAGAATTTATACTCTCGAAAGGTGGGCGAGATACGCAGGTGATTGCTTATCAGCTGTGCCAGTAGATCAAAAAATAAAAATAAAAACTGTGTGCATGCACCTGCTCTTCCACCTCGTCTTTAACGCTGGAATGGTGATGTGGTATTAAAAAAAAAAAATCAAGCCAAAACTACCAAACATTGCATTTAGTTGCACCTCGTCACACAGCTCCACTGAGAGTTTACCAATTTGCTAGTGTTCAAACACAAGATCTGCCGATGCTGAATAAAAATAGCAAACTCAGTAACAGCAACAGGGGTTCGTGGCTAAAACACTGACAA
>CM068953.1:27789834-27803375 GCA_035128595.1 Eptatretus atami | reverse complement strand
ACCCTCCCGAGTAGGAATTGAACCATCGAGTTTGAACGAGGCCAAAAGCCTTGGTAACGGTCAATGGAAAACAATAATTCAGCATAATGCTCATACCATACAGTACAATACAATACAATACAACACCATAAAATACAGAGGAACTCGGTTAGAGATATTAAATGTTAAACGAGTAACTTATGTTCCGCAGTCTGCCCCCCGAGCCTTGGCCTCCGTCAAGCTCTTTTCCCAGGCGATCAAAAAACACGGCCTTGCTTCAGATGGCAGCTGCGTTGGTGGTGAAGGTGACAAGCTGGCGAGCGGCCTTTGCGATATCATATGCACACTGAATAACCTAGGGTGAGATGAGGACAAAGGGTGGGGTTCAAGGGAGATAGTAACAGTTGAATTCAATGGCATGAAGCCAAGGTATATGACAAAGCACTTATCATTTCACATGATTGTATGGCCAAGAAAATGTGATTGGGTTTCAAAATGGAATATTATACACACGAGAAGCTCTCATGCCCTACGAAAGCAGCTTGAAGGGTGGAGGGGTGGGGGGAGGGGAGGGGAGGTGGGGTGGAATTTTATTATCCTTAAGATTAAATAATACCATAGCAGAGTACCTGTCCTACAGGCGATCCTGTTACAAGCATGCAACACATTCTTCTGACGCATCCCTTTATCTGGGCGGTGTATAGGCAACAGACCACTGCCACGATCGCTCTCGAAAATAAAAATGTGTACTGTTTATGTGCACATATAATACATCGTGGTTATATAGCTCGGATAATTATAATTGTACCCCTTACCAACCAAAGGAAGAAAATGCCAAGATTGGTGAAATTTTTTTTAACTTGATGAAATCAAATGATACTTCAGAAAGCACACCTTGAGGCTGTCTTGAGTAATCCCTGAACGTTTCAGCTTCCTCAGTCAAATCCTCTCGGAGGAGTTGATGAAACATACAACTTTCAACATACGGTAATACTTTTCCTCCATTATATATAAATTAGAAGATTCTCAAATCGATAGACATATTTCTTTTTTTCATCTTTGGAGTCATACAAAGATTTGAGAATCATCTCAGGAAGTTAAAACCAAAGGTTATTTATTTGTTGTGGAACAGTATTAAAGTTATTTGTTGTGGAACCAACATATATTAAAAAAAATTCAAAATCCCAGGCTTCATCGTTCAGGATCGGTTTGACTCCAAGTTGATCGAAGTTGTAAATGGAGGGAGAATAAAAGGTCAGTGTAATCACATTAAACATTTCAAAGAACACTTTGTGCTCAATAGTTTTGTCTTTTCAAACCCTATTGAATGGTACTTTGTTTGCCAATCTCTGAAGGTTAATAAGAATGAAGTGTTAAAGGAAGCCAGGTCAGATGGTTTTCTATCACAACATCAAGAACCAACAATGGAAGGATTGATTTGAAAGATGTTTTGTATCATTACTTTGTTGGCTAGAATCTAAAACCATGGCAAGTTTCATGAAAATTGATGATCATAAAATTTTGTGTTGATTGATTGATGTGGAATCAACCCAACACCGAAGCAGAATGAGATCGGGTCTAATCAGCAAGATATACTCATTCGTCAAGGAGACAAGGCCAGAAGGAATATGGTCATGCGACAGAGAAATGGAGACGAGATTGGAAAGGAGAGAGGGAAGGGATGGAGGGAGGAATGCTGGAGAGGACTACAGTCGTCCGTTACCTGCTGGGTGATCAATTGGAGATCAACCTGGCTGCCTGGTTCACCTGGCAGTGTTTTCAGACACTCCGATTGCAATCGTACGGCGCTGCCACACATGAGCCTTAGAGAAGCCCTGAGGGTTTCAGAACGTGGTTTCTGGAGAATTGAGAAAATTCCCAAAAAGATCACGAAAATTAAAAAAGAAAAAGATTACAAAACAAAATGAAAAGACTAAAAGGAAGACTAGTACAAAGATCAAGCGACTTGCACATGGCAAGCACCGAAGCCATCCACCGAAAAAGAGCAGGATGCAAATGTCACGTGTATTTCAAATCACTCGACTTGGCCAAAACATCAAAATGTAAGAGCAAGACATTTGATGCGAGACGTGTCATAAAACTCACCTTGCTCATCATCACTCTGGAAACTCTCCACTGTAGTGGAATATACAGATCTTGTACAATAACAGCAATTATAACAAGAAAGAGCAATCAAGAGATTGGAGACTCTCACCAGGACTTTTGTGTGGTGTATTGTGTGAAAAGTAAATGGAAGGTCATTAATTACAAATGAAAGGTCTGAAAAGGTGTAAAGGTCTAAAAAGATCTAAAGGGTTCTTAAAAGGTTTGAAAAAAAAACTCTCAAAAGGTGTAAAGTGTAAAATGGGGGTCTAAAGGGGCCCAATTGAAATGTAATCGTAAAAAACAACACCAGGAGATGCAGAGCCAACAAAGTTAACTTTAGGAGTTTTTCCACCCTTAAAGCACATCGTGGTAAAAGCCAAAACCTGCTAGTACCTGTCTGTAAAATGCAATGGCCATATGAACTTAGTCCTGATACAATGGCACGGAAGTAGGATGCCGACCAAAAATATGAGCTCGGTTCGATTCTCGGTCTGACTATCACAAGTAGGGCTTTGCATCACAGTGTGCCGTCCCCAGTGTGACCACTCCTCATTTTCATAAATGCCAAGGTGAGCCAATGAAAAAAGCCAAGAATTCACAAGGTTTCGGAAAAGCGATGATAATAGAAAACCTATAGAAAACCAAGACGTCAAGGTTAACAACGAATAGCCAAGAGCTTGTGAAAAAATTACCCCCGTGCGGGAGTGACGGTCATCTCTGCGAGAAAATATATAGCCTCCTGAAGGTAGGGAAGTTTTTGCAAACTTTGAAGTCACGTGACGCGAAAACGAAAGCGAATATCGAAAATCCGGCCCGACCAAATTTAGATATTGTCCCATAGATTCATTTGCTACAATCAAATTCAAGATCGCTTGAGAAATGGCGGAGGAGATAGAATTTGAAAATCGTCATTTTCGCAACGGACGGACGGACGGACGGACGGATGGATCGAAGGACATCTACACCCATATTATTAGGTCATGCTCGAAGAGATGACCTAAAAAGCCAAGGAGTGGTCACACTGGCCGTCCCTTGGATGTACGTTAAGCCGGATGTCCCATCTGGTAGCATTAATTGGTGGATGTTAAAAATCCTAGTGTTTTTCGTGGAGTAGGCCAGTTATCACCAGTACTCTGGCTAACCTGCCATAACCTATAGGAGGTACTGCACACGCGCACTCCCGAGCAATAACGTTACTAGCAGCCACAGGCTGCAATACAAGAGGAGATATGAACGTTTTCGGTGGCTTGCCAACTTAATTACATTTGCGAAACAGCTCGAGAAGTTCGGAAAAAGGAACAGACAGGGTCAAATTCAGGAAAAAATGATGAATGGAAACATTTCATGTTAATGGCGGGCAATCGTTCTCGGATGTATTTTGGTATGCTGAATCCAAATAAAGTGTTTGCCAGACTTGATTTTGAGTTTCTAACCCTTTATATGGCCGACCCAAATAACAGCGGTTTTTCAGCACATTCACTTGACTCATGTACTGGAGTGTTGATATCTATACAACATTGGCCATAAATACATGGTAAAATGTCTATTAGGAGCTAAAACATAGAGCGGGTTTTACAGATATGCTGAAATCCTGGTGAACTGACAATCGGGCTGTAATGTAACAGGACGATTTCATGTTCTGTCAATTTGTTTGCCTTTGGTGTATGAATCAGTCAAAAGTGTGTATGATGTTTGAGGATTCCATCTTGCTGCAGAGAGCAACAAGAAGATTTTTTATCGAGGATCCTAAAACACCCCACTCGCTCAGATTCATTATTTTGCCCAATATATTTTATGCTTCCTTTGTATGTCATTTTTACCAGGCAGTACTAATAAATGTACGTGTATAAGCATCCTAACTCGAGAATCAGCCGAGCAAATATCTTTGGCTTTTACGTAGCACTCTTTACTTCTTACAAAGCATGCCCCACGGAATGACTGACCTTTTCCTACCTTTGTTGTGCACTTTCCACTCATTTTCATGTGTATACAGAGAATCCGAAATCGAGACTGCTGACAGATTTGCTCTGTTTTTCACAAATCCCTCTTTGCATTTCAATGAGCAAACCAAGCAGGAAGGTTTCAACTGATGTTTACTTACCTGCTTTATTTTGGAATCACTCGTTTTCATCATCCTCTCTGGTGGTATCGTGTATATATATATATATATATATATATATATATATATATATATATATATATATATATATATATATATATATATATATATATATACATACATATATATATATATATATATATATATACACACACACGTCGGAAGCCGACGCACTGCCAATAAGTCACTGCTAGCCAAAATGCAAACCACTAATGTCACTACCATGACAATTGTGGCTTTAAGTGGGACAACCTGCTTAGTCATTGATGGCCAAGTATTAGTGATGGCTCTGGGAATGCCAAAAGACAAAACAATATTTGGTGAATATGCAGAAACATTTGCCAAGACGGTAAACATCATGGGAGAGGCCTATTACAGGATTGATGCAGCATTTGATAGACTAGCGTGGATCGGCGCACTTCGCGCGCTTCACCATACGTCGCTGCAGAGGCATAGGCATCTTTGACCATGCCTGCTTTCTCCAGGAGTGAGGGAGGGGGGTGGGAATGGTGTTTGTGGGTTAGTGGGGGTGATACAGCAGGCACAGGAGTGAAATGCAAACACGGCTTACAATCTGAGACATCATGTAGAAAGTTGCACAGTACCGTGACCAGAAAACTGATCAACCTTTATGGCACTGAAAGAAAACAAAGAAGATCTTGCCTTGATTCTATTGGATCACATTGTTGAATACGGTCCCACAAACAAAATTTTTGTCGTCTCCAGAGGATTTGCAACACCCACAACAGTGAAGACCTCAGACCGGGAGTTTGATGTGACATTACTTGAAGCGGATCACGAGGAGGCTGATACCCGTCTTGTACTCCACTGCCTTCATGCCGATGTGGACTCGACAGTTGTGTTGGTACATGACACTGATGTACTGGTGCTATTGCTGGCCTATTATGCCAAAATGCCATGTTCATATTTGTGAATGAAATCTGGCACCGCAAAAACCCCCAAGCTTATTCCAGTGCAAGATGTTTGAAAGCACTTGATAGCCCCTCAAGTTGACGCGATACTTGGCTTTCATTCCTTAACGGGGTGAGACAGTGTGTCTCAATTCTTTGGTCACAGCAAGTTGACTGCTGAGCCAGTGTTCAAGTAACACCATGACGTGTTTGTTGGACAGTCTAGGCCTAGGTGACACTACCGATGACGTCATCAAATCATCCAAGGTTTTCATACCAGATGTAGACAGTTGCGACAACGCACGAGTCAAGTTATTCTGCATGTTTACTTGAGAATTAGTTATTCTCAAGAAACTCTACCTCCAGCATCTGATGCAGCACGTGTGCCCTTCCAAGCAAGTGTCTGGAACCAATCCCACTCTATCCATCCATGTCTCCTGGGTGTTACATCCATGGGATGGACCGACAAAGATGAGAAGCTGGTGCGACGCTTACTCTCCCTCCCTCAGATTCCTAAAGCGCGTTCGGAGATCATGTCGTGTGGGTGCACTAATGGCTGCCTCAGTATGCGTTGCAGCTGCAGACACTGAGATTACCATGTACGGAAGGTTGCAGATGCAATAGTCAAGAAAGCGTGCGTCAGAACATTTTGGAGGACTGATATCACATGTAATTTATCTGAAATTCAATATCAGTCGTCACGAGACTTCTGTCATATAGCATTACTTTATACTTCATTTATTTGGTATTTGGGGGTGTTGGGGGGGGGGGAGGGCATATTCTGGTCATCTGGGAGGGGTAAATTACCATATTTTGGGGGAAATGTTGGATGCTAAATTACTTTTGTCCTGTCTGCTGTTGAAGAGTTGAAACAAAAAGCCTTCTCATGTCTTTTAAGGCGCAGTCACACTTTGACGTTTTAGCCAGCGATGGCAACGTATTAAAATGTATGTAAAACGCTGGCTTACGTTGAACTTTTGATGTTTTTTTAAAGATTCGGACGTATTCATAACGACTTGGTCTTATGCATAACGTATTAGTAACGGACACAGAACGTTTCGTTGTGTTATAGATAACTTATACCAACGAATGCTGAACCTGTTGTCGGCCTTCACAACCTATGCCAACGATAGTAACTCATGCACAGCGCGCTGCACGCATCGCCGACGATGACGTGGGTAGGTTATGGAAAGGCTGCCGCACAACGATTCAAATCATAACCGCCGCAGAAATGGAAGTGTCAACATCGCAGTCACACCTTGGCGATCTTGCCAGCGTATGCCGACCTCTGAAAAATGCGTCTAAAACGCTGGCGCACGTCGAATACGGTATGGGTAAGTTTGGTATGCGTGAATAGAACGCTAAAGTACGCTATCATACGTCCTATTAAGTGGAGTACGTCTTGTAATTTTAAGCATGTTGAAAATTTTACGACGTACTTGCCGTATGACACACGTTCCGTATGTGATGGGATAAGTTGTACGCACGATATGCGATCGTTGACACACGTCGACACACGTTACTTGTAAGGTGCTCATAAGTCGAAACACGTCAAGGTAATGGTTAGCGTCAGTGTTCCAGACTCCCGGTTTTTTTTTTCTTCGGTATGACGGTGTTCAGTGTACAGTGCGGTTATGATTTAAATCGTTGAGCGGCAGTCTATTAATTATTTTAATTACAACCGCACTAGAAATCGAAGTGTCAACATCACCATCATACCGAAGGAAGGAAGAAAAAAAATTAAAAAAAATAAAACCAGGGAGTCTGGAACACTGACGCTAACCATTACCTTGACGTGTTTCGACCGATGAGCACCTTACAAGTAAAGTGTGTCGATGTGTGTCAACGATCGCGTAACGTTAGTACAACACGTAACTCATAGCTTAGAAATAAGTTTCGGGTACGCTAAACATTACCTCGACGTGTTTCGACTTATGAGTAACTTACAAGTAACGTGTGTCAACGATCGCGTGACGTGCCTACAACTTATGGCGAGCGTTATGTGGAACGTGTGAGTCATACGCTGGCATAAGTCGTAAAATTTCAAGCATGGAAAGCTTTGAGGACAATCGAAAAGTACAACGTTTAAAGCCAGCGTGCAACGACGTATGGCAGTGTTTTTCAGCGTGCTCTCAATGTTATCAAAACTTACCCATAACGTATTCGACGTGTACCAGCGTTTTAGACAATTTTTTCAAAAATCGGCATACGTTGGCTAAAACGTCAAGGTGTGACTGGGCCTTTATTGCCAATCATTAAGTACTGTCTCAGTAGTCATTTTGAATTATAGTGGACATGGTGTTAATACATATTCCAAACTTCTCACAGTTTGTTGTGTATTGTAGTTTAATTTTCGAGCCAATAAAACCTTAGAAAACTGAAAGATTTTGTTGAAATGAAGACTGTTGAAGCTATGACAGAATATTTCACAAATACAAAATATAATATGGCCATTAATTTGAGTCGACCATGAAAGGGTTAAAAACTCAGAATCGAATGGGGCAAGCACCAAACTCTGCATATCCTAAAATACAAAGTGAGCCTGAATGCCAATCATTAACATGAAATGCTTCCAAATACATTTTGAAGCCCTTTTTCAGAATTTGTCCTGGACTAGTCAGCGAGGAACACTGAGCAATGATATTTGACACCAAATTCCATTTACTGATAACGATGAAGGAGGAACCGAAGCACGTTCGATACATTCGACACGTGAACCGAAGCACACACAAATAAACGAGAGTCCGACTCATCACGGTCCAACACCTAGTTGCAGAGAGCACATGACTTGAAGCATTGTGTGCATGTTAGAGTGAACAAAGGTTCACAAGAACACAGCAGACACAGAATGAGAGGAGGAAGCGAGTACCGAGTACTTTACCTTGGTGAAGAGTGAAGCCATTTCAGAAACAGCGACGTGTATTTTTGTTGAGCAAGGAACAAAGCTGTGGAAAGGAAATTGAAAGATAATTTTTTTTTAAATAGCAAAATGCACATTCACAAACTGATTCCTGTGAAAAATTGGATTTCAAAAACAACAACTCACAACTCGGAAAAGGGAGCCCTTTGCTACACCAGAGTTACTCTCGCCCATTGTACCTGTCATGTTGACCATCTTGTGCCGCCCTCAGCAATTCCTGGATGTTCTTCGTGATCTGCTCTGTCTTACGGATGACGTCCTGTCCGCTCGGAAGCTGACTGCTCGACTCACTCTCTCCTTCACCCTCGCCAACGTGGCCCATGATTCTCATTCCTTCCCCTCCAATACCGAATCCGGAGGAGCTGCATTTGGTGGAATTGTGGTGT
Source organism: Eptatretus atami (assembly GCA_035128595.1). Lineage (NCBI taxonomy): Eukaryota > Metazoa > Chordata > Myxini > Myxiniformes > Myxinidae > Eptatretus > Eptatretus atami. Next base: position 27,794,954 of record CM068953.1, on the reverse strand, counting down.
AAATTACACGGTTATCACAAGTAATGCCAAAATCATGCTCGAGAGAGAAGAATGTTACAAGAATATATGAAGAACCTGAGAGACACGGGAAGTGGGCATTTGGCCCATAATGCCTGTAGCATAATGTAATCTAACATCCATATTGCTCTAATAAAGAACTCACAAATGTTATTCAATCTCAAGGCAGGGAATTTATCCAGAGTGCACAACACCCAAGGCATTTAACAAGATACCACAAGATCTTTCACATCGACAACATATTTGCATACTGGATGGTTAGCATTTTATATCACCATGTAAAGACAGAGCAGGGAAGGGATTGGGTATTTAAGGTATGCATAATGCTCAGAAATTGTCCCATGTTGCCGAGAGGGGTTTCTGTGATTGTCAAGCTGTGAAATGGTGGAAGTATTTGTTTTACCTTCAAACGTGAACAGCTCTTTCGACCCCATTAATTCCCCTTCCCACCCCCAAGCCCAACTATCTTCCAAAACTCCAGTTTTTCCTTCCTGGGAGCTTCCTTCTGTATCCATCTTGTCCACACCATGTGTCCTCCCCTACTCCCCATACCAAGTATAATTTGTCTAAGTCTCCCTCTATTTTATCCCTCAACCCTGCTGTTGGTGTTTCCCCCCTCTAAACCCTGCTGTTGGTGTTTCCCCTCCCTCCATTTCTCTACTGTTCCTTTTGTTCTGTTGCGTCCTGATCCGTTCAGTGTTCTCGCTCTTTCACGAGCCTCGCCTTTGTGTGTATGCGTTTTTTTGTATATCTATACATACGTGTGTGTGTGTGTGTCGCTAATGCACATCAAAAACCATGGCATCGCCTTTTGCATCACCATTTTCTGCCAAAAACACCTTACGCACGACAGAAAACACTTTCTCTTAAGTGACTTGATCTGCTAACTTTAAAGGAGGTTCAATGAAGTCATGATGTGAGAGAAGGATTCAATGATGTGAACTGCAATGGAGAGAAATTAGGACTGTTATTTTCATCATAGACAGGTAGGAGCTAAACATTGGGTTTAATATTAGAACCGTATTAGAACCATTGAGGGATGCACAAACTTAAACAGGATTTACGAGGGATGGAAGAATAATTTTAGATGCTGTTACCTGTGTATTGCTAATTCAGCATCTGTTCCATCCACAGATGTGACCTGGAGATAAGAACGACAGTGATGGTGAAAGTAAATTTTATACAGCAAGCAAGGATCAAAAATTATTTTAAAAAATAGGCAGACTCTGAAAGTCTGGAGAGGATTCGGTCAACATGCATTTCCTAGATGCAGAAAGCACCACAGTTAAATTCCTATTTATTATGGTAACTCATCCAGTGAATGATAGAGTCCTTGTCCATTATATCTATAAAGTTCATCCATGAGCGAAGTTTGTGAACTCGCAGAAAACAAATTGCTTCTTGTCACTTTAAAATTAATCCTTGCAAAAGTAAAATTCACACGTGAGGATTAAATGTTTGAACATTACGCAAAGGTGATGTCATATGGTCCTGTGATGATGATTAGAGCGAGAGCACAGGACACACAAGATGGTGATATAAAATTCATCAGCTCATGAATTGGATTGGACTCATGAATTGGTATAAGCTGCCATCATACTTTTGCACATCACAGCTGGGACAGCATCATTCTGTAAAATAATTCACTTTGGGTCACATCACAGCTGGGGCACCAACTTTATGGAAATAATTGCTGTGGTCACATCACAGCTTGGCCACAATCTTTATGGAAATTGATGGGTTGAAATCACAGTGAGTCACAACTTTATGGAAATTGATGGGTTGAAATCACAGCTTGCCACAATCTTTATGGAAATTGAGGGTTGAAATCACAGCTGAGGCACCATCTTTATGGAAATTGATGGGTGAAATCACAGCTTGGCCACAATCTTTATGGAAATTGATGGGTTGAAATCACAGCTGGGCCACCATCTTTATGGAAATTAATGGGTTGAAATCACAGTGAGTCACCATTCTTTATGGAAATTGATGGGTTGAAATCACAGCTGGGCCACCATCTTTATGGAAATTGATGGGTTGAAATCACAGCTGAGTCACTATCTTTATGGAAATTGATGGGTTGAAATCAAAGCTGGGCCACCATCTTTATGGACATTTATGGGTTGAAATCAAAGCTGGGCCACCATCTTTATGGACATTTATAGGTTGAAATCACAGCTGAGTCACCATCTTTATGGAAATACAGTGAACCATCTTTGTTTTCACCCCTTAATTCCCCTTCCACCCCCAAGCCCAACTATCTTCCAAAAACCTCCATTTTTCCGTTCCTGGGAGCTTCCTTCTGTATAATCCACTCTAGTCCCACACCATGTTGTCCTCCCCTAGCTCCCAATTCCTCCCCCACATCAGAAGTTAATAATTTGTCTAACAGTCTCCCTTCTATTTTAATCCCTCAACCCTGCTGTTATAGTGTTTCCCCCCCTCTAAACCCTGCCTGTTCCGTGTTCCCCTCCCTCCCATCTCTCTACTGTTCCTTTCTGTTGCGTTCCTTATCTCTGTTCTCATTTCTCCTCTATTCCACGAGCCCTGCTCTTGTCCTGTATAGTTTTTTTGTATATCTATACATACGCTGATGCTTGTGTGACTGTCCTAATGCCACATCAAAAAACCATGCATACCCTTTTGCATCACCCATTTCTCCTGCCAAAAACACCCTTACTGCACCTGACCAGAAAACACTTTTCTCTTAAGTGACTGATCTGCTAACTTTAAAGGACTGGCTTCAATTGAAGTCATGATTTCAGAGACAGGATTCCAATGATGTGCAACTGCAAATGCGACAGAGAAAATTATGACTTTATTTTCATCATCTAGGACACGGTTAGGAGCTTATAACACTTGGTTTACATATACCGAACCATTAGAACCCATTGATGTCGACTCTGCACAATCTTAACAACAGGATTTACAAGATGCGAAGAATAAATTTTGGATGCTGTAACCTACGTGTATTGACTAATTCAGCATCTTTCCATCCACAATGATGATCCGGAGTATTAAGAACGGACAGTGATGGTGAAAGTAAATTTATACAGCAAGCAAGGACAAAATTATTTTAAAAATAATAGTCAGCACTCTGAAAGTTCTGGAGAGGATTCGGTCAACATGCATTTCCTACGATGCCAGAAACACCACAGTTAAAATTCCTATCTATCTGTTCGGAACTCATCAGTAACTATAGAACTCCTTTCCATTATATCTTATAAAGTTCACTCCATGAGCGACAGTTATGTGAACTCGCAGACACGAAAACAAATGCTCTTGTCAGCTTTAAAATTAATCCTTCCAAAATGTAAAATCACACCGTGCAGGATTAAAGTCTGTTATCACATTACGCAAAGGCGTGAGTGCAGTGATGGTCCCTGTGCATGGATTGATATAGTGAATCCGAGAGCATCAGTACCACACAAGCCATGGTCGATATAAGAGATTTCATTCAGTCTCATGAATTGGAATTGCGATGGGATCCGGATGTTACATTGTCGGATAAAGCTGCTCAGTTCATACTTCTTGCACATTGTCACACCAGGCACATCATCATTCTGAAAATATATATCATGCTGGTCCACATCCACTAGTCTGCCGCACCAAACTTTCATGGAAATAATTCGCTGTAGTCACATCACAGCTGGACCGTCACCAACATTATTGGAAATCGATGGCTGAAATCACGACTTTGTCCACCCAAATACTTACTGGATACATGTATGGTCTACAACTCACCAGCTGAGGTATATCCGGCCAGTCAGCAACTTTATGGAAATCTGAATTGTGTCTGAAAATCACAGCTTGGCCACCAATCTTTTTATTTTTGAAATTGATTGTTGTGTTGTACACGATTCGCACAGGGCTGATTCACCTAAACTTCTATGGGGAAGTTATTGGATGGTAGTCTGAAAGATTTCCCGGATCGTAGCTTGTGCGAGTCCATTCTTGTGTAATGAAAATTTGAGGTAGTTGCGTTGAAATTCACGCAGCTCTGGCCACTAATCCTTTATGGCGTAGATTTTGTTGAGTACTCGGTCTTGAAAATCACAGTCCTGGGCCACCATGTTATGGAATATGCTTCGTAGGAATTGGGTTGAAACTTTCACAGCCTGATGTTCACCATCTTATGCAAATTTGATGGTTGATAATCCACAGCTGGGCCACTCATTCTTTTATGGGATATATTGTATGGTTTATAATCATGCAGCTGAATGTCACTTACTCTTTATGGAAAATTTGTATGGTTCTGAACACACAAACTGTGGCCACCATGGGCCTCTAACTGACATTATGTGTTTAAATATCAAAGACAAATGACGCCACATCTTTGATGGACATTTATACGGTTTTTAAGAGTCAGTTGCAGGCTGGCATCGACCTCTTTATGGTAACCATTAATTGGGATTTGTAATATCACAGCTGAGTCACCAATCTTTATGGATAATGTCGATCTTGGTTGAAATCCACACCTGCGTGCCACGCATCGTTTATCGAAATTGATGGGTAAATCACCAGCTGTTATTCACTATTCTTCTTATGGAAAATTGATGGGTTGAAATGCAAAGCTGGGGCCACCCTCTTTATGACATTTATGCGCGTTGTAAACTCAAAGTGCGCACCACCATCTTTCATTGCGACATTTATAGTTACTAATTCACCAGCATGACTATCACCTGATTACTGTTAGTGCTGTAATGGATGGGTTCGCAAATCACAGCTGGCCAACGTCTTACCATCCTTTATGGAAATAGGCAGTGAAATCACAGCTGATCACATCTTCTATGGAAATTGATTGGGTTGGGAAATCACCAGCTGCGACCACTCTTTATGAATAATTTTAATTGTTGATATGCAGCAACTGACGTCCCACCCATCTTTACTTGGAAATGTTATGGTTGAGAGATCACACTGCCTGCCGAGTTCCACCCTCATATTTTATGGAAAGTGCCAGTGGGTGATAAACTCACAGCTCGTAGTGCTTACCATCTTCTATGCGAAATTCATATGCCCTTGAAATCCACAACTGCCGTAGTGGGGTGTCAGCTGCCTCCTTTAGTGAGAAAGTGTGGTGTATGTTTAAATCATCACGCGGA
>CM068953.1:27772526-27789399 GCA_035128595.1 Eptatretus atami | reverse complement strand
ATCACAGCTTTTCAGTGGAAAAAAGTAAAGATTATTTTGAGGAATTAACTTTTGCTTTGTAGTAGTTTCTATGAATTGCTCCTGTCCTGCTCACCAAACGCTCTTCCTTTGGTATCCAAGGCAATCTCCACGCATGGCTAGCAGACTTCCTCTCCTGTCGCAGTCAACGTGTGGCCCTTCATGGAGTTCTTTCATCCCCTCTTCCTGAGAGAGAGCGAGGGTGGGGGGGGGAATAGAGAAGCGGGTGGATAGGAGGAGGCAGAAAGAGAGAGAAAGCGAGATGGGGGTGGGGAGGAAGATGAGGGGGGGGGGAAGAAGGTGAGAAGTGGGAGGGAAAAAAAGAGAGAACGAAGAGGAGGAGGTGACAAGAAAGAGGGAGAGGAAAGATGGGGGGGGGGGGGTAATTTGAGTGGGAGACTTTGATGGGGAGGATTTGAGTGGAGGGAAATTTGAGTGGGGAGGGCAAATTTGAGTGGGAGGGAAATGAGTGGGAGGGAAATTTGATGGGAGGAAATTTGAGTGGAGGGAAATTGAGTGGGAGGGAAGATTGAGTGGAGAGAAGTGAGTGGAGAGAAAGTGAGTGGGAGAAGTGATTGGAGGAAAGTGAGTGGGAGAGAAAGTGAGTGGAGAGAAAGTGATGGAAGAGAAGTGATGGGAGAGAAGTGAGTGGGAGAGAACGTGAGTGGAGAATGAGTGGAAGAGAGGTGAGTGGGGGAGAAAGTGAGTGGGGAGAAGTGAGTGGGGGAGAAAGTGAGTGGGGAGAAGTGAGTGGGGAGAGATAAAGTGGTGGAGAGAAGTGAGTGGGAGAGAAAGTGGTTGGGAAGAGAAGTGAGTTGGAGAGAAAGTGAGTGGGAGAGAAAGTAGAGATAAGTGGAGTGGGAGAGAAAGTAGAGTGGAGAGCAACAAGTGAGGTGGGAGTAAAAGTGAGTGGGAGAGAAAGTGAGTGGGAGAAGAAGAGTGAGTGGGAGAGTGGTGGGAGAGAAAGTGGGGAGATGAGTGGGAGAGAAATGGAGTGGGGAAGAGAAAGGGTGGAGAGAAAGTGAGTGGAGGAGAAAGGTAGATGGGATGAGAAGTGAGTGGGAAGAAAATGTGTAGTGGAGAGAAGTGAGTGGGAGAGAAATGGTGGGAGCAGAAAGTGAGTGGGAGAGAAAGTGAGTGGAAGAAAGTAGTGGGGAAGAAAGTGAGTGGGAGAGAAAGTGAGTGGAAGAGAAATGATGGAGAGAAAGTGAGTGGGAGGAAAGTGAGTTGGCGAAGAAAAAGTTGAGAGAGATGATGGGAGAGAAAGTGGTGGGAGAGAATAGATGGGAGAGAAAGTTAGTGAGGAGAGAAGAGACGTGAGTGGGAGATAGGGTGAAGGAGAGAGCGGGGAGGAGGGGTAGAGAAGAAGTAGAGATGGGGAGTAGGGAGGATATGGAGGGGAGGGAGAGAGGCAAGAGAAGGGGTAGGGGGAAGAGAGGCGTGTCACGAGATAATATATGGAAACGCAATCAAGAAAAATGGAGAATAATGGGGTGAGATTGGAGGAGACAGGTTTTCTGAAACAGATCCAAGTATTCCTCCTCACCCCACCCCCTCCCCCTTTCACCTTTAACATTTAATCCAATTCAATTTCAACTGTTTAGTGTGATATATAATCCATTCATTTCTCCTTTCAAAGTTACTTTCTCAAGCCATGTCCTCCTGTTTCCACAATTTTTATAGCAACACAAATATGGACCTCTTCAGGCTTTCACAAACTTCTTTGAAACGTTTACTCACAACTAACTTTGGTATTGCCCTTTAATTCACTTTTTACCTTTTACTATCATATTTTAACCCCCCCCCCCACCCTATATATCTTTTGATAAAACTACTACGTAGTAAAAGCTTTTGTAAGAAAGTTAAAATAATTCATTTATGCATTTCAAAACAAAGCACTTCTTTCTGTTCTTTCTTTAACAACAATGCAATGAATCACATATTACCTACCGCCATTGCCTTCTCCCTCTCCTCCTCCCCTCACCCCACATCCACAGAGAGAGAGTGGTCTTCAATCCCCTTCCCACCTTTCCCCACTTTCCCCAGCAACTCCCACCTGCCCTCTCCTCCTCCTTGTCCTCCCAATCCCCTGTCACGTTAGGGAGCCAAAGGAGGGTGGTGGATTAGGGGAGAAGGAAGGGGCAGGGTTTGCACCTCCCTCTGCTGCTATTCTCTCTATGAAGGCTATCAACCTAGGAAAACAGGGTGAGGCAGAGGGCAAGTGAGTTGATAAGATTTTTTTTTTTAAGTGTGGAAAAAGGAGTGGGGGGGGACGCGAGGGGTGGACCAAAAAACAAATTGGGAAGATGGAGTGGGTAATGATATGGAAAAACAGGCATGCATAAGAAAAACAGCAAAGTGAACTGACAAGGGTTGGTGGCATAGGGAGATAGAATAAGAGAGCAAAGAAGGGGGTGCAGAGAAAAAATGGGGGATAAGATTGGGGGGGGGTCAATGGGCATTAGTGAAAGGGTAGGAGAGGAGCGTGTGACCGGGAACGGGAGAGTGAGGGGAAACAAACACAGCTGAAGGAGGTGGAGAAAAGGTGACAAAAGAGCTATATAGAGGATGAAATTTTAGAAATCCTGGATCTGCAGCTGCCCTTAGATCTTCCCGCAGGGCCTCGTTCAGCTGGTAGCAGGCGTCTGAATTCTCGAACTGCTGCAGCTACTAAAGCCGCTTTCTACTTCAAACATGTTCCTGCAGGCTCACAGTTCCTTAAGATTCCGTCTACACTCTTGGAATCAATTCACGTCCATATCATTGTCACTGCACACTTTCTCATTGCAAATCATTCTCCTTTGAACTTCTCTCACCGACTCACATCATTCATCAACTCATCAAATTCATTCATTCAACTAAGGCCAAAGTGAGAGAGCAAGGTTGCTGTATTGGTTAAAAACAACAGCATTGCCTCAGGTCACAAGTGACTGTACGGCCAGGGCATTGTGATCTTAAACAAAATTGCATTTCAAACTGGTACACCCGAATAGTTAAAACCGAGTAGGATGCAAATTTTTCAAATCACAAGGGAGGTGTGACCTTGAAGATGGGAAATTTAATTTTCTAAACAATGAGTTAATTAACTTTGTTATTTACTGCAATTGTGATTTGATCACTGCATCATTTAATTGAATATTAAAAACTTGATCTTTTTAAACAAATAATTTAAATAAACGAGTGAACGTCGACTGGCGTGTCGGTTTTTTCGCCTGGTGATATTAATGGTTTAGCGGGTGGTTGGCTTGGATCTAGGGATCTCTGAGTTTCAAACCCCCTCGCTGGTTGAAATTGAATACCAGGTGGATTGATTCTGCTGTCATCCTTCTGAGGGCGGCAAAATGAGTCCCCAGCAACTGGAAACTGTGTCGGGAGTGGCGACACCGTCCAGATTCGTACCTAATAGCCAAGGAGACTGCTCAGCAGCACCAACGCTCTCACAGAGTATGGTCGCCCAATGGATGGATGGATGCATGGATGGGATGTGATAACACAATCCCCACCCCCTGGGCAGATGAACCCACAGGTCAAATCCAAAAAATATTGTTCACCATACTTCAATGCGTCCCCCCAAATGGTGATTGTAACAAGGACCAATCAATAAGTAACCTTAAAATATTTTCAACAATTGGTTATATGCTGTATGCATGGAACAACTGTGTTTACTTTTTCAACATCATTCCATTGTAATTCATATGCATTTTTCCAGCACTTTCACTGAAGCCGGATTCCTCGCAAGGAAAAAAATATTTTGGCTGCTTGTGTAAGCGTTCATGACTGCCTCTTAGACCTCTTCAATCAGATCAGAAGTGGTTCCACACCAAGTGCCTCAAAGTGGCCCAATATGTGGTAATCCGAAGGGGTGAGGTCTGGCAATAGGCATGGATGAGGAGACACTCAATAATGCATGTTCCTCGAGTTGTTGCATGTGAGCACGGGAAGTATGGGGCGAGCATTTGTCATTCTGCAGACAAATACAGGTAGTGAGTGTCCATGATGTTTTGATCGCGATGCCTCGTTTTAGATGACTTTTTAATGGAGGTCGCAGTATGATACTTGTGACCTTGGTCCCTCTGGGCATGTAATGCTCACTACAAGTGGGCCTTCGGCTATTCCCAGAAGAGCGTCGGCATCACTTTCCAGCGGACGGCTGTGTGCGGGATTGTTTGGAGCTTCGGTGAAGTTGAATGGAAGCCACTCTTTGCTTGCGCTCATCGTTTCTGGCTGAAAGTAGTGGGCCAGCTTTCATCCCCAGTCACTATGCACTGTAAGAAAGGCATCGCTTCTGTTTGTAATGTCATCGAGAAGTTCTTCAACCGAATGCGTTCCAATCACCGTTCTTTCAGTTTGGGTGAGAGTAGTGTCTGGGCATCCCACCTGCAACACTTTGTGGAACCCCCAGACGTTGTGAATGATATTGGTGTGCTGAACCATGGCTAATTTCCAATTCAGAGACCATTTCGATCAAGCATCATGCGAGTTTTCCCTTAGCACGCTCAACTCATGCAAACCATTTCTGTGTGTCGGCTGTGTGAGCGGCCCAAGCAGCAGCGTCTGCACACTGGACATTCACTTTAAACTTCCGTCCCAGTTGTTACACCTGCTGCAGCGATAAACATCTCGAATGTTACGCAATTCTTATATAAAATAAATAAATTCCTTTGACTAACACCTCTGAGACCACGTTGCTTCCCCCGTAACCACATGATCTGTTTCCATCCCTCGTTACCGTTCCCCAAATCACATATTCACTCACGATTTTTCTACAACATTTTTCATTACCTCATCTGATGAAAACTCTCTCAACGATGAGGGGGAGCACTCGTAGTCGTGACAAAACCTCCGCCGCCATACTGCTAGGTCACTCAAGTGAACTGATATCTCTATTCATTCAATTCTGACGTCACAGTTGCTCACAGAGTTATAGTTGCAACTTTCCCTTTTACTTTTAACCTTTACCATACTCAATTCATCGTCATAACGAGATTCCTTGAGACAGAAATTGATTTACGTGGGTTATGCCACCTGAAGTTCCAAAATCCAGCCGCAATTATAATTTTTGCATGTTTTTTTGTGTGGAAATCATTATACATGGTAGAAATGCAAAAAAAAAATCAAAATTTTGTTTAAAAAAATTTTGCCAAAATTATTTTTTCTCAGACAATTTTTTTTTTGGGGGGGGGTGGGGGGGGGGTGCAAAATTCACTTAAAAACATTGTAGAAATGCCAAAAAAAAAAAATTCAAATCTTTTTTTCAAATAATGGCCGCCTAGCGGCCATATTGGACTTTGGACCAAAGTCCAAATCGTAATGGTCATGATCCTTGGACCAGACCTAACCCTCCCACCAGTTTCTCGAAACCGTCGAGGAGTTTTTTCCAGTAATACTTGTCACAAGGAACAACAAACAAACAGAAAGGGGTGAAAACAAGTAACCATCCATCCATCTCGTGGCGAGTTTAACAATAATAATAATAATATTATAAAATAATATAATAACAAGAGCTCAAGGAGCCACAATATATGCCCGAAATAGAAGGTATATACAGAATTGGTGCTCAAACATTGGAAAAACAGCGTCCTGGTTGCCATTGGCAACCACTTAGTGACGAACGTATGTCGCGACACCCGTCTCCACAGTCTGTAACTATGTAGCCAATATGAAACATGAAAGTTGAAAACTTTGGAGTGAGAGTGCGGAAGCAGAACGGAACCGGCGGACAGATGACCAGGTAATCACATAATACAGCCCCGAATATATATATAATATCGGGGCGCTAAATAATAAAAACGATCGCTATAATCACTTCATCTTTCCTTCTAAACAACGGTGGTTCTCTGTACTGTATCATATGCACTACTCTTCTCTATTCATCAACAAAAGACTGCTTCTCAATTTGACCCTTTCATATTCATAATGCCTATTATCTGGTGTTGCTCATGGTAGTGGGTGGTGGTTCTGGGATCCTCCGGGGTCTTGAAGTCGAGCCCCCTTGGCCATGAACTTATACATCAGGGGGGTTGACTAACTGTCAATTCCCAGGTCAGCGAAATGAGCTACAGTATATTGGTAATTATTCCCTCGCGTGTCGAAGGCAACTAAATGGTTGAGATCGGAAGGCGCATCCGCGTTTAAATAACATTAACACAAGAAGGGTACCATGATTGGAGCCCGCAAAAGCGGACCCTGCTCAGGTGGAAAGGTCAAATGGTGTTGATGACGATATCATACCTCGCCTTAAATATTTCAATCTGTACAGCATTTCTCTTCTCCATTCTATAATTCGCTTTTATTGCATCCACAAGAAATGTCGATAATCGCATCTCTGACCCAAAAAATAAAAAAAAACTCCCCACTTTGCCTATGAATGTTACTTTCCATAACCATTCTTTTTCATTCACACGTTCGTCAAACCACGTTCACCCGCAGTAAACTCAACATGTTCCTTACAACCAGTGTCGTGACTTGCACACTTTCTGATTCTCTATCCTACCACTGATTGCAATCCCTGACTCCACTTTTCTTCTCCCATCTCCATCCAGTTCCTACATGACGTCAATCTTGGGTCTCAAAAAGTCTACCACTCGCCTTCGTTCTCTCTAGTAAAGAATTTGATCGTCTCCACTCGACACTCCGAACCTTGATTGTGCTCCTCCTCAGGATCGCTGCTCTCTTCACAAACCGAATCATGCCCGTCCTCCTTCATCGCAACAAGTAGCCTCCTTCCCCCTAGCCCTCACTTCCTCATACTTCCTCCTACCTTAATCCCTCTCCTATTGAGCCTTCTCCCATCTCTGCGTCCCCACCCTCCCCCAGCCACCACAGTATCGCTTTTACCTCCTCACCATTGTGCTCACCTCCGCCGAGCTATGTCGACCCTTCCTCACAGGCGTCATCTAGACGCCCCCCCCGTATTACTCTCACTTATCTCTCCCTCCCTCCCTTGTCTTACATCTACCCTAATCCTTATCCCCTCCCATATGCAACTCCGGAACCCATCCCCTCTCCTGCTATAAACGTGTGGAGCGCGTCAAATAATTGGTCTCGTGGGGCCTTCGCTCAAACCTTACATTCAGACTCATTTCCATACAGCGTTTGGCATGAAACCAAATCATATCTGCGCTACAGAAACTTTGCTCCACTCAAGACGATACTCTGACTCCCAGTATCTCTCCCTGGTTACTCCCGTCAGCTGCGTGTTACAGATTGAGTCGGAGTACCTGCCAGAGGTTTCCTCGGATTCACTACCCCTTAGAGAGTTCCTCTCTTCTTAACTGCCCATTCCGACACTCTCAAGTCGCGCCTAACCTCTCCACAGGTGAGGATACCTCTGGCTATGGCTTTCTCCTACTCCACCTCTATCGTTTATATGTGTACTGCCCGTCCACCAACAGTGATGACCCAGTTACACCTCACTATCGAAACAGAGACCAGACTCTATCTTCTATCAACCTCTACTGCTCTTCCTCATATGTGTGACTTACAACTGCTCATCATGCTCAGTTGGCAAGGTGTGGGTACTCTCTCTGTCTATGGCACTATCGCAAAAGCTTTCTTGACAACTATTGGGACTGCAACTCCAATAGGCTCATCCGACCCGGACGTACTCCCCAAGGGGTATCCCCTCTATCTCCTCTCTGGCATCTGAATTTTGAAAATTTCCCTGAAAATATCTGCTGTTCTCTCCGCCCAATCGAGTTCTTCACATGACCAACGTACTTGTCAAAGCGTGGACATCTCCGAGTTGAATCAGAGAACGCACCTCAGCGTCGTCGAGTCTGGCATTTCAGCTCAGAGGAACTTGGCAGGGTCTCCAAGGAAGCCATCAAACTATAGAACGGTCCTTTATCACTACTTTCTTCCAACAATCAACCATCCTGGGAATTTATTCTCAAAGAACACTTGTCTCTCCTCATGCAACATTATCCTCATCGTCTTCAGTTGTCCTACACCTTCCTCCACCCATGTTCACTGAAGCTTAGTGGCGAGGCAGTTGTCCTGAAATAACTTGTTGCCTCAAGGAAAGCAAACCCAACTGAGGGTAATTTTAGTTTCCTTCCATAAGCTCAGAAGCAAGTGTGTATTATCTACCTCCGAGGAGAGCCAGGAAACACACACATCTTTCTAAGTAAGTCTGAACTCTCAAACCTCTCTCTCCCTGCTCAAATCCTGGAGGCGTCTAATCAAATCTGTTTCCTGGTGAATGTTCCCCTCCATCCCCTCCCTTAACTCAAATAGGCCGATACTGCTGATACCGACGTGAAAAGGCTGAATGCCTAAACTCAGGTTTTCATCAAACTCTTGTTGTCCAATAAACCATCACTTCCTTACCACTTACCCCAGTCGACCCAACTTCCCTAGGCTCTGTTGTCCTTTTCTCCTGACAAGGTGGATGAGCTGCGTTCAAACCTCGACTCAGATCTGCAACCGCGTCCAGACGAGCCATCAGCCCACCGTGTCCAAAAACCTGCTCTTGCTCACCCTCTCTTTGTTCGCTCTACTCATTAGTATCAAGGCTCATCTGCATCTGCTGACAATCAGCAAACATTACTGCCCTGCATCAAAAGTGAAAAACAGATCCATCGCATACTACAAGACAAAACCAGCCTTCTCCAATCATCACAAGGTTCTGGAATCCATCATCGCTTCCGAATTAAATCCTTTCTCTTTTCCATTGGCTGGATTCCGATCATGATTTGGTTTCGAAGAGAGGGTCGACTCATCTGGATATGCTGCTTCTGCCCTTCCCAACAATGGATGGAGGTCCTTAATGCCGGACGTGAAATCAGGCCACCTATTCCTGTTTCGTGTTTAACTTTTGACACTGGTATGGCACCCGCCCAAAAAAAAAAATGCTCAGATTGGGATTGGAAGTGCAACAAGTCAATTGTAATAGTTATTGTAAATTACTATGATGCAACAAATTAGTTATGAATAAGATGTGTGCAGAAGAGGTGGAAAGCAAAACTACCTGGAAATATTTTAATCCAAGCAAACAAAGATACTTTAACATCCTCTTAAAGAGTTAATTATTTTAATCTTCATAGATACTGTGCATGTATAAACTTATTTGTATTCCTGTTTTATTACACACTCACATGCATGTGTAGTTATTCGATTTTGGATGAAAGGGGAAAAGTATGGTGGGGTGTGGGAAGGAATTATTTGATTTCACATAATGCATTCTAAATGTTCTGAAGGCAACAATTTCCTTTTTTTTCACCCAGAGGTTATATTATTTTGGTTTAACCACAATGAATTAAACCTGACCGATTAGAGTAAGCGAGCAAGCCAGATGTGTATTGTTAAGACAAAGGGTGGATCAAAAAGCTGTGTCAGTTGTGACAGGGTGCAAATAAGGTAGACAATATTGTGCTTATGAGCAAATGAGACTCAATGTGAGAGACCGGTGTCAATACATTGCAGGAGGTGTCTTATACATCACTGCCCAGATATGTTCTCCACTGTTGAGTGTCCAGGTGTGCAAATTCCGAAGGCCGGTGAGCATCGGTGCACCCGGCAGCATGAAGTAGGAGAGGCTGGAGGGGGAGGAAGCTGTCACGAGAAGCTTGCGTTTTTGCTTCTTGGTCTGGCAGTCTCGGATTACTTTGAACTCTTCAAAATATGAGCCTTTGCTTCCCTATGGAATAGTTTGGCGACTGAGTATGCACAGTCATATGAACTTGCGTTGTACTTGCACGTCACCTCCCCATTCCCCCGACTTGACTTTCAAAGGGACGGTGTAGGCCTTGGGCAAACTGAGATCGTGTGCAGTTCAAATCCACATTATAATTTTGTCTGGTGACAAAGTCACCCACAAACTGGACAAAAGGATTCTGGTTATTGAATTTCCGTGATAGCATTGTCATGGCAAGTGGACGAGTCAGGATCTGATGGGATTTATGTGCAGTGCTATGAATGTCAACCGAAAGAAATTTATCATTTACTCACATTTACAAAATCGGTAGAAATACCAAAAGTGCAGTGGACTGGACACATTGTCATAAGGTTGAAGTAAACTTATAACAACACAATATTTATGAAGGTGATTTAAATTTAATTTGGACTTTTGTTTAAGACTGAGCATTTGGTTGTTCAACTCTTATTAAGACTTTTATCATCAGGCTTGGATGTAAACCTGACAAGCATTCATCACCATATTGTGCAGTCAATCACGTGGAAATTTCAACAGGCTCGAAATCCTCTGTCATCTCAATTATCACAATCTCGATTTTCAGCACAAGTATTCAAAGCAGGATCACAGGTGATTGATTACAGGTACTGGTTATCGATAATGACAACAACAAAATTCTCTCAAAAATTATCTACATACATTACTTTGCCTTTTATAAGCAAAAGTCGAGGTCAAGTATGAACCATCCACATACTACTTATCAATGGCAAATGTAGCAAAGCATTTCCAATGATTATGGTCTTCAATGGTTGAGTACAGTTAGGAAAACATATGAGGCTGTCATGGATGCAGTGAGTGTTTGCGTTATGGTGCTAGTAACTGAAAAGAGGAATAGTGAGTTACCGGCGTTCGAAAAATTGGGAGAGTGATGGGAGGGGAGGGAGATGGAGAGGAGCTGGATACAAAGACACTGCGACGGATCTGAAAATGACAGAGGGAGAGAGAGAAAGAGAGGGGGAGAGAAAGGAGAGAGAGCGAGGGTGGGGGGGGGGATAGAGAAGGGGGTGGATAGGGGAGGCAGAAAGAGAGAGAAAGCGAGATGGGGGTGGGGGAGGAAGAGTGAGGGGGGGGGAAGAAAAAGTGAGAAAGTGGAGGGAAAAAAAAGAGAAGAACGAGAGAGGAGGAGGTAGAAAGAAAGAGGGAGAGGGAAAGATTGGGGGGGGGGGGTAATTTGAGTGGAGAGACTGAGTGGGGAGGGAAGATTTGAGTGGGAGGGAATTTTGAGTGGGAGGGAAATTTGAGTGGGAGGGAAATTTGAGTGAGGGAAATTTGTGGTGGAGGAAATGAGTGGAGGAAAGTGATGGGAGGGAGTGAGAGAAAGAGAAAGTGAGATGGAGAGAAAGTGAGTGGAGAGAAAGTGAGTGGGAGAGAAAGTGAGTGGGAGAGAAAGTGAGTGGGAGAGAAAGTGAGTGGGAGAGAAAGTGAGTGGGAGAGAAAGTGAGTGAGAGAAAGTGAGTGGGAGAGAAAGTGAGTGGGGAGAAAGTGAGTGGGGGGAGAAAAGTGAGTGGGGGAGAAAGTGAGTGGGGAGAAAGTGAGTGGGGAGAAGTGAGTGGGAGAGAAAGTGAGTGGGAGTAGGAGAAAGTGTAGTGGGAGAAAGTGAGTGGGAGAGAAAGTGAGTGGGAGAGGAAGTGAGTGGGAGAGTAGAAAGTGAGTGGGAGAGAAAGTGAGTGGAGAGAAAGTGAGTGGAGAGTAGAAAGTGAGTGGGAGAGAAAGTGAGTGGGAGAAAAGTGAGTGGGAGAGAAAGTGAGTGGGAGAGAAAGTGAGTGGGAGAGAAAGTGAGTGGAAGAGAAAGGGAGAGAAAGTGAGTGGAGAGACATAGGTGAGATGGGATGAGAAGGTGAGTGGAGGAAAGGTGAGGGAAGGAAGTGAGTGGAGAGAAAGTGAGTGGGAGAGAAAGTGAGTGGGAGAGAAAGTGAGTGGAGAAAGTGAAGTGGGGAGAGAAAGTGAGTGGGAGAGAAAGTGAGTGGAGAGAAATGAGTGGAGAGAAGTGAGTGGAGAGGAAGTGAGTGGCGAAAGAAAAAGTGAGTGGAGAGAAAGTGATGGGAGAGAAAGTGGTGGAGAGAATGATGGGAGAGAAAGTGAGTGGGAGAGAAAGTGAGTGGGAGATAGGGTGAAGGAGAGAGGGGAGGGTAGAGAAGAAGAGAGATGGGAAGTAGGAGGATGGAGGGGAGGGAGAGAGGCAAGAGAAGGGGAGGGGAAGGAGGCGTGTCACGAGATATATATGGAAGCAAAGAAAAATGGAGATAATGGGGTGAGATTGAGGAGGAAGGTTTCTTGAAACAGATCCCAAGTATTCCTCCTTCACTCCCACCCCCTCCCCCTTTCAACCTTTACATTACATCCAATTCAATTCACTGTTTATGATTGATAAAATCCATCATTTCTCCTTTCAAAGTTCTTTCTCAAGCCAATGTCCTCCTGTTCCACAATTTTAATCACAACAAATATGACTTCTTCAGCTTCAAATTCTTTGAAACGTTTACTCAACAACTAACTTTGGTATTGCTCCTTTAATTCACTTTTCTAACCTTTTACTATCATTTTTAACCCCCCCCCCCCCACCCTAATTATTTGTATTAAAACTACTACGTATGTAAAAGCTTTGTAAGAAAGTTTAAAATAATTTCATTTTACTGCATTTTCAAAACAAAGCACTTCTTTCTGTTCTTTCTTTAACAACAATGCAATGAAATCACATATTACCTACCCCATTGCCTTCTCCCTCTCTCCTCCCCTCACCACATCACAGAGAGAGAGTGGTCTTCCACATCCCCCTCCCACTTTCCCCCACTTTCCCCAGCAACTCCCACCTGCCCTCTCCTCCCTCCTTGTCCTCCCAATCCCCTGTCACGTAGGGAGCCAAAGGAGGGCTGTGGATTAGGGGAAAGGAAGGGGCAGGGTTTGCACCTCCCCTCAGTGCTGCTTCTCTCTATGAAGGCTATCAACCTAGGAAAACAGGGTGAGGCAGAAGGCAAGTGAGTTGATAAGATTATTTTTTTTAAGTGTGGAAAAAGGAGTGGGGGGGGAGGGGGGTGGACAAAAAACAAATTGGGAAGGATGGAGTGGGGTAATGATATGGAAAAAAACGTGCAGCATAAGAAAACAGCAAAGTGAACATGACAAGGGTTATGGTGGCATAGGGGAGATAAGAGAGCAAAGAAGGGGGTGCAGAGAAAAATGGGGGATAAGATTGGGGGGGGTATGGGCATAGTGAAAGGGTAGGAGAGGAGCTGTGACACCGGGAAGGGAGAGTGAGGGGAAACAACACAGCTGAAGGAGGTGGAGAAAAGGTGACAAAAGAGCTATGAAGGAGGATGAAATTTTAGAAAATACCTGGATCTGCAGCCGCCTTAGATCATCCCCCAGGCCTGCGTTCAGCTGGAGAAGGCGTCTGATTCGAACTTCTGCAGCTACTAAAGCCGCTTTCACTTCAACATGTTCCTGCAGGCTCACAGTTCCTTCAAGATCTCCGTCTACACTCTGCGAATCATTCACGTCCATTCATTGTCACTGCACACTTTCTCAATTGCAAATCATTCCTCCTTTGACTTCTCTCACCGACTCACAATCATTCATCAACTCATTCAAAGTCATTCATTCAGACAAGGCAAAGTTGATGAGAGCAAGGTGCTGATTGGTTAAAACAACAGGCATTGCCCTCTGGTCACAAGTGACTGTACGGCCAGGGCATTGTGATCTTAAACAAAATTGCATTTCAAACTGGTACACCCGATAGTTAAAACCGAGGTAGGATGCAATTTCAAATCACAAGGGAGGTGTGACCTTGAAGATGAAATTTAATTTTTAAACCAAGAGTTAATTAACTTTTGTTTTACTGCAATTTGGATTTGATCAACTGCATCATTTAATTTGAATATAAAACTTGATCTTTAAACAAATAATTTAAATTAAAAACGAGTGAAGTCGATGGCGTGTCGGTTTTCAGCCCTGTGATAATTAATGGTTAGGGTGGTTGGCTTGGGATCCTAGGATCCTGAGTTCAAATCCCCCTCGGCTGTTGAATTAATACCAGGTGGGATTGACTCTGCCTGTCATCCTTCTGAGGTCGGCAAAATGAGTCCCAGCATACTGGTAAACTGTGTCGGAGTGGCGACCCGTCCAGGATTGTACCCAATAGCCAAGGAGACTGCTCAGGCAGCACCAACGCTCTGCACAGAGTATGGTCCCAATGGATGGATGGATGGATGGATGGATGGACGGATAACCAAGTCCCCACCCCCTGGGCATGAACCACAGGTCAAATCCAAAAATATTGTTACATATTCATGCGTCCCCCAATGGTGATTGTACAAGGACCAATCAATAAGTAACCTTAAAATATTTTTCACAAATTGTTTATTGCATGTATGCATGGAACAACTGTGTTATTTTTCAACATCATCTCCATTGTATTCAATGCATTTTTTCCAGCACTTTACTGAAGCCTGGATTCCTCGAGGAAAAAAATATTTTGGCTGCTTGTGTAAGCGTTCATGCACTGCCTCTTAGACCTCTTCATCAGATCAGAAAGTGGTTGCACCAAGTGCCTCAAAGTGGCCCAAATATGTGGTAATCCGAAGGGGTGAGGTCTGGCAAGTAGGATGGATGAGGAAGACACTCAAAATGCATGTCCTCGATTGTTGCAATTGTAGCACGGGAAGTATGGGGCCGAGCATTGTCATTCTGCAGCAAAATACAGGTAGTGAGTAGTCCATGATGTTTTGATCCGATTGCTCGTTTTAGATGACTTTTTAAGGAGGTCGCAGTATGATACATTTGTGACTGTGGTCCCTCTGGGCATGTAATGCTCTACAAGTGGGCCTCGGCTATCCCAGAAGAGCGTCGGCATCACTTTTCCAGCGGACGGCTGTGTGCGGGATTGTTTGGACTTCGGTGAAGTTGAATGGAGCCACTCTTTGCTTGCGCTCATCGTTTCTGGCTGAAAGTAGTGGGCCCAGCTTTCATCCCCAGTCACTATGCACTGTAAGAAAGCATCGCCTTCTGTTTTGTAATGTCGCAGAAGTTCTTCACATGCGTCCAATCACCGTTCTTTCAGTTTGGGTGAGAGTTGTCTGGGCACCCACCTTGCAGACACTTTGTGGAACCCCAGCACGTTGTGAATGATATGGTGTGCTGAACCATGGCTAATTTCCAATTCAGAGACCATTTCATCAAGCATAATGCGAGTTTTCCCTTAGCACGTGCTCAACTCATGCAACCATTTCTGGTGTGTCGGCTGTGTGAGGCCGGCCCAAGCAAGCAGCGTCTGCCACACTGGACATTCCACTTTTAAACTTCCTGTCCCAGTTGTACACCTGCTGCAGCGATAAACATCTCGAATGTTACGCAATTCTTATATAAAATAAATAAATTCACTTTTGACTATACACCTCCTGTAGCCACGTGCTTCCCCCGTAACCACATGATCTGTTTCCATCCCCTACGTTTACCGATCCAAATTCACCATTCACCTCACGATTTTTTCTAAACAACAATTTCCATACCTCATCGTTGATGAAACTCTCTCAAACGAGAGGGGGAGCACTCGTAGAGTGCAAAACCTCCGCCGCCAATACTGCTAGGTCACTCAAGTGAACCTGATATCCTATTCATTCAATTTGACGTCAACAGTGCTCAAGAGTTATAGTTTGCAACTTTCCCTTTACTTTTAACTTTTACATACTCAATTCATTCGTCATAACGAGATTCCTTGAGACAGAAATTGATTTTACGTGGGTATATCCACTGAAGTTCAAAATCAGCCGCAATTATAATTTGGCATGTTTTTTTGTTGGAAATCACTTATAACATGTAGAAATGCAAAAAAAAAATCGAAATTTGTTGAAAAAAATTTGCAAATTATTTTTTCTCTAACAATTTTTTTTTTGGGGGGGGGGGGGGTGGGGGGGGGTGCAAATCACTTAAAACATGTAGAAATGCAAAAAAAAAAATTTCAAATTTTTTTTCAAATTGGCCGCCATAGCGGCCATATTGGACTTTGGACCAAGTCCAAATTCAATGGCATGATCCTTGGAACCTAGACCTAACCCCCCACAAGTTTCGTCGAAATCCGTCGAGGAGTTTTTCCGTAATACTGTTCACAAACAAACAAACAACAGAAAGGGGTGAAAACAGTAACCTCCATCCATCTTCGTGGCAGAGGTTAACAATAATAATAATAATTATTATAATAATAAAATAATAACAAGAGCTCAAGTGAGCACAATATATGCCCGAACAAGAAGGTATATACAGAATTGTGCTACAACATGGAAAACAGCGTCCTGGTTGCCATGGCAACCACTTTAGATGACGAACGTATGTCGCGGACACAATCCGTCTCCACAGTCTGTAACTATGTACCAAATATGAAACATGAAAGTTGAAAACTTTGGGAGTGAGAGTGCGGACAGGAACGGACGGCGGACAGATGACCGGTATCACATAATACGCCCCGATATATATATATATATCGGGGCGTATAATAATAAAAACGATCGCTTATAATACTTCATCTTCCTCTTAAACACGTGTGGTTCTCTGTACTGTATCATAATGCACTACTCTTCTTCTATTTCAACAGACTGCTCTCAATTTGACCTTTCATTCATACCATGCCTATATCTGGTGTTGGCTTCATGGTTAGGGTGGTGGTTTGGGATCCTCGGGGTCTGAAGTTCGAGCCCCGCTGGCCACTGAATTAACATCAGGGGGGTTGACTCAACTGGTCCAACTTCCGAGGTCAGCGAAATGAGCACCAGTATATTGGTAATTATCCCTGCGTGTCGAAGGCAACTAAATGGTTGGAGTCAGGAAGGGCATCCGACCGTAAAAACATAGCCACAAGAAAGGGTACCATGATTGGAGCCCGCAAAAAGCTGACCCCTGCTCAGGTGGAAAGGCTTTCAAATGGTGTGATGACGATTCATACCTCGCCTTAAAAATTTCAACTGTTACAGCATTTCTTCTCTCCATTCTTATAATTCGCTTTTATTGCATCCATCAAGAAATGTCGATAATCGCATCTCTGACCCAAATTTTTTTTTAAAACCCCCAGTTTGCTATGAATGTTCACTTTCCATCAACCATTCTTTTTTTCCAACTTCAGCGCCAACTCACCCCTCTCACCCCTCCCTCTCAAAGCAACCATCACACTCTTCT
>CM068953.1:27737417-27762192 GCA_035128595.1 Eptatretus atami | reverse complement strand
AAAAAAACCATGCGTCACCATATTACATTTTCATTCTGCGATGGATTTCACTGGGATTCACACCCTCACTTCCAAAGAAACGGATGACAGAACCGTTGCTCCTCCCCGGTGCATGCTTCTAAAGGAGCCACCATCTTGGAACTGCTCTACTGACGTCATAACCTCAATGTTGCCAGATCTAAAACAGGCAAAACATGACTCTTACCCATAGACATAACATATGTCGACAACTACACACATTACATTCTTGAATTTATATCACCATTTTAAGGTTACTTATTGACTGGCCCTTGTATATACAAGGTATAATTTTAAAATGTTCTAAAATGTGCCCGCAATTGCATTTTTTGGTATGTGACCTATTGACCATGCCCCAGGGGGCCCCAGGGGAGCATGGTCAAAATTATACTGTTCTCACATCTTCTTGCCATGTGGCAATTATAACTACCAAGTTTGCTGGATTTCTGCACAACCATTTAGGAGGAGACAACGTGATGGACGGACGGACAGACAGAGCAGATTACCATTTTGGGGAATAATAAAAGTCTTGAGTTGATCAGTAAGTAATATCACATATAAAGTAGGACATTAAGAAGTTTTAATATTTGGTAAAGCAAGGGCAGCAAGTGTATTTTTTAAAAGGTAAAAATCAGACGGAAAGTGCAACATGCTGAGACTGGATGAAGCGTAATGGAAAAGTCAAGCAATGAGGATGTATACACCTGTTTGACAAAAAAAGAAAAAGATAAAACTTTTCTGTAAGGAAAGTGAGAATGAAGTTGGGAGAGGAAGAATTGAAACAATGTTCTTTTATTAAGGCATTATTATAAGGTGGCAGCAACAGGACATCAGACTGTGACCTCGGACTCAAACTTTATTCCACCTTTTATAAATCCACCGTGAATAAACAGAAATATACTTCCTGGGAAATTGACTCAGAAAATGAAGCGTTCAAAGGAGAAGATTGACGAATTCCAATTAGCAATGGCACGAACAATTGCGAAACAAGAGACCAGAACATTCCCGAGTGGAACAAAATATGATAAAAGCCAAGACAATGTTTGTAATGGTAATGTATTTGAGAGAAGTAAAAGCAACAGAATTTACAATGCAGAGCGTTTGGAATGAGCTTTCATCATTAGCTAATCCTGTATAACGTTCCATTCAGGTAGTATGAAAGAAAGAGATCATCAAGACTTATCGATGCCAACCGTTGGTTAAGCAATATTTAAGTTAAAGTAGATTTGTTAATAGAATACAGAATTAGCTTTATCACAATTTTTATTTACCGTATTTTCGGTGTACAAGTCGACACCTTTTCCCCCAGAAGGCCGGGCCTTCACTTGTGCCCAGAATCGACTTATCTATGGTTTAAGACATTGAATTGCATAAATGAAAAAACAAGCAGTCATAGACTGGTACTTACGAAATCGTCAACTTGACCTCTGACCTTGTCTAATAAAACCAGAACTACCTAAGAGGGAGCGCGAAAAACAGAGATTTCTACGGATGATTCTGTACCAAACCATCAAAATCGAATGTTTGACCTAACTGTGACCTTGACTTTGACCGATTTTGACCAAAATCGAATCAGCGCTGCCATCACCCCGCCTGAATCACGTGTGTAATTTGACATTGGTAGCTCTTCCGTTCTCGAGTTTATCGTGCCTAAACAACAAACAACCACACACACACACAAACAAACAACAACCAAACAGATAACAGAAGTCATCAAAGACTTATGAAATCTTTAGATTTCGTAAGTAATAAACAAGCAGTCATAGACTGGTTCTTACAAATCGTCACTGACCTCTGACTTTGTCTAATAAAAGCTGTCTCTAGAGAAGGTAGCGACGCAAACCAGAAGTTTCTACGATGATTCTGTCCAAACCACTCAAAAATAATGTTTGACCTCACTGTGACCTTGACCTTTGACCGATTTTGACCAAAATCTAATCAGCGCTAGCCATCACCTCCTGAATCATGGGTGTAATTTGACATTGGTAGCCTTTTCGTTCTCGAGTTATATTTTTTTTGGATGTTTGACTCACTGTGACTTGACCTTTGACCGATTTTGACCAAAACTAATCAGCCTAGCCATCACCTCCTGAATCACGTGGTGTATTGACATTGGTAGCTTCTTCCGTTCTTGATTATCGTGCCTACAAACAAACACACACACAAACAAACAAACAAGCAGTCATAGACTGGTACTTACGAAAACGTCAACTTGACCTCTGACTTTGTCAAATAAAAGCTGTCTCTGGAGAAGGTAGCGACGCAAACCAGAAGTTTCTAAAACGATGCTGTCTGTACCAAACCATCAAAAATCTGAATGTTTGACTCACGATGTGACTTGACCTTCGACCGTTTTGACCAAAATCTAATCAGCGCTAGCCATCACCCTCCTGAATCACGTGGGTAATTGACATTGGTAAGCTTCTCCGTTCCGGAGTTATGAAAACCACAAAATCGAATATATTGACCTCACTGTGACCTTGACCTTTGACCGATTTTCGACCAAAACTAATCAGCACTAGCCATACCCCCTGGAATCACTTGGTGTAATTTGACATTGGTAGATCTCTTTCCGTTCTCGAGTTATTCTGTACCAAACCATCAAAAATCGAAATATTTGACCTCACTGTACCTTGACCTTTGACCGATTTCGACAAAATCTAATCAGCACTAGCCATCACCCTCCTGAATCAGTGGTGTAATTTGACTGGTAGCTCTCCGTTCTCGGAGTTTATCGTGCCTAACAAACAAACATACAAAAACAAACAAACAAACACAACAAACAAAAACGGAAGCATCAATATACTTACGAAATCTTAGATTTCGTAAGTAACAACAGTCATAGACTGGTACTTACGAAATAAGTCACTTGACTTCTGACCTTGTCTATAAAAAGCTGTCTCAAGAAGGTAGCGACGCAAACCAGAAGTTTACGTTGTTTCTGTCCAAACCATCAAAATCGATGTTTATTGGTGTTTGACCTCCGTGTACCTTGACCTTTGACCGATTTTGACCAAAATCTAATCAGCGCTAGCCACACCTCCTGAATCAGTGGTGTAATTTGACATTGGTAGCTTCTTCCGTTCTCGAGTTATCTGTACAAACATAAAAATCGAATATTTGACCTCTACTGTGACCTTGACCTTTGACCGATTTGACCAAAATCTAATCAGCACTAGCCATCACTCTCCTAAACACGTGATGTAATTGACATTGGTACTCTTCCGTTCTCGATACGTGCCTACAAACAAACAAAACAAACATACAAACAAAAAACAAACAGAAACGGTAGTCATATATTACTTACGAAATCTTTAGATTTCGTAAGTAAACAACACACACAACAAGGACGGATCATCAATATACTACGAAATCTTTTAGATTTCGTAAGTAAAAATGCAAAGTGTGATACTGTATTTTTCTGAAAAATATCGATAAATTGTTTATTAAAAATAAATCTGGAAGGATGCTAGTTATCGACGAGGAGCCCTGAACAAATCAAAAGTCGCTGCTCCCTTAGTCGAGTGTCCTGCATCGGAGTGCTGGCCCACCAAGGAATGTAAACTACGAGAGATGCTTCAGTAGAAGAACTGATGCTCTGTAAAAAGAGCTTGCTTGGTACGTCGTACATTATCCATGCATCGAGGAAAATAAAAAGAAAAAACATTTTTTTTAAGTTAAAAAAAACGATAATTGGCTCTTCCCAACACTGAGATGATCAGAAAAAAAGTCTACAATTTTGTGTCAAAAAAAAAAAAAGAGTAATTAATGATTGTGAATTCCTCCATTTATATATACCTGCGGCAAACAACAAAGGTGCATTATGAATATAATTAATTAACATCTCCATAGCAAAACTTATCAGTGGTATATTTTAACAAGGAAAAAAAAAAAAACTATAAATTCATTTCTTGGCAATGCTATTACACCATCATATTGTTCTTTTGATTCACATCGGTCGTGTTTTTAACAGGCACTGTTCTGCAACGCTTTAAGAAAAAGTATGTAAAGTTTCTCGTTACACAGTTTACTCTGGCATTAACAACTCGGCATTGATTGTCCAATTATTCACAAAATCAGGACGAGAGAAGATATAAGTTACCTTAGTCGTCCTGTTTTTGACCACCCCCCTGTCCTCCCCTTTCTCACTTCACTTGGAACAACATCGTAATCATGAATGTCATCTTCATCATCTAGTATCAGGGTAAGAAGTCAAGGGGAGGGAAAGATGGAAATTAGAGACATGAACATGACAAGTTGGAAATCAGGGTCAGCGAAACCAAAAAGTTTTCAGGGAGCTTAGTGAGGAAAACAGAAAAAGGAACCGATTGGGATGATTATAATAAAAGCATTAGTTGGAGCAATGATGTTAAAAAACACTTTGATTCAACATTAAATCACAATTACAACTGTCTTCCATTACATTAATGGCTTTCGTTGGGAGGGGTGGGGGGGGGGGGGGTGGGAGGAAAATAATTTTTTTAAAGGACCTTTCTTGTATCAAGACTCAAAATATCATTTTCTTGACATGGTAGTCATCCAGTTATAACAAACAGATCAGTTACCTTATAGGCTGACGGGGGTTATTGATTACAGGACATACGAGAAAGAAGGGTCTATATTGAAGGAACATGCACATGCATACACAGAAGAACAGGAACATGCACGTGACATTCAACATTAAAATGACGTTTTATCTGTTCAAGCGTTAGACCTTGGAAGGTTTATCCCACATAACCTGCATCTGCTCTTTTATAAACAGTGAATGGAGATACGGTGCTCTTCCGGCACGGTTTGGTGAGAGATGCTGAACTGCTTGTACACGGGGTATATGATAAGTCAATATCCAATTTTAAATTGTTGCAGCAACTATTTATGAACAGACTTTAAACCAAAATAAATAAAAATAAAATAAAATAAAAATTTGATGAACTGGAGGTGAGAATAACCTACAGTGGGGTTCAACCTACAGTGGGGTTCAATAACCTACTTCAAGTCATGCCACAGATGTACCTGTACTTTCATTTACAGTTTCATTAAAATCGGTTCATAAATAAAACTGCAACAATTCAAAATTGGGTATCGATTTAACATACACCCTGCACAGTGCCTATAGAAAACAAGTATTTGATACACTGCCGATTTTGCAGGTTTTCCCACTTACAAAGCACGTAGAGGTTGTAATTTTTACATAGGTACACTTCAACTGTGAAAGAGAATCTAAAAAAAAATCCTGAAAATCACAATGTATGATTTTTAAATAATTAATTTGCATTTTATTGCATGAAATAAGTATTGTGATCACCGACCAACAGTAAGAATTCCGGCTCTCACAGACCTGTTAGTTTTGTCTTTAAGAAGCCCTCCATTCTCCACTCATTACCTGTCTTAACTGCACCTGTTTGAACTCGTTATCTGCATAAAAGACAGCTGTCCACACTCAATTACAGACTCCAACCCTCCACAATGGGCAAGACCAGAAGAACTGTCTAAGGACATCAGGGACAAAATTGTAGACTGCACAAGGCTGGGAGGGCTCAGGACAATAGTAAGCAGCTTGGTGAGAAGGAAAACAATGTTGGCGCAATTATTAGAAAATGGAAGAAGTTCAAGATAACAGTCAATCTCCTCGGTCTGGGGTCATGCAAGATTCACCTCGTGGAGCCTCAATGATCATGAAGAAGGGGAGGTCACCCAGAACTATCACGCAGACCCTGGTCAATGACCTGAAGAGAGCTGGACACAGTATCAAAGAAAACCAAATAACACACTACGCCGTCATGGATAAAATCCTGCAGCGCACGCAAGGTCCCTCTGCTCAAGCCAGTGCATGTCCAGCCATCTGAAGTTTGCCAATGACCATCTGGATGATCCAGAGGAGGAATGGGAGAAGGTCATGTGTTGTGAGACCAAAAGAGCTTTTTGGTTTAAACTCCACTCGCAGTGTTTGGAGGAAGAAGAAGGATGAGTACAACCCCAAGAACACCATCCCAACCATGAAGCATGGCGGTGGAAACATCATTCTTTGGGGATGCTTTTCTGCAAAGGAGACAGGACGACTGCACCGTATTGGGGGAGGATGGATGGGGCCATGTATCACGAGATCTTGGCCAACAACCTCCTTCCCTCAACAAGAGCATCATGAAGATGGGCCGTGCTGGTCTTCCAGCATGACAACGACCCGAAACACAGCCAGGGCAACTAAAGGAGTGGCTCCGTAAGAAGCATCTCAAGGCCTGGAGTGGCCTAGCAGTCTCCACCTGAACCCAATAGAAATCTTTGGAGGGAGCTGAAGGTCTGTGTGCCCAGCGACAGCCCCGAAACTGAAGGATCTGGAGAAGATCTGTATGGAGGAGTGGCTAAAATCCCTGCTGCAGTCTTGCAAACCTGGTTAGGAACTACAGGAAACGTCTGATCTCTGTAATTGCAAACAAAGGTTTCTGTACCAAATATTAAGTTCTGTTTTTCTGATGTATCAAATACTTATTTCATGCAATAAAATGCAAATTAATTATTTAAAAATCATACATGTGATTTTCAGGATTTTTGTTTTAGATTCCGTCTTTTCACAGTTGAAGTGTACCTATGATAAAAATCACAGACTCTACGTGCTTTGTAAGTGGAAAAACCTGCAAAATCGGCAGTGTATCAAATACTTGTTCTCCCCACTGTATGTTCTCACCAACATTCCTGAAAACGATGTGATCAGCAGTAACAAATGTGCCAGTCAGATTAAGGAAATGTGTTGACAGTGCTGGAGCACATGTGAAGGTTTGAAGAGCTGTGCATAAAACCTTACGAGACACACTTTCATTTACAGTTTCATTAAAATCGGTTTATAAATAAAACTGCAACAATTCAAAATTGGGTATCGATTTAACATACACCCTGCACAGTGCCTATAGAAAGTCTACATCTTCTTCTTCTTCTTTCAGCTGCTCCCGTTCGGGGTCGCCACAGCGGATCATCCGTATGAATCCGCATAGTGATTTGGCACATGTTTTACGCCGGATGCCCTTCCTGACGCAACCCTGGTCGCCTCTTACGACACAGGGATATGGTACACCTATTTTAACCAGGGTATACACCGGCCCAGTACACTGGTACTCATTTCGCACCTCGGAAGATACAGGCTGAGTCAACCCCCTGGTGTATTAATCAGTGCCCCAACGGGGCTTGAACTCAGGACCTTTTGGATCCCAAGCCGCTGCCCTAACCACTGCGCCAACACCTGGCTTATAGAAAGTCTACATGCCCTTTCAAAATCTTCACCTTTTGTTGCCTTATAACCTGGAAGTAAATTGCATTAAATTAGACTTTTTCAACTATATTTATACATCGTAACCCACAACTTCAAAGTGAAAAACAAATTCTACAAATTTCAGAAAATTAATTAAAAATACAAGACTAGAATATCTTGCTTGGATCAGTGTCCAACCCCCCTCCCCCACCCCTCCCCCAGAGTTAATACTTGGTGGAAGCACTTTTGACAGCTGCGAGTCTGTTGGGATAGGTCTATACCAACTTCGCACACCTCGATTGGGCAATATTTACCCATTCTTCTATACAAAACTGTTCAAGCTCAGTCAAGTTGTGTGGGGAGCGTTGATGGACAGCAATCTTCAAGTCATGCCACAGATTTTCGATTGGATTTAGGTCAGAGTTCTGACTGGACCACTCGAGGACATTTATATATTTGTTCCTTAGCCACTTCAGTGTAGCTTTGGCTGTGTGCTTCAGGTCGGCGTCATGATGAAAGGTAAACTTCCGTCCCCATTTCAGCTTTCTTGCCGAGGGCAGCAGGTTTTCCTTGAGGATTTTTCTGTATTTTGCTCCATCCATTTTCCCTTCTATCCTGACAAGTGCCCCAGTCCCTGTTGATGAGAATCATCCCCATCATATGATGCTGCCACCACCATGCTTCACAGTAGGGATGGTGTTCTTTGGGTGATGTGTTATTTTGGGTTTGCGCCAAATGTAACGTTTTTCATTTAGACCAAAAAGTTCCATCTTGGTTTCGTCAGACAACAAAACGTTTTGCCACATGGCTTCAGAATCTCCGGACTGGTTATTTGCATACCTTAAATGGGACTGAAGGTGGGCTTTTTTGAGTAATGGCTTCCCTCTTGCCACCCTACGCTACAGGCCAGACTTGTGGAGTGCTTGGGATGTTGTAGTCACATGCACACAGTGACCAGTCTTTACCATGAAGGCCTGTAGCTCTTTCAAAGTTGCCATTGGCCTCTTCGTGGCCTCACTGATCAGTCTCCTCCTTGCTGAGTCATCCAGTTTGGGGGTATGGCCTGATCTAGGCAGAGTCTTGGTGGTACCATTCACCTTCCACTTCTTAATGATTATGTTGACTGTGCTCCAAGGGATATTCAAAGCCGATGAAATATTTTTATACCCATCCCCTGATTTGTGCCTTTCCACAACTTTATCCCAGAGGTCTTTTTAAAGCTCATGGTTGAGTCTTTGCTGTGAAATTCACTACCCAGCAGAGGAAGCCTACAGGAACTGATTTTATTCTGAAATAATCAGAATCATGACAATTTAATACAGGTGGAGGCCAATTAACTTGGTGTGTGATTTTGAAGGTGATTGGTTACACCTGAGCTAATTTACAATTGCTATAAGGGGGGTGGACACTTATCCAAGCAAGATATTCTGGTTTTGCATTTTTAGCTCACCTGTTCGAAGAACAGAGAGCTATAGCAATACCCCCGGCGTGAGCGTGAGCGTGAAAATGTTAAAGTTTTTGGTGCAAGTTATTTCCTTTCTAATGTTATCTACCACACTATTTTTTACTGATTACAACATACAAATACATATATTGCTTTAAAATTATTTGGATCAGACTTCACTGCAATGCTTTATAAAAAATATTATTAGACTAGTCTATTAAAAACGATAAATGTATAAACAGGCGAGCATTGGGTGGCTTTGACACCAACTCTCTGGTTAATTTGTTTTCTGAAATTTGTAGAATTTGTTTTTCACTTGGAAGTTGGTGGTTACTATGCATAAATAAAGGTGGAAAGAGTCTGATTTAATGCAATTTAATTCCAGGCTACAAGGTAACAAAAGGTGAAAATTTTGAAAGGGAGTGTACACTTTCTATAGGCACTGTAAATCGATTAAACCCTTTTATTCAGACTACCTAAAGCATAAAAGTGTATTCATAAGGAAGAGGTATTTCATTTTGTTCTTGTGGTTCCATCAACATCTCATTT
The DNA here is from genome assembly GCA_035128595.1 of Eptatretus atami. NCBI lineage: Eukaryota > Metazoa > Chordata > Myxini > Myxiniformes > Myxinidae > Eptatretus > Eptatretus atami. The sequence continues at coordinate 27,752,941 of CM068953.1, read as the reverse complement.
TCCACTGATTTGTGAAACTTTTTCATACAAAAACTGAAAATGCAATTTCTGTGAACAGGTAACAAAAGGTAAGGTGAATAAGAATAAACTCGAAAACAAAACAGGTTTTAAAAGAGAATGTGTGACAAAGTTAATCATAATTGATTCAGAAATACGAAAGGTTCAGAATGAGTAATAAAGTGTAAGTGCAAAGGAATTTCAGTTGGCAAAATGAATGTTGTTTCGTCTTTCGCTGCTCCCGTTAGGGGTCGCCACAGCGGATCATCCGTTATGATCCGCATACTGATTTGGCACAGGTTTTACGCCGGATGCCCTTCCTGACGCAACCCTGGTCGCCTCTTACGACACAGGGATATGGATTGGGTTTCGCCATGATTCCGGGCTGCCTACACCCTCTCATAGCACGGCACAGTGCAGAGCTCCCGTCCTCAAGCGATCCTCCAACCCAAGCATCCGAGTAGCCGGATTACAGGCGCACGCCACTATGCCGGTAGTTGGCAAAATTAATATCAACAGAAATACAATAATATCATCGCAGTTTTGTGCCTTTACATACTTTCATTGTTACCACGAACAAACAGCACTAACTCATCTAAAGTCAATTTTCTGCCAAATGGCACAGCATCAGTTGGAGGGAATGTTTGATGACATTAATGGAGGAAGGGATTTCAAAATGCCGATTTTGAATAGCCTGATGAGTGATTAACGGCTTAAACCAGACCACAAGCTTGTTTGTTACTCCATGGCAGAAAGTAAATAACGTGTGCTAGATGGTAATAAAAATATCTAATTACCAATGCACATGAAGCTAACAGTAGGGTGAAGCAATTGGTTCATTTTATCTGTCTGTCTGTCTATCCACAAACGTCAGCTTATGATCGAGGAACAATTTAATTCTTGAGAAAAATGTCAGGGGCATAGAAAAGGCCCCTGTATATTGTTACGAATCTGGAAACCATTCGCATTCACACATACAGTTGACCCAAAGTTTAGTTATTTCGTTAAGTATATGTGGATAGTTAAAATCTCTCCCCTATGTCTAATGGGAATTTCATGTGTACGCTGCGAGTTTCTTTCTAGTTAGTCTTCTGCATTAAATCCCCCTCCACTCCTTCAGCACGCATTACGCACGTGTTCGAGGCCACGGACATAGGTGGGGGTGAATACCTCAGGGCCGACTCCACCCCAGCAAGATGGAATGTTCCCTCGTCCAATTGAGGGTGAAATCACCTCAGAGCTGACCCCGCTCCAGCCAGATGGAATGTTCGCCTCGTCCAATGAGGGGAGGACACCGATCGCCGCGATGCCCCCACCAATCCGGAGGCGAGTTACCTCAGAGCGGATCCCTCCACCCTCCCTATTACCTTGTAAATAAATAACTGTTAAATGTTCCAGTTCATTGTCTGTGCTTTCTTTCATTGACCCAGTATGGTTCGGGCTTGAGAATTAGGGAGGCCGATTGTGCCGTAAATTGTCATTTGGCGGCGCGGCTTTGGTAATTCCCGCTCGGTTACGCCGGATCCGAGTCGGTAACAGCGACTCGGTTCGGAAAAAAGGCCGGCCGAGGGTGTGGTTTCCCTGGTAGCTAGACCGCGCGGCTACTTAGGTAAATTGGAATCACACAAAAAGACCCTAACCGCGCGGTCGAAATATTGGCATCTACAGTCCATTAAGCAACTTCGGAGTTATCGACTTCGGAGTTATCCGGAGTGATGACTTTCAATTCCGGTGTTCGGTGGGAGATGGCCCAACTGCTCCATCTAGCGGTCATCCTCGCCACCGAACCCCGGCACCACAACAATATGGCATGTGCCATGTGTCAAACGATAGAAAAGGGACATTGCATAGCTTGTAGAAAATGCCAGATGATAGAAAATAAGGCACATTAAAAAAGATCTCGTGTGCATGCTGTACTACCCTTGTGTTCTGAGGAGGAACCAAGTACACCCGAACACCGACATTCTCGGTTCCAACATTCGCGGGTTCTAAGTATTTGCGGTTGATAATTTACGACATGGTAATTTACGACATTTGCGGGATATTCCCCACATATTTATGGTTTTCGCAGCGATTATTTTATATTTCATGAGCCACAAGCATAACAGTTCTAAAACAGATCTTCCACAAGCCACGCATAAAGCTGCTAGATGTACGTACAGTACGATACTGTACGTATGCAAAAAACATCTTCCATGAGACATGAACATGACCTGCTTCCTGTATGTGTGTTGTAGCTTCGTGGGATAAACAGTCTCGTGGGACGTCTCACCATGTGCACTTATGGTACTGCACGTACTGTATTGTAGCTTCACGGGATAAAGTTTTGTGGGACGTCTCACCAGTGGAACACGTCATTCCCCACGACGCCATCCCCCATGAGTTAATTACAGAATGAAAACACGAACAGCATATATCATAGATGACAAGTGACCCGGATTTCACGGGTTTGGCCCGTTTTGTTGGTGAAAACCCACGACCCGTTTGAGTATCGTCAAAACCCGTATTGGATGCAAAGTTTGATTCATTTTAAAAACGCAATGTTTCGCTTCCAATCCACTCGCAAGGACTGACACACAGACCGTTAGACCTGGGATGCATTCAGTTAGCAAGTTTCTTGTGGAGCGCTCGCTAAGTGGCTTAAGCACTCAAGGAAGCATTCCACCATTTGACACTTGATAAGGAACGGCTGGCTTGGCAAGCGATAGCAAGCATGGAACATAAAATGGCTGGCTGATAATGGAACACACACAGGGTCTGTTCAGTTAACAAGCAGCCAGCATTTCGTTGGGGGTACTTGCTTGATTGCTTAAGCCACTTGGCAAGTGCTCTCCAAGCTCATCGGTAATGGATAACCACACTCCTGGAGTGACTTGCAGCCAATATGCAATGCATCCCTCGAGTCAATTGGCTGTTTGACGTCATGAGCTTTCTCTCACCGAAAGGCAAATCACCATCCTCCAGGATTCCACACGTAGTAATACAAGGAAATCAGACAGGTGGAGACCATTCAGCCCATCATGCCTGCACAACATCAACACCACACTAATTTATCAACACAAGATCCAAAGAAGAAAATGAAATTTTTTTTTTAAGTGTTTTTGGATTTATGTATGTTATTATATATTTATTTTATTTTATATTTATTATTATAACTAGTGCGGGCCCATACGTGCGTGGCCGTACGTGCATGGCCGTACGTGCATGGCCGTACGTGCATGGCCGTGCTCGAGTGTGGTTGATCAGTGCCACAGATGAGGTACTCTTCTAGTCTTGGGTGATTTCATTGCATCAACTGGCATTGATATGGATGGTTATGAGACATGTGTTGGTCCCCATGGGTCTGGAACTGTGAACCAGAATAGTACTAAGTTCCTTGACCTTGCAAGAAGACATGGACTTCGGGTAGCTGGTTCATGGTTTCAGCTGCCACAGCCTCATCGCTGGACTTGGTATTCCAACGCTGGTGGTGTGGCAAAGGAGACTGACCACGTGCTCATCGATGGTCGCTGGAGGACGATTCAGAACTGCAACATCTACCGGAGTGTCCATTTCCTCAATACCGACCACAGGTTTGTTATAGCATCTCTGAAGTTTCAGCTTAAATACAGGAGAATGGAACCATCCCAACCAAAGCTGGATGTTGACAAGATCAGGGATAAGAGGGTGGCTGAGGAATTTGCGAACAGGCTGAGTGGGGATTTGGGGGGTCTGGGTGCTGTGGAGAATCCTGATGAGTTGTGGAGTGCCTTCAAGACTACCATCCTTGATGTTGCTGGTGGATGTCTTGCAATCCACCATCAGGCGAAGGCATCTCCCAAGGGATGCTGAATACCATTGAGCAGAGTCGCATAACTAGGCTTAAAGCATAGCTGAGCTGTTCAGGGAGTTGAGGCATAAAACTGTACAATATGTACATGCACTGAGGGCAGATAAGGAAGCCTATGTGCGAGGAATCTGTGAAGGGGTAGAGCATCACCTGGGGACGAGTGATTCTCATCCTGCTTACAGAGGAATTCATGCACTGCATTCTTCCAAGCCCTTCCCTCAGTGTGCTGCTGTTAGAGCAGAGGGTGGTGACAGAGGACTCTTGACAGAGGAATCCGAAGTGAAGTCCCGCTGGCCCGGTTACTTTGAGCGGCTGTACCAGACTAACCCACCAGCTGTTGAATTGGATGTCAGAGGAATAATTATCCCCATTGCTGAAATCCAATCAACCAAACCGCCGTAGTTTATGGAAACACAGGCTGCGGCAAACCAGTTGAAAGGGGGTAAAGCCCCAGGGATCTATGGCATCCATGCAGAACTTCTCAAGGCTGATGGAAATGCTCTACTGGTATCATTGCATGCAGTTCTGTGTTCTGTTTGGAGCACAGGCATCATCCAAACTAACTGGAAAAGGGGCCTCGTTGTTCCTCTCTGGAGAGGGAAGGGTGATCGTCAGGACTGCAACAACTACCAAGGAGTGACGCTGCTCTCAGTGCCAGGCAAGGTCTTTGTGAGGACAATTCTTCATAGGGTTCACCACCATCTCCTCAAGCATCAGCGCCCAAAGCAGTTGGGCTTTTCACCACATAAGTCAATGATTGACCGTATCCTTTCTCTCCGGGTCCTCACCGAATGCAGAAGAGAGTTTTGGCAGGGGCTGCTCACAGCCGATGTTGATCTCCGCAAAGCATTTGATTCAGTGAATCAGGATGCCCTCTTGAGGATTCTCGGTCTTTGCGGGGTGCCACCAAAGTTGATCAATCTGGATTTTGAATTATACTCTGGTACAGAGAGTGCTTTTTAGGTGTGGTTGTTCCACCTCTGACTTATTTCCAGTTGTTACTGGAGTTCATCAAAGGTGTGTATTGGCCCCTACACTCTTCAACACTTGCACAGACTGGATTTTCGAGAAGATGTCAGAGAGATCAAGCTCTGGTGCATCGCTTGGGAATGTCAAGATCTCTGACCTTGATTTTGCAGATGATGCAGTCATCCTTGCGGAAACACTGGATGCCCTTGTCGGGGCCCTCAAGGCACTGAATGAGGAATCTGAGCCACTGGTACTACAGGTTTCCTGGGTCAAAACAAAGACCCAAGCTTTCAATTATATCTTGGATGCTGCCATCTTGTCAGCACCAGCTTGTGATGAGGCAGTGATAGTCATGTCTCCACACGTTGTGAGCCAGAGTTCAATAGAGGTCTGAGTCGGGCCTGGGGAATAATGGAATCACTGGATCATGGGGTGTGGCGCTGTCGATACCGATGCAAGACGATGAATGTCCGAGTCTTCAGGTCATTGGTGCTTCCAGTCTTGCTCAACGGATGTGAGACTTGGACTCTGACAAAGGATCTGATATGAAGACTTAACTCCTTCGGTACCAGGTCTCTTCAGAGAATCTTTGGCTATCGTTGGTCAGACTTTGTGTCCAACAAGTGGTTGTTAAGAGAGAATCAAATGAGGTTTGCTACTGTATAGTCTGTAGGCATCAGCTGCGGCTGTATGGACATGCAACTCGTTTTCCTGACGCTGATCCTACTCACCAGATGCTCCAAGCGAGGGAGCCTCGTGAGTGGAGAAGGTAAACGGGATGACTGCGCGCCTCGTGATTGCAGCAGATTGATCGGCATCTCAACGAGATGGGGATGGGCCAGGCATCTGCCTGGGGGATGGCCAGACAAAGGCCCCTGGAGTACTGACGGAAAGTGGACGCGATGCGCTGCTCCGGCACATGCTCCCACACCTAACCTAAGCATGCTGGGATGTTATTTTTGCTCAACACATGGGCCACACCTATGTGGAAGCCATTGCTTGGTGTCCATTATTTATCCAGGTGTTTCCATTTCTTTTGGACACTCCCTGTGTGTGTGTGTGTGTGTGTGTATATATATATACATATGAAGACCACAAGGGGAAAACCAGAGATGGCAGGATAAGTCAATTTTGAAGAAACTGAAAAACAAAGTTTCAGCTTTGGTGACTGTTTAATAACTGTCATATAGATTTCTTTTCCAGTAAAAGGAAGAGTGATCATTGGCCGATAAATTAAGCATGTAGCATTTGCCAAGCTTCTGTGTTATTTAATTTAAGAGCAAAGGACGAATCAATGTTGCAAACTGACATCACTGGTTATTCCCTTGTTTAATAATTGCCATGCAATTTTAACCCAGGATGTGTAGCAAATTCATGCTTGTTGGTTATTAGCATACATTACATGACTTTGGTGATCACAGATTATTTTTTTCAACATTAAACGGTCATTGTTTTTTTGTTTGATTGGTGTTCAACGCCATACTCAAGGGTATTTCGCTTATATGACGACGGATTCTCCATTTCTTACTCCGTACTACTTAATATGATGGAAAACCGGGAGGAAACCAGGATAAACCACCCCCGCGATAGCCGAAGTCACCTCATGTGACTCCCTCATATACCTAAGCAGGTTGATTGGGCGGTGGGTACATCGAATCAGGATGGGTACTCAGACGCGCTAACCATTAAGCCACGGCGTGGGTCCCATAAAAGTCACAATAAAGGTTTGACCAGGCTTGAACACGATATGCACCAACTACGGAGCCATGATATAACCAAATAGGCCATTGTATTGCTCAGAGTTTATGCTGTGAAAGTTTTACAACCTTTCATTTTTAGTTTCTCAACTCTGAATATTATGGTGGAACAGTTAACATGAATGAAAGGGAGATAACCAGGAGTAAAGTACTGACAACTCTGGTTTCTACTTGTTCAGCTTTGACAACACTTGTTTTTTTCATTGCACGGCTAAACTTTATACCATATAAATTATGTGACCCCCTGGTTATTTGTTAAAGTAATATTGTGAGAGGAAACCTTATGTTGCCAACTATTGGCAGGTGCAATAACCCTGAAATTTATAAAAAGTGACATCTCTGGTTTTCCCCTTGTGTGTCTTGATATACCATATATACATACACACACGCTAAGGTAAATGAAAAAAAATACATTAAAGTCTTGTGTCGATGGCAGGTAGAAGAGACGGAATTTTTGTGAAATCTGCGTTTGTGAGTCATGCCACATCTGCACACGTACTCAATTTTGTTGATTTATTTTATTTACGTCACAAATTAATTTTCATCGATTTACGTCGCAAGTTGTCGATTTACATCGTGGATGCATTCCTAAAAACTGCGACAATATACAAACGACGTTATTTGGGATTCAATTTTCCCATATACAGCGTTTTCATGCTTAACTTAACTTTATCTTCACTTAAGTACATATTAGAGATAAAAATTAAACAAATCAATAAAGAACACGATTTAAATAGTGTGTTTACACAAATAGACAATTTAATGGTGCAGAATGAGTGTGGTGCGACTTCAGGGAGGAAGAGGCAGGCGCTATCGTGCTTCGGTGGAACGTGTGAGCCGGATAATCGATGTGCTGGTACTCCCTCACACCCGGCACCAAAATTGGGGTTGAGCGGTCACTGCGCCGGACGCTAAACATTCCGGACCGAATCTAATCTTTAACGGACGATTAATAACTGAAAGCAGTTTGCGATCAGGACAACTTGAATCACTCAGAGACCAAGTGACTTCATATGCGTATTTAATAAGTAAACTGGGAGGAAGACCAAAGCACAAGAAAGCATTTACTTCCACAGTTTATTCACAAAGATACGCATACCAGATATCAGATGAGTGGAAGGACACTGTATTAAAAAAATTAGAACGACATTATAAATTGGACTAGCGCGACTATAATAGTCGATTTTCGTGGCATCGTGCCCAGTAATAGTAGTCAATGGCATTCTATTGCACGACACAAATAGATGACGTAAATCAGCGACTTACTCTATATACGTGAGGTTGAACATTAATGGGATTATTTAGCATCGAGTGCCACATTGGCCACGGACTGGTATTCCCTCCAACCTATCCCCCCCCCCCCCAGAATGATTAAACCTCCTTCTAATTATACTTTATATTGGGTGGTTGGTCCATCGCTTTGGTGTTGATATGGGTCCAACCTGAGTGTGTGGTCGTGGCAGTGGCAACAGATGGCAGTGCCACGGGAGATGACGTGGGCCTGAGGCATGAAACACGGTGATGTGGGAAAATGATAAGCATTACATTACAAGAGCGAGTTAATCTGGGCTCTCTCTGCTGGGGTCGCTGACAAGAGAAAGGTTCCACAGTACAAATCAATGAGGGGAATAGGCACAGTGACAGGGAGAGGGAGAGGACGATAGGGAGCTCTATGAGAAAAAGCATTGCAAGATCGATTCTGCCACACAATATCCCCATCTTGAGTGAGTTTGTCCCACCTGTGTTTGAAGCACGGGAGCAAAGACCAAGTTGTCTCCGGCTCCACCATGACCACAAACAAAGACGTGCCATTCCCTCGTCCTCTTTTCCTGACCATTTGGCCCCAGTCAGAGTTCATTTCTTCTTTTGCTTCCACGTGCTCCAAATGAAACCCTCTGTTTGTACAGATCAGTGACCATATTGGAGAGGTATTTATTTTCTGTTATCCATCATTGTTAAGAGAGTGTTCTGAGTTTGTCTTTCCTGGAGGCCCATCAGATTTGTTGCCTCATGTCCATTGTGTTAGTAATTTCATAAACACAGTTGATTCTTGTTGTTCATACGACAATTTCATCGTCAATATTTATTTTCATAAATTGGTGATTATGGGCGTGAGGGTGCCATCTTTGCCACTCGCAGGTAAGGAACCGCCTGATTGAAGCCACGGCCGTTAGTTCAGGTGAGAGAAACAGGTGAAGTAAGTGTTCCCACCCAGCTACATGTGATAATACGTTTAAAAAGACCGCTTGTTTTTGTTCATACATTATTTCTGCCCTGATTAAGTGAAATGCAGTGCACTCATTAAAACAAATAATCTACGAGATAAGTTTTGAAAAGACGATGGCAAACAATTCTTATAAACATTTACCTTTTTGGGGATTACATCAACATTTGTCTGTATGCAGTTCATCTTCATGAATACTGTGCGAGCACACCCTCGCGCCCCCCCCCCCCCCCAAGAGTGATCGGTGATTGCGGCGGCCACCCTACAGTGACAGGGTAGGTCAACTTTCTCACCCCCCTACAGTCACAGGGCACAATTTATAAGATCATATCACCACCCATTGGAGGGTTGTTCCCGTAGTGCTCCTGGCCTATGTGCCCTTGGACATCTGACCCGGGACTGGAGGGGGGAGGGGAGGGAGAAGGGTTGAGGTTGGAAGCCGGTACGAGCAAAAATACTCACAGGAAGCATGGCTTAGTACAGGGAAAGAGTGGTGGAAGGGAAATTTCGCTGTCTCGGACGTATGCACTCACAGCACCTTTTATAGTATTAATCTACGATTTTGTGGGAAATTTGAAACAAACATCGACTTTCACACATTAGCTAGTAACAGTCGGCCATGCCCCAGGCAAAAATGCTGTAGTGAGAACTATAGTATATGAGAGTTATGCTCTCATATACTATAGTTGGTAACAGGTCCAACTACAGTAGTCTGCAGAGAATTAGTATCGGAAAGGAACGCTATTTTTGCCTGGGGATGAAAGCATTCACCATTTGCAACAAGAGAAGCCAAAATTAACATTAAATATTTTGTTTTCCATATTACACTAAAATTTATGTTGAAGATAAGAGGACACCCAAGTCGGAAGTCGTGGAAATCAAGCAGGTGTAGATCAAAACGTTAAATGAAATCATCAAATCAAGGTGCCACATTATACATGAGACTGAAAAAGAAATCTGAGCCACGTCTGAAAGAAATCTCCACGGAGGAGTAACCCTGTAGAACAAGAAACGAGTTATAATATCTTAAAACAAGCTTTCACACATAAGCACCTTCCGCGATGGTTATAAGCATACATGAGAGCGCCACCTGCTATATAATTGATTCAAGTGCCAAAGTTACTCTTGACTGTTTACCTCCTGGTGTTACTCCCTGTTGGCGTCTCTTGGCATCCCCGAGAATGTCAATCACCAAGGTAGCAAACTCCCTAGCATTGAACCTGGCAAGTTTTTGTCTACCCTGAGAACAGCAAAAAGACAAGATAAAACAAAGCAAAACACAGAAAGATAAACATCAGAAAAAGTATTAAATAAATAAATAAATGGGGAAAAATAATAATGAAAGCAAGCAAATAGAATGATAATTTATATATTTTTTCCAGGCAAAATGGATCAAAGCAAATCAAAACGAGGACGAACTATGTACAAGATCCAAATCAAACAGATACTAACCTGATTACGTGTTGAGGAATATTCAGGGTTGACTGGCAGGAAAGGAACAGCCGTGCGGTCAGTGACAAGCTTACTGTGGTTCTGTGTTGTTAACCACACTGGAAAAGGGGAAAAGGCCATTACATGGCATTGCATGAATAGCAAGAAATTGAGAAACTATAAAGATAACTCATAAAATTATAAATATGCAATCCCTCACAATAAATTTTATTGCAAGAGGTCATTTGGCCCATCAAGCCAGTGCAATGACTGCACACTCATGCTCTATCCTACAAACGTCAGGCAAGGAGGAGCATGTACCATTAAGGTCTTTGGTATGACTGGGTCGGGTTTGAACCGCTGACCTCCCAGACTCAGAGGGGACGCTCTAACCATTAGGCTTGATGGACAATCAGATCCACAATATGTTACATCCTAGGTAATGAAACAGCGACACAACTTTGGATGGTGTATTACGAGATGTGAGCAGGTGGAATCCGTGACTTATATATATATATATATCATCGTTTGAAAGCTGTCCAGGTAATTTTGAGCATTATGATCACACTCCTGTTGATGTAGTGTTTCACAGCTTGAGCATTGTAACTAAGCCTCCCCCGATAGGATCGGGGGGTTATACCTGTTGTGTTGGAGGGTTTGTTGCTATAATTAGTGCCCCCATTTATTTAAGGTACTTCTGAAGTTCTTTCACCCCAAAGAGCATGAAACCACCATTTATGTTTTTTTTTTCTTTCTTCCTTCACTGCCAGTGTCTGTCCGAGCGATATCTCTGAGCCGGCTGGGACTTTGCAACAATAATGGGAACACAAAGTATGCGGGGTTGACATAATTTTTTTTGACCTTGACAATTTTTAAGGTCATGACCGAATTAGTCATTTTAACATTTTTTTTTCACCTCAACTCGACTACAGTTTTTCGAATTGGAACGAAATTGCCCTCTAGATATCCTACTAGAGCAAGGTGAATTTAAGCTTAATTTACATGACATCCCTCCAGGTTAAAGGTCAAGGTCAAATAGAGTCTGAAAAAATGCGTGCATCATTGCTAAATTTTGCCAATGTGAATTCTCAGACCACTTCACCTTCCAATATGTTCTTGCATCATCGTGTACCTGCACTGAAGTTGTACACCTGATATTTGATTAGTGTCCTTGACCTACATTTTTTGGATTGTGACCTATTTCACAAAAAAAAAACAAATACGTTTTTGACCATAACTTGAATAATTTTCCTCTGATTTTCATGATGTTGAGTTTTATGGATAGATTGGAGATGGGGACACATTTTCTTAATTTACACTCTATTCATAAATGTTGAAGGTGAAGGTCATATTGAGGTAAAAAAACAAAAAAACCATGGCCATCACTGGATCGTGGCAGTTATCCCAGATATCCAGTTTGTATTCTCTTTATAAACTCTATCGGTGCCTTGTGATATATGCAAATATTTTTGTGCATTTCCACATGTTGGGGACTACCTGTTTTGAAATTTGTAATCAATTAAAACAAATTCTTCTCATGAGTTGATTGTCCAACACATTGTACTTAACAGATTGCGGTGTTGAGCCACTTTGTTGAAAAGGAAAGAAAAGAAAAGAAAACAAAACAAAAACAAACAAAAAAACCTTACACACATTAAACACAAGTTTTTTAATGACCAGGAACCAGGAAGTTGTCTGAGTATCGAGCACCTCAAATATATATGTCTGAATATCTGAATCTTTCCTCCATTCAGCACTAAAATAAAGAATGCATGAAAAATTGATTATTGTACAAGGAAGAAACTTTTCTTTGAATGTAGTGGCAAAGGTAAAGTGAGGGGGGGAGGGTAGGGGGAGTGAAAGGGAGCGGTTTCAGATCACTGGGTGGAGGTTTGTTACCAGCATCGGTCTCACGTCTGTCAACCTCGTCATAAACATCCATCGCCAGCTCCTCAAACAGTCGATTACTCAACTGCACGAAAGGAAACAAGGACGTTGGCAGTGTGGGTGTGAAAATACACAGCGTGAGAGGTGCAAAGTATGTTAAAAACAAACAAACACAAAATGGCGTGTTTCAGCACAACTTACTGCCTCCAATCTTTTCTTGGCAGCTTTGGCAAACTCTGACAAATCCAAACTACTGAAAAAGGGGCAGAGGAAATAATGTAAACAAAATGAGAAAGAGAAAGAAAGAGAGAGAAAGAAAGAGAGAGAGAGAAAGAAAGGAGAGAAAGAAAGAGAGAGAAAGAAAAGAGAGAGAAAGAAAGAGAGAGAAAGAAAGAAAGAGAAAGAGAAGAAGAAAGAAGAGAGAAAGAAAGAGAGAGAAAAGAGAGAGAGAGAGAGAGAAAGAGAGAGAGAGAGAGTGAGAAAGAGGAAAGAGAGTGAGAAAGAGAGAAAAGAGAGTGAGAAAGAAGAAAGAGAGTGAGAAGAGAGAAAGAGAGTGAGAAAAGAGAGAAAGAGAGTGAGAAAGAGAGAAAGAAGAGTGGAGAAGAGAGAGAGAAAGAGAGTGAGAAAGAGAGTGAGAAAAGAGAGAGAAAGAGAGTGAGAAAGAGAGTGAGAAAGAGAGTGAGAAAGAGAGTGGAGAAAGAAGAGATGAGAAAGAGAGAGAAAGAGAGAGAAAGAGAGAGAAAGAGAGAGAAAGAGAGAGAAAGAGAGAGAAAGAGAGAGAAGAGAGAAAAGAGAGAAGAGAGAAGAAAGAGAGAGAAAGAAAGAGAAAAAAAGAGAGAGAAAGAGAGAGAAAGAGAGAGAAAGAGAGAGAGAGAGAGAAAGAGAGAAAGAGAGAGAAAGAGAGAGAAAGAGAGAGAAAGAGAGAGAAAGAGAGAGAAAGAGAGAGAAGAGAGAGAGAAGAGGAGAGAGAGAGAGAGAGAGAGAGAGAGAGAGAGGAGAGAGAGAAAAGAGGAAAACAGCAAAAGGCTGTGAGAAAGCACAGAAACTATGAAAACAACAATGAACGGGAGCTTGAGGCAAGAGTAGTCAGAAAATACAAGGAAAGGAAATGGCAAATTGGAAAGTGGTATAAATATGGAGAGAAAAAAAATAAGGAGGAACATGAAGCAATGAGAAGATAGAACAGAATATAAAAATAAATCTAAGGGAGAGAGGGACGAGAGAATGGTGACAGAGAATGGTGACAGAGAATGGTTGGACAGAGAATGGTGACAGAGAAGTGACAGAAAGAAAGGTGACAGAGAAAGGTGACAGAGAAAGGTGACAGAGAAAGGTGACAGAGAAAGGTGACAGATAAAAGTGACAGATAAAGGTGACAGAGATGGAAGCAAAGACGAACACAGAAAGAGAGAAAAACAGAAAGAACACCACTTACTTCTGTCTGTGGACATCCAGACAAGACAGCAGGAGGAGAAAGACAAACAGGGTTAGACATGGAAGTAATGAAGAGGATTAAAAAAAAAAGAGTTGGAACAGCAAGAGAGAGAGAGAGTGGGAGAGCAAAAGAAAAGTGAACGTAGGAGCAGGAATAATTGAGACAGAGAGCAAAGACAGGTCAATGTAGAGATAAATGAGATGGAATACCTGTCTGCCATCTGTGGAATCACAAAATGTTGACCAGTCTTATGATCTGAAAACAAAGACAGTTAAGTATCCCATTCCTCTACCATATTACTTTCAGCAATCTCTCTTACCATGGCCTAGTCCTCTCTCAAATTTATTTACTTTAGACATCACTCCTCGTTGCTAGGAAAGCTTAAATGTTTCTAACTCCAGACTCAGACATAAACTGTCACTCTGTTTTTCACAGGCAGGGTGAAGCATTAATGTGTGCGTCGTCCATTGGATGGATGTTAAGTCACTGGACTCGTATGACAGTACTGGTCGTTGGTGGACCTTGAAGACCCCACAGTGTCTTTCGTGAAGAGTAGGTGAGTTATCCCTAGCTCCATGAACAAATAACAAATTCCTGCCAGTCAAACTTCAGATCTGGCTCGTCGGTTCGAGAAAGATTGGGGACAGAATCGTGTCCCCCTCCCCCTGGCTGAACCCACAAGGTGGGAATAATAATAAAGGCCATAAAATAAGAAGAAATTTCCAGTTACTCTCATCATCTTCACTTCATTCCCGATTCTTCTCCTGTGCTGCCCTTCCCTCCAGACATTTTCAAAACACCCTCCCTACCCTCACACAATTATTCGATGCTTCTCACATGCCTTCCTCACTACACTTCTCCAAACTGCACACGCACAACCCCCAAACCCCCCCCCCCACCCCACCTCCAAACCTGCTCTCAACTTCCTTCAGCTTCATTTCCCTTACCAGGCTTGCGACCACAAAGGTAGAATGTAAGCCGATCTGTAAGCTCAAATTGACACTCCAGCAGTCTTTCTGCCAGTTCAATATGCCTGCTTGCCTGGAAAGGGTGTGAGGTGAGTCAAAGCAAACATCAAAACAAATCAAATAAATAAAGCTCAACAAAGCAAAGAGATAAATATATATATATATATATATAATATATATATATATATATATATATATATATATTGTTACGAATTTGGAATTCGATTGCACGCAACATACAGGTTCCTTTAGTCAGCTATGTCGATAAGTGCTTGTTCCCTAGATAGCTCACCTTCCATTGTTTAAATGTTCAGAAATCGATTAGGTGCGCTGCGGTTCGATTTAATAGTTAGGGAACGAACAATGGAGACATCCCTCCCCCTCTTCTGCGAAGAGCAAGAAGAACCCTGCCGTCCCGTGACTCATGATGTCAACAACTCCCTCCCACACGTGGCTGAGCGGGGATGGAGCACGAGGGCATGAGTCATGAGTCACGCCGGAGCGGGGGAAGGGCGGAGAAGGATAAGAGGAGATCTTTTCTTTGTTCGTGGGCAGAGTTGGAGAAGGGAGTTGAGGGGAGTCGTTCAGCAGACCTTCGGGTCCTGTTTGGCTTGGGTTAGGGTTGAGGCCTTCGGAAGCTTTTTGCTTTGGCTGGCTCAGCCTGGCTCGGGAGGAGGCTTTTTGGAGGCTTTTTGCTTTGATGGTTCCGTGAGCTCGGCTTCTGCTTGGCTCGGGAGAGCTTTTTGCTTCAAGCTGCCCTGTTTGGAAGAAAGTTAAGCCGGTCGCTCGGCTCGAGCTGCGAGTGGTGGCTTCTTCTTCTTGGTTCATGGAGCTCTTTGTTCTCCATTTTGGTTCCCGGCTTGGTGCGACTCATCGACCTCTTCGTGGAGGTGGTTCCCGGGGAAGCGACGCATCGACGGGAAGGATCGGCGCCTCGTCACACCAGCACGTGTTGAGAAGCGGGGGAGGATTTGCGGGAGCTCGGGAAGGATCGCAGCTCATGGCGATTGGATCCAGCTCGCACTCG
>CM068953.1:27715731-27731790 GCA_035128595.1 Eptatretus atami | reverse complement strand
TTTTAATAAAAAAAAATGGCATGCAGCATAAACAATGTAGACAACCTGGGGTGAAACTTACAGGATTGAAATAAGAAGCTTGTGCCCCCAGGGAAAGAAGTCGGAGAGACGTCTCGAGATTTCCCGTTCGGACACTCGAGTGCAATTGCTGTGGATGCAAGAGGATAAAAAAAAAGAAAGCATCTTATGGTCCAATTACATTTGTCTGCCATGTGTAACCAATTGTTCCCTTGCCCGTTGGCAGCACACTATTCAAACAAAGGAAATAACATCATCCGCAGAAAAGTCCTGGAACTGCTGCGAGGTTTAAAGCACAGCATTCATTATTAAAGAACACATTAGTGTGAAACACTTGATCATCAGCAAAATGAAGAACATGACCCTGGATGGAAAAAAAAATGCTTGTTCTACTTTTCATTTGTCCAACACCCTTCAAACATGCTCGTGGTTCATGAAAATGAAACAAATGGTGTCATTTTGTTTTTCATTTATTATTAGTTTTTCTACGAAATTGTGGCTCATGTAAGAGTGAGGCGACAGCGGGGAAAAGGCAAGGCTTCCACCATGGGGCTAGTTAGACAAGTAGCAAGGGAATGAAGGAACAAGAAAAGAGAAATGGGAGAAAACACAGCAACAGATCTGAACAGGGTCCACAAGAGCACATGGCCTGGACAAGGACCCTCAAACGAAGTACAAAGGCTGATGCTAGAATAGGGTATTCAACTAGACAAATAAATACATTATGAGTTTTGGACTCGTACATCAACAAATCAACATCAACAAAAACTGTTAAACAAGACAATTCCGGAAAAAACAAGACGGCCTCTCAGAAGGAACAAGATGGTGTCTGGCTGTGTTGGAATCTGGAAATGCAAGGCAAATTATTTATATTAAAGGAAATAACAATGGAATGTCTACGAACGAGTAGAATAGTTAAAATGGATTTTACAAACTGAAGGTTCATATGAGGACATTTGCTGCCAAAGGAAAGGAGGTGTGGCTGACGTTTCAAGTATTAGCCCTTCGGCAGAGAAGAGTTTCCTGGCTTAACACAGGAGTGCAAACATTATCACTTTGAAGATAAATAATAATAAAAAATGGACACATACACACACCATCATGACCACATCATAAACCACTTTACACATTCCAGAATGCCCTATGAACAGGAAAGAAAGGACATGAGGAGCCAAAATAAAGAGGGAGAAGTTATTTATTACAATTATCTAAGATATAAAATGCTCCAAATTAATAAACAGGTTGGTACACAAAGGCAACAAAAACAAAAGAGAAGGATGTGTTGGAGAAATAGGAAAACTTTTGACAAATTAGAGAGTTCATAGAAAATCTTAACCCACACAGTCTTGAGGAAAAAAAAACACATAGGACCACGGGTCCTGAAGTTCACCTGGATCAGGAGCAAGTCACTCAAACCCCCCGCAGACCTCCCCCTACCCCCCCCCCCCGAGACACTTAATTTTTTTTAATGGAACAAACAAACTTTGGTTCATTATGAGTGATGAAGGTTGTGGTCAGGTTTCATCAAAATTGTGAGTGTAGATTCGGAAAATAAAAGCAAATACCAATGGTAGTCAAACCCCCCTCACCCCCACCCCCACAGACCCCCATACACCATGGTTTATTTTATGTCATGAACAAACTTTGGTACATCATGGGTGATGAAGGTTGTGGTCAAGTTTCATAAAAATTGTGTGTGCAGTTTCAGAGAAGAGAGCAAATACCTATTCGGGGGGGTCAACACCCCCAACCCTCCCCCCGTAGATCCCTTTAATGAGCGCAGATTTTGATGCGGTCAATAAACCTTCGTGAGGCATTATATATGAAGCTTGTGGTCAAGTTTCATCAAAATCGTGTATTTGGTTCAAGCGATAATGACAAGTGTTTACAGACTCGCTCAATCACTCACTCACTCACTCACACTCGTACCTACGGACACTGTTCAATCGCGCAAGCTCACCAGAGTAAAGTTTAAAGTCCAGGTGAGCTAAAAATGAAATGGGAAGGGTCTGTGAGAGGAACATTTGATTTGTCAAGATGTCGTGATGACGAAGAATTTTGGCCAAGTACTGCTAAACTGGAGGTTTTTGAAAGTGGAAAGAAGGTGATGTGTTTGACAGAGTTCAAGAATGGAATTCAATCAAAATAAAAGAAAACTTTTAAAGGCTGTATAAAGAAAAAAAGAAACAAACAAACAAAAAAAAACTTTATTCAGAAGTTCACTGCCATTGATGCAGCGTCTTTTACACCACATTATTTAACACATTACACATTCATTATCCGTGCCTGTTTGTGTCCTTTATGACGTCCCGAAAAACAGTAAGTTTCCTGTTTGAAATTATTTTCAATTTTGTTTGACTGACAGGCAGGCAGACAGACAGACAAAAAAAGAAAACCTTACACCTCTGTGCACATGCACAATCAGGATGAGATTCCGGACAATTTGCCAAATTCTGAACCAAAGTACTGCGAAACAACAGATTTGTTTTCCAACTCATGATCCGATTTGTGCTCAAAATACAACGTTTAATTGAAATTAAGTTGTTGCTTGACCATAAACGGATGTCACCCTGCCTGTGAAACACCGGGATGACAGTTTATAGCTGGGTCGGGATTTGAATCAAGGCTACACAGAGCAAGCATACGTACCTCTTGGCTTTCCTGCCGTGATATGGCGATTCATTATTTCATAACTGAAAGCATTTTTTACTCATTGTGATCAAATAATTTATCTTGCCTTCCTACCTCCGGTATAGAACTGCGGTATCGCCATTGAAACTTAAACATGTGTCAAGCGGCTTCAACAAGCAAAACAGTTGAAATTTTTTTAAAAAGCAAAACGTTTATTTTTTATTTGTATTTATCGATGCCGAAGTGACAGGTCATATCATGGAAGATCGTACAAAAAGGGGAAACATCGTGGAAAATAAAATTTCACATTTTCAGCGAGCCACCCACCGCCTGTTGCACCGAAGAACAACACGTGACTAGGAACGCATGCGAGTGACCCCTGAACTTTGTTCAAGTTGATCGATGTGCAGTATTCAGTGACAGTGCGAATATTGTAGAGCACTTGCCAAGTAAAGTGGCTTAAGCACTCCAACGAAACGGTTGATAAGAAACGGCTCGCTTGGCAGGCGAATTATCAATCACCGAACCGTCATTTTAAACATACATCTCCCGGACTCTGGAGACACTCGAAATGTCAAATATGTCAGAATTGGACAAATTAACACTTTTTTAGGAGTCGGAACTGCTTGATAGTTCAATTCATTCTGAAGCTTAAATTTTGTAATTCTGCTTAGTTTAAGAGATTCTCGAGGTCATGGCATGCATGGAAATTAAATAAAGCCACGAACGCTGCTGTCTCCGGGCATTTATAAGCATTACAATGAACAGGCATTCGATAATAATATAAGAGAGGAAAGTGAAAAATAAAACTTTAACGTAAAGAAATCATTGTGGCCTGTTCCAAATTGAGGCATGGTTGAGCAGGCCAAAAAATATGGCAGCTTCAGACCCCAGCGAAGTTACTTAGGAAACGCCTTAAGACCCCAAAGAGCGAGGTGGCCGAGGAAGCGCCTGATAAAGGACATAATTAAATAAGGCCATTAATTATCTTCAACAGGGGTCTTTTAATTAACCCAGACACCAAATGTTCCCTCGTGCACTTCCTTGGTGTTTTCTTGGTATGCATGCAAAGTTTCAAGCCACTATGTTTCATGGTTTTGGAGTTATGGAGGAGACAGACAGACAGACAGACAGACAGACAGACAGACAGACACACACTGTCAGATTGCCTTTTATTAGTAGAGGCAACATAAATCCCAAGCGTCCACGATATCTTGATGGCTTATGTGTTACCTTAAAGCATTAAACCCACGAGGATTTAGAAAGGGCGAAGTCACAAGACAATGAAGAAGAAAAATCCCCGTGCGATGCCTGCATGGTGTCAGTGGAGCTCTTTGCAGGAAGAGAAGGTCCAGTGGACTGACAGGGGTTCATAACATATTGTGAAGAAATTGCAGGCAGCACAAACATAAGTTTACTTTTAATGTCGATTGTAAAGACGTTAGGAGAGAATGGACAAATATATAGAAATACCGTGTACAAGATTTTAACCTGGGCTTTGACCATCACTTCAGAACAAATGGTCCCATGCAACAAACTTAAACAAATCAAAGTTGCTCTTAATCAGCCTTTCAATACATCAAATCAACTAGTTCCGCCAAGTCATGTCTGACTTCTGATGACATTCATGATCAGATTTCTTCAAGAAAGAATGTTTTACTACAAAGTATGTGAAATTAGTCAGATGCTCACCTTGCTGAGATCCGTTGTTGTGATGCTGTCATCGTCTCTGCAGGGCAAACGGTGTACAAAGGCCAGCATCTGGTACTTGGCTTTGATAAACTCTGCCTTTGTAGGGCTGAAAAAGAGGAACAAATCACAATTTCCTTCTTCTTGGCAACAAACTTAAAAATAAAAATAAAGAATTTTAGAGAAAAAAAAGAAGGCCTTCAAAAATTTGATTTCCTCCAGTATATAGAAACAAAATGCAATCTTGTGAACTGTGCAATGACTGGAAAAGCACAAGCAAAAATGAAGGCCTTCAATGACAATGACGTCTTTGGCCCAGCATGGGTCCCACGATTGGTCCCACAGACAAACTTCAAACCATCATATGATGATCTTGATACCAGGTATGCAGTTTAAGCTTGATTGAAAAATGTGCTAGCAATTTGGGTTGAAAATGTTTAGCCAAATCCAAATTCTTCTTCATCTCCTCCTCCTCCTCCTCCTCCTCCCTTTAGGAGAGGTGAGGTCCAAAGCACCAAGCTTCTGCCCTGCCTTCACCACGATCCTCCTCCACTTCCCTCTGTCTTCCGCCAACTCTCTCCACTCTCCAATCACCCTCACTTTACTGACATCCCTCCTCACACAATCCTCCCATCTCAACCACGGTCTACCTCTTTTCCTCTGAACTTGCTCCTTCAACCTATCCGCTCAATTTGCCATTCTCTCTTCCCCCATCCGCACCAAGTATCCAGTCCATCAGCACCATTTCACCAATCTCCCCGTCAAGCTCATCTGCACACCAATCTCCTCCCTCAGTTCATCCATCCTCTTTCATTCAATCACCTTTCACTCCGCATCCTCCTTACCCAGTTGTTCTTGCAACCTGCAGCCTCTGTTGTCTCTCTGTCAGTGCCACCATTTCCAGACCATAAAGGTAGGCCGGCGTTACACATGACATCAGAACCTTTCCTTTCAATTAACCTTGAAATCTTTCTTTCTGCCATTAATCCCTCTACCCACACCCACGTGAATCATCGTCCGCACCTCTGCCTCCGACTTACTATCCCTGGTCACTGTTCCCCCCCCCCCCCCCCCCGAGATATTCAAACCTATTTCCCTCTCTGATCTCCTTCCCCTCTAACCTGAGATTCATATATTTTTCCCCCTGCCCAACCCACATCACCTCAGTCTTCACCCGACTCATCTTCAGCCCATGCTTCTCAAATGCCTCCTTCCACTCCCCAGGACTTCATGCATCTCCTGCTACTGTCCACCACAGCAGCCAGATTGTCCGCATGCAGCATCCTCCCCAGAAAACCCCTCATGTTTACTTTCGTGCTTACCAGCTCCATAACCGTGATAAACATGAGTGGGCTGAGAGAGCTTCCATGCCTCAAACCGATGTTCACACTGAACTCAAACATCTGAGGACCAACCAGAACTCTTACCTTCATTCCCACATACATCCCTTCCACCAACCTCATTTCTGCTTCCGGCACTCCCATCCATCTCAGTGTCGCAATCACCATCTATCTCAGGATGGTGTCGGAGACCTTCTCCAGGTCCACAAATCCCAATGCCATTTCACCTTGCAGCTCAAACCTCTTCTCCACCAGCGTTCTCAGTGTTAACGTCCCATCCGTCATTCCCCTACCCTTTCCAAACCCCTGCTGCTCTTATCCGATCTCCATCTCCACACTCTTCCTTATCCTCCCTTCCAGAATCCTCTCCAAAACCTTCATGACATGACATAGGAGCATAATATGCCACTGTCCTAACCTGGATCTTGAACGTCACCCTTCCACTTCCATAACCGGTGCAATTAACCCTGTCCTCCAATCATCCGGACTTGAACCCTCTCTCACACACACACATTCAACCTCCTTTTCGTCCAACTAACTCAGACTTCTCCCGCTGCAATTATCATCTCTGTACACACCTCATCAATGATTGGCACTCTTCCCTTCTTCATCCGATTCAATGCTGTCCTCACCGCCTCCTCCTCCTCCTCCTCCTCCCTATCCACTTTCCCCTCCACATAAAAACAGTAACTCCATCTATCCATTGCTTCCTCCCCAGTTCAACAGCTCCTTTAAATGTCCTTCCACATCTTCAATACTGCTCCCCTCTGTCACTTTCCTCGCGGCCACCATCCTAAAATCACCGTCCCCTCCCCCCTCCCGTCCCCTTTTTATGTCCTTTCTATCCTCATCCCTGTCACAAGCCAATTTGTAGATCATCTTTTTCCCACTATTCTCTTCCATATTATTCCTTACCTTATCCACAGCTCTCTGCTGCCTTTTTCTTTTGCCCATACTGGTGCATCAACCCTGCATCCGGTTGCCTCCCTCTATCCTTGATATTCTCCATCCTCTTCCAAACCTCCTCCTTTTCACCAACTGCCTTTGCTATTTCTTTTGTCCACCATACCTGGTTTGTCTATCCCTCGACGATGCACCCTTCCCTCACGTCCTTTCATACAAAACTTCTGCAATTCCCCAAAATGCCTCCACATACTTCTTCCAAACCTTGTGCTTCTTCGCTAAGTTGCTCATACTTGGCCCTTATCCTCTCCTTGCACTCTCCGACGTTGCCCCATACACTTTCCCACCTAATAATCTTCTGACCCCTGCTCTTAACCTCCCTCCTTTTCTTCATCTGTACCAAAAACACCACAGGCTTGTGCTGGGTGGCAACTCCACTGCCTTGCAAATCCTTAAACCTCCACAACTGTCACTTCCTTACCACCACCAAATGCAGTTCTGTTCTATGATGTCCATTCCTATAGGTAATCTTGTGGCTTTCCCACTTTTGAAAGAATGAACCAGCTATGGCCATCCCATTCCTTGCCACCAGCTCCACCAGCTCTCGACCCTCACAATTCCTCATTCCCCTGGAACCAAATTTACCAACACATTCCTCTTCACCTGGCTCTGCTACTCCCACATGTGCATTAAAGTCCCCTGCAATGCAGAGCATCACCTCCAGCTCAACCATTCCCATCATCCTCTTGAGTGCATCCCCAAATTCCTGCTTCCCCCCCCCCCAGTCCTTCCCGTTTGTGGCCCATATACCGACACAACACATACCATTTGCTTCTGTATCACCATTCATGCCATAACTGTCCCTTCTATATTTCCACACTGACCACCAGCTTACTGATCTCTTCCAATACTATTATATTTATTCCCACGTCATTACTCTTTCCATCCCCACCTGCGTGCAACAGCTTGTACCCTCCTACCAACCTCCTCGCCCAATCTCTATTCCATCTGGTCTCCTGCACACACAACATTTCCAAACCTCCTTTCCTGCCTCATCTCTACCAACTCGACCACTCTCCCCTCCACTGATCCCACATTCAAACTACCTAGCCGGATCTCGCTTCTGAAGCGCTGCCACCTGGCAGAGCCAGTACCATCTCTGGTCATCAATCAGCAGCACTGCCTGGGCTGACTTGATGACCTAATTAATTTTTGTCAAATAAAGCAAAAACATGAAATGCATGTTTAATCAATTTTTAAAAAAGGAAATGAAAATAGTTCTTCACAAATCGGAATATGTCCAAACAACCATAGAGAGTAATAAAAGTTCCATCCCCAGCTCTTTACTCAACAGTCCCATTTGTTCTTGGAACGTGGGCATCATCCGTTTTCACCACACATGAAGCGAAGCTTATTGTAATACATTTAGCTTCCTCACAATTGTACCAGCTATCTTCAGTTCCCTGCAGACCCTCTCATACAAAGCTTTCTACTTTTTAAACTTTATCCTGTCTTGGTCTTCTTCAGGCTTTTTTGCTTCGCGGAACTCTCGATTCATCATCTCCTTATTGAAATAAAATAAAACAATCAGCAGATGTACAAGGTGAAATTTTTCTGTGGCAAGAACATTCTTGATAACACACTGCACTGCACGTTCGTATTTCCTGAAAACGCTGTGGGTGCTTATTTTTTAATAAGCTTCCGAATTCACTTTTAGTGAACTTTGAATGAAAAATATTCGCCAAATTTAGCTTTTCAAAATATTTTGCGATTTGGTGAGTGACGGTTTAAAACCCTAGGCATGCATCTCAACTTCCATCCTTGAAAGCTTTTGAGCACAATGTTGCCATCTTTAATTTTGAACATAATTATATGGAGGACATGCAATGGACAGATTTTGATATGTAATCAGACTGAGGGTTGCATCATTACTGAGCAGTGGCTTGGTTGCTGTGTCCCTTCATCACTATTCAGAAACAGCTACATATATACTAGTCAATGATGGGTGATGGGATGGGATTTGATAGCAGAGGAGTGACATAAAACAACCACATGACAGTTGAACATTCAGTGCTGCGCCGCCCAACAAAATGTCATGATTTTAAGCGTCATCCAGCATGGTGAATGCTTTGAGAAAAGTCTACTTTTGAATGAGCCAAAATAGAATAAATTGAAGAGTTGTTAGTTAATTTAGATGCTATAAGCAGATTTGCAAGACATTGCTAGTTATGCTAATGGAGTTTGTTAATGATGCACAAAGTAGTGAGAGAGGAGATAGGAAACTGAGAAAGAAACAGACACAGACAGCATTATTTTATTTATAGAGAGAAGACTGGTGAAGCAATAGTGGGGCAGATAACAGCAATTTTTGAGAGGAATCGTGCAAATGATACAAGCATCAAATTTGGCACATTTGTTCTCCAGGGGATTCTAATCAAATCTGCCTGATTGGCCATTTGAAAATCCAAATTTTGAAAAATAAAAATAAAAATAAAAACTTCAAAAAAGTCAACATCACGAATCAATGTTGGATGCTGGCTGAGATTGGTGAATGTTTCAGAAACATCATCAAAGACGTTCAAGTCTGCCATGCAGTTTTTCTTCCCTTTACCCCCGCGGAAGGCAGACACGACGTCACATCCAGTGAACGCATGGAAGTATGGAATCCTCTAGCTTTCTCAGCCCTATTGCAGAAACTACCTCATGGACTGGAATCCATCGCGCCTTGGCTCTTGGCAAAGGGCAATCCACATGTTGTCAAGACCTAGTTCCTGTAAGGATGGCAGTACAGATATTGCTATGACTAGTACATCCGTGTCATTAGCCTTAATGATAATGGACTTGCTACCATCCTCGTTGCATCCCTGGCGTGTACAAATATTCGAGTGTCAGCTTCTTCATGACAACATGGAGACACAGCATCCAGTGACTTCCTTGTGTTGCTAATGGCATCTTCTCCTTTTGTGACAATGACTGTGCTTGTCGTCTGTGCTTCCACATCTTTTCCGCAAGGAAGTGAAACAGCTCAGTCTTGTTGCTGTCATCTCGACGAAAGCTTCTCCAGTTACTTGGGTCTTACTGGTTCCTGTCACTCTTCTTCTGATTCTTGCCCCCTTTTCGACGTTGCCTCGGACTTCAGACTTGACTTCTTGTACACATCAAACACTACGTCCACCTCTCGTACCTGGCACCATAGGATTCCACCTTTGGGATGATGTCTTCTTTAGCATAGTCATCAAATATCTTTGAAGTGCATGGAGGTAGGGCATTGATAAGTGCTGAGCCATCAATGATGACTGCATCTTCCCTTGGTTCTCTGTCTGGGATGTTCACTTGCGCTTCAATAATTTCAGCCAGCTGTAACTTCAAATTTTTTAGAAGTTTTTTTTTTTTTTTCAAATTTTTCTAAATTTGGATTTTTCAAATGGCCAATCGGGCAGAAAAGCCCTGCAGAACAGAAAATGCCAAATTTGATGCTTGTATCATAATTTGCACGATTTTTCTATTATCTACTACACGACAAGGGGAGCAGATAATCTGAATAGGACTGCTCCTTTTAAAAAGGAACTATGGCATCTTTAACACCTAGACTACAAGCAAGGCGAGTAGACAGGTCAAACGACTTGGCATCCACCTTCTGCTATCTGCACTGTCTGGGATACTCTTGTTTTATGTTCCAATATGAGCACATGATGTTGGGATCCCAGCATTGTCTGGGCTGATCTGTTTTATGTTCCCATCTGGGCACATGGCATGTGATCAAATGACTACAACAATGTTAGTTTGTACATAGTCCCCATAATCTCTTTGAATTCAAGTAAAAACAAAATGTCATCTCCCCGTGCCGATATAAAATACATTCTCCACGTGATATATGTGCAAGATCCTCCATGATGTTCAGATAACTGGAAAAGAAAGGCGTGACGGAGAAGGCCCTCATGGCATGACATCTGGCGGAAGGTTTTAACTGATTTTACCACACCATGCAGTTCAAAACTCAACCACACGACTCGGAAGCGAGAACGCCATCAATAGAGACAACCAAACACCCCTATCAAGGAATACAATGGCTGCATTGTAGGTTTGGCCTCGAGTTTATTGATTTATAAACTTGTGGAACATTTACAACTAGAATGTTTCAATGCTGTCATTGCATTCCTTTTGTAACCATCAAAACGACCCCCTTGTCTCATAACATAATTTTTGTATTCCATTCTGCCAGGGTTGCAAAGCAATATGCATACATGGATTTGGAATGCAGGCCAGTATGAGGGACGGCCTTATTAACAACCTTGTCTGGACCCCATTAGCCTCGTTCAACTATTCCACCACGTGCCGAATCCCATTCGATTCCCATGAATTGAAGGAGACATTACCATTCATGGGGGTTTACCATGCCCATTGCCATGGTAATGAACCAGAAGGGTTACAAAGAAAATAAACAAAACACATAGTGGTAGGGCTTTCCAAGGATGTTTAATTGGGCCCAAGCCCACTTCACCATCATGAGTAATAGTCTAACACACTTGGATGCAATTTTGACAAATGAGATTTTCACAGAGTTCCATTCATCCTTTGTTTTATTTTAAAACTACCAAAAAACACATGTTAGCTAATAGTTTCTCTATTTTTAACCAAAACCAAATGAGAACAGTAAGTAACAAATATGTGATGATGAAGACATATATTTTTTTATATATTGTGGTTCTGCAAAACCGCATGCCTCCAAGGCAATGGCACCCAACATACAGTGACCCCCAGGCAGTTATTTTGTTAGTCTTCGTGCAGTCAGACCTTCCCCTCATGTCTAGTGGGTTAACGGGACGAAGTGCGTTGCGTGGGTCTAATAATTATATCTCTATCTTCTTTTCAATCCTGATTTCTATTTCAACCCATTCCTTTTATCCATGATACAAATCAAGCAAGCAAGCAAACACACGATAAGAACAGCACCAAGCAACCACCTGTGAAAGACTCACAACATGAACAAAGATGCTGCCTGAATCTGCGCGCCAATTTACAACGGTGCTCAATGTTCGCTCACCAAAAACTCACCACCTCAACCACCAACATCTCCCGCACACAGGAAAAATCATCCCGCCCCTCCTCGCACCTCCGCATCGATACAATTCGCCACCAAACAGGGACGTGCTACGCGGCCAAGGCTACTCGACCGTGTGATGCGGGGACAAGCCAAGCACGTTAACAGCACCAACTGCATCTCGCCGGGGATGCCCCGAATGGGTGCACGGGGCCGACGCGACCCTCGTCCAGTCGCCAGAACAGGGCAGGACGGGCGGAGAGGGACAGGGGTCGTGGGGGGAGGAGGGACGGCGGCCTGGGAGTTCGGTGTGAGGCTCTGGGCCGTGTCACACCGGATGTGCGAACGAGACTGCTTCCGACCCCAGGAGCATAGCAGGGCGGGGCCGGGACCCAATAATGGAGTGCGATTCGGGTCACGGAGCGTCGCTTCGGATCGTCACCCCACCCTTCGCCCCGGGCTTATAAAAGGCAGATCGCGAAGCTGTCCATCCTCTTCTTCGCCTGCCTGCCTCGCCTACTCTTCTTCGCCTGCCTGCCTCGCACTAGTCTTCGCCTGTTTGTTTCACCCTCTCCTTCGCCTCTCTGCTCCGCCCTCTCTTCACTGTTCCTCGCCTGCGGTCACTGCATCTACACTCGGGGTTGGTGTGTGACACACGTTCTTCTGGGACCAGTGCGGAGCACACCTTTCCACGAGCCCTGGCGAAGTGATAAAGCAGGAGATAACGTGCCGACTCTTAAGGTGAGATTGCTCAAGCGGAGCATCCCCCAAAGTGTACTGGGATGCATTGGTCGGCCGACCGCGCCAGGTATTGCGAGACCGTTAGTCCTCATCTGCTGTCCTTCATTCTGGCTATCTAATCTTCATCGGGTTTGTGTGTTTGTGTGTGTGTGTGTGTGTGTGTGTGTGTGTGTGTGTGTATGTGATGGCGCCTGTCGTAGCATAAGTTATGATTGTAGAAGATACAACGGGATGTCTGCTCTATGTCTGCTTTTGTAAATTGCTTTCCTTTTGTCACACCCCAAGAATTCCTTGCTATCCCTGCTGTACATACCAATAAACCCCATTTTCTGTGCCACATACCTTTCCTCGCCCAATTGTAAATAAATGCTTTGTATAGAAATGTTCCCAGCTCGTTTTCGTCTTTTCCTTCATTGGTCCAGCATGGTCTGTATCCTCGTCCAGCCGGGACGTTATCCCCCAACGATCTGTTTTCTAGCCGATACGTCCTTGGGCAGTTAAGTTCGGCGGCATCTGATCCGGTAAGGTGATCCGGTTTGAACAAGGCGTATCGAAGGCGTGTCCCCTGGCAATTAGATCATATGACCATTTTAGGTAACCGGTTTCCATAAGACGGAGGACCCAAAGTCACGTGGTTGAGTTATTGGCATTCACGGTCGATTAGCGACCCGACAAGGAGTTATACTTGTGCGACAGCCTGCGATTCCGGAAAGTCTGGTGGGAACTCGTGGTAGCTTCAGCCCCACCCCGCCTTGTGGTCTTCTTGCCCCAGACACACAACTATATATATATATATATATATATATATATATATATATATATAATAATTGTTGCGAATTCGCGCCCGCCGGCGTGCGATCGGCCGCTCGACTCGAATGGCGGCCGCCTCGCCCACCGGAACGGACAATTCAGTCGTGACCTCTTCGGAACAACGCCGAGAGCTAGTCACGGGTGGGGGTTTAACCTCACCACGATCGTGCCATTGCCCACCCGCGCAGGATAGGGTTGCTCGCCAAATTCGATCTACCTAAGTACCTGCGCGAATGGTCGACCGGGCGATCGTACCACGCCACAGGCCGACTCCGGACACGAACCGCTTAAGCGGTCCGTTCCGTGCTACAGTGATAACCAAGCGGTGTTATCGTCGGCCTTGACGGTTCCGATTAATTATCCGGGTTCTCGAAACCCGCTACGAGCCTCTTACGTGAAGCAGGATGGAGGGTCAATAAAAGGAAAGGAGACGAAGCGAAGCGGGAACAATTACACAAGCACGTTTATTCACACACACACAGACAAGCACGTATCCCACAGCAAAAGAAAAATGCACATAAAAAGCAAAGGAAGAGTTAAAACCGAATACGCGTACACACGGCAACACTTAAAACAATACTACTTTAAGGACAGGCGCCACCCACAGTCATTTACACAAACCCAAAGAAAAGAAAGGACTTCCCTTGGTGCGGCCGTCGAGTCCTCCTCCCACGACCTCCACTCCGAGCTCCGTCTCCTTCGCCGTCCTCCACTGCGACTCGACCAGACTCGACGACGACAGCTCGACTTCAACGAGCTCCTCGGGCTCCGCGATTCCACGAGCTCCACACCGACGCAGAGACACTCGACCACGACGACACAGCTCGACTTCAACGAGCTCCTCGGGCTCCGCGAGCTCCACGAAGCTCCACACCGACGCAGGGCACACTCGACCACGACGACACAGCTCGGCGAGGACCCAACAACGACTTCAGACGGAGGCGAGTTCCACGAGTCAGAGAGTGAGCGAGAGGAAGAGGAGGAAACGCGCCCGCCCGTGTCGACTTTTATAGCGCGGGCTCCGCCCTTCACTCCGCCCCGTTTTCGGCTCCACCCTCCTTCGAGAAGGTTCCCGAAAAGGGCGTTCCCTCACCCCGACCGCCTCACGCTGTCCATCCACCAATCGGCGGCGAGCTGCCTTCCCCCTTCCCTCACACCAAGCGCGGGGAAGAATGGCGGGAAAGCCACCAGCATCGTTGGCGGTTTTTGTTTGTTGAAATAAAAGATAGAGAAAGAAAAACGACTAACTGGAGGATCGCCAGCCCGAATGGATCACATAAATTCCCTCTATACAACGGGTTTGGGCTAACTACACATGTACCTATCGAGATATCTCACCTGAGGGCCCTTTATGGTGTAATGCGAATTTCCACAGCCGTAACAATATATATACAGGTGGCTGCAAAAGTAGGTATACAGTAAGGACTGTGCTTTGTTTCATTACTGTATACCTACTTTTGCAGCCCGTATGTATGTATGTATGTATGATAATTTGATTATATATAATATATATATATTATATAATATATATATTATATATATATATATATTATATCTCTATTATTATACAAGCTTGCACACTAAAAACTCGGCTCGCCGTCACACGATCCCTATGAAATTGCTGTGGCACTTAGCGGACATGCCGACAATGTTTTGGAAGTCTTGGCGTTCCATAGTACCACTTGCATTTTGCCACAATGCGTATTTTTGTCATTCCCCGTGTACGGTCTGTCGTCTGCTACCAGCTATGGTGTACTGCTATCTCGTGCATGTGCACGAGTATCGCTAGTGTATGTATATGTATATATATATATATTATATTATGTATATATTATATAATATATATATATATATATATATATATATTAGCCTGGTGTTGGCGTCGTGGTTAGGGTAGCGGCTTGGGATCCAGAAGGTCCCGAGTTCAAGCCCCGTTGGCCACTTGAATTAATACACACCAGGAGGTTGATCAGCCTGTCATCCTTCCGAGGTCGGCGAAGTGAGTACCAGTGTACTGGGCCCGGTGTATGCCCCGGTTTAAAATAGGTGTACCATATCCCTGTGTCGTAAGAGGCGACCAGGGTTGCTCAGGAAGGGCATCCGGCGTAAACCTGTGCAAATCATATGCGGATCATACGGATGATCCGCTGTGGCGACCCCTAACGGGAGCAGCCGAAAGAAGAAGATATACACACATATATATATCTATATATATATATATATAAGCAGATACATATACACTGTTGTGGGCCGGGAGTACACACTGTTTACATATACATATACACACTGTTCAGAAGACCACCAGGAGGGGAAGCTATCTCGGGTTCCCACCAGACTCCCCGGAATTGCAGGCCGTCGCACACGGAAAATTCCATGATGCGGCGGGTCGCTAACCGACCGTGAACGCCAATCACTCAACCACGTGATTTTGGGTTCTCCATCTAATTTATCCGGTTACCAAAAAAATAATCACATAATGTAATTACCGGGGGAGACGCCCTCGGTACACCTTGTCCGAACCGGACCACTTTATCGCATTGGCATCTAAACCTGGGGGGGGGGGGGGCGTGAGTAACTTATAGAGGGGCGCGCAAGCCGAGAGAAAAAGTAGGAATTTCTCTATTTTTGGAATTATCTTAACAAGGTGTTTGCATAATATCGTGATGAACATTAAAAAAAAAACAAAAGGGTATCGCCCTTTAATAATTTTCATTTTCTATTCGCTACTCGGCCTTCCATTTTCTGTCTTAAAATTAATTTTAAAATTTAACATTTATTTGAATTTAATGTTAAAATTCATATTTTATTTTAATTTTATTAAAAAAAATTTTTTCACACATTTGCAGGACCCATTTTAAACTAAATCATTCACAATGAGTGCAAAAA
>CM068953.1:27682057-27710857 GCA_035128595.1 Eptatretus atami | reverse complement strand
CCTCGTCTCCGTTCCACCACGCACACCTGGCGTGTACGACGCACAGACTCCACTCCAACACACTCACATTCACACCGGGAGACGCGCTGCATGCTCACGCATGCCGACGACATCCCCTCCATACAGAGACCTCACACACACACGGTCTCCTCACACGGACCCTCTCACTCCACACCCAACCTTTCACCTGCCCAGGGGTCTCACTCACACCATGCGTGCCGGAAAGCACGCATCTCCGCACACTCGCAACACACACCCCTGGCACAACCACACTGGGGATTCGTGTCCCCACAAGGGTTCCCGGGCCTCTATACCCCCCAAGCTGCACGTGGCACCTATCCACAGGCACTCGTCCCTCAAACTCCGCTTGGCACGACCGAACCCACCTGGTCGTTGATTCGCCTCAAGGGGGCATACTTCCTCCCCCGTTCCTGGAGGCGGCCATCCAGCTGCTCACACCGGGTCTCTACCCAGTCCGCGAGCTCACCCCCATTATCCTCCACTACTTCTGTGTGTGGTGTTTTCTGTCCTTTAACCCCGTCATTATCATGCAGTCTCTCCCTCTATTTCTCTATTCCCTGGTCTCTATACATCTATTAGTTTCTGTTTCTTTCTGGAGTTTTTCCATCTCTCTGGTTTCAATTTTTACTCTCTCCTTCAGTTCATTAATTTCAAACTCGTTATAGTTTTTGTTTTCTCTCCCACTCTTCCTCATGCTCCTCATTTCCACTCTCATCGTTTCTCTCAATTGGCTCATTCCTTCCTGTGTTTTCATTCGCTGTTCTCTCATTACCCTTCCTTGCTTCCTCTCCTGTCCTTCCTTCTCCAGTTTTCATGGTTTGCTTCATTTGGTTAATCTCCTTCTTGTGTTTCAGTTGCTGCTGTTCTCATACTCTTCCTTGCTTCCTTCTCCTGTCCTTCCTTCTCCGTTCATGTTTGCTTCATTTGGTTAATCTCCTTCTTGTGTTCAGTTGCTGCTGTCTCATGTACTCTTCCTTGCTTCCTCTCCTGTCCTTCTTCTCCAGTTTCATGGTTTGCTTCATTTGGTAATTCCTCTTGTGTTTCAGTTGTGCTGTCTCATTACTCTTCCTTGTTCTTCTCCTGTCTTTCTCTGCAGTTTCATGGTTTTCTTCATGTGGTTAATTCCCTTTTGTGTTTCATTCGCTGTCTTTGTCTACCTCTTCGCACTCCAGCCTTGCCTTCTTTCAATTGGTCAACCTCGGCTTCATGTTCTTTTTTTTCTATCCCATTGGTCCTCTCGTTCTTCCCTCTCCAATCTCGTTGTGTCC
This sequence comes from Eptatretus atami, assembly GCA_035128595.1. NCBI lineage: Eukaryota > Metazoa > Chordata > Myxini > Myxiniformes > Myxinidae > Eptatretus > Eptatretus atami. The sequence goes on along the minus strand of CM068953.1, from coordinate 27,709,568 downwards.
TTCAATCTTCTGATTTTCTCCTTCCTGCTTCATTCGTTGCTCCTTCAACTTCTCCCGTATTCCAACTTATTTTTTCCTTTTGTCGTTCAGTTTCAATTCATACTCTTTCAGTTTTTCATTCCACGTGTCTTTCTTGTTCCTTCATTCTGTCAATCTCGTTATTTCTTTCAACTGACTGACTTCGTTCTCCTGCGTAATCCTTGTTCTTTCAGGACTCTTTCTTGTTCCTCATTCTGCAATCTCGTGGTTTCCTTCCATTGATCGATTTCCTTCTTCTGTCTCATTCGTTCTTCCATCATTACTCTTCTTGCATCTCATTCCCAATCTGGCCTTTGCTTCCAGCTGTTCGATCTGTACAGCGTGTTCCTTAACGTCTCATTCTCCGTTCTCGTTCTTTCCTCTCCAACATCCTCAACTCGTTCGTAATTCCGTCTCTTCGTTCTGGTGTTTCTGTAACTCAGTTTCTTCTCCAATTCTTTTCCATCTCCGCACACTCCGACCTTGCTTTGGCTTCTAACTGTTCGTTCCATCTTGCCCTTTTGTTTGTCTATCAGTCTTCCCAGTTCCTCTGTCTCAGTTTTTACCTCCGTCCCAGCTCATCAACTCTCTTCGTCATGTCTTGAAGTCTTTTCTCACACGCCACTATTTTATTTCCTTCGTGCACGACTCCGTCACCCCAATTAATTTTTCCCTCTCGGTTTACAGTCACTTTTCCGTCACTCCACACTTCTCGCCCAACACGTCTCCCGATTATTTTTTTCTCACCCGCCTTCACCGCGGCCTGACAACCGTTGCCACCCCCTCCCAGCTCGTTCGCTCCCACACGTGGCGTCGCCATTACGCACTTCGCTGTTGTTCCTTCATGCCCGCCTGCAGGCTCCGGCCCATTCTGCGTTTCACCCCGCATTTCTTTTATTTCTTCCTTCATTTCGTTTTTGTTTGTTTCCATTTTGAGTGCGTTTCCATCCATTTTTTCGTTCAATTCGTTATTCATCCTTCCATTTTGAGTGCGTTCCATCATTTTTTTCGTCAATTCGTTATTCATTCCTTCCATTTTGAGTGCGTTCCATCCATTTTTTCGTTCATTCCATCCATTTTGCCGTTTCATTTCGTTTTGTGTTTGTTTTCCATCTGCTGTTCACTCCTTTTATTTCGTTTTTCATTTCGTTTTCATTTGTTCCAGCAGGGCGAATAGCCGGCCACGTCGGGGTGCACTCAGCTGAGCCGATGCGGCCAGGATCGGGGGGTTTGGTGGAGAGGGGGAGGGGAGGTGTTATACACCGCGGCTCTGCCGCCGCCGCACCCATTTCGGCCCTGCGTTTGGTTGGGGGAGAAACTGTTCCTGCACACCCAATGTCCTGCTCGGGGTCTACATCCTGGACCATGGATTCTTACACATACACAATAACATTTCTACCCCCGGCACCCGCTCGCCTTGAGACGCCAATCTTATTCCACGTAAGGGGTAATTTAATCGCTCGTAATTAGAGGAATCGGGGTCGCTCCTCCTGGACCGATTCCCTTGTGAATTTAGCTTTGGAGACGGGAGGGATTAGAATCACACCCTGTACACCAGTGTTGCGAATTCGCGCCCGTCGGCGTCGATCGGCCACACGTGACTCGATCGCGACCGCCTCGCCCACCGGACGGACAATTCAGTCGTGACCCTCCCGGCTAACGCCGGGATCCAGTCACGGGTGGACCTTTCGGACTCCACCACAACCCAGTCCGCATTCTACCCGCGGAATAGGGTGAATCGCCGAAAGTCGAATATACCTAAGTACCCGCGCGGGTAACCTACCGAGGGATTGTACCTCGCCACAGGCCGACTTCGGACACGATCCCTTAAGCGGCTCGTTCGGGCTAACGGATAACCCGAGCGGTGTTATCGTCGGCCCTTGACGGTTTCAGATTAATTATCGGGCGGATTAGCCCACGACGAACCTCTACGTGAAACAAGATGGAGACCCAACGAAGGAAGGACGCAGCGACACGGGGGAAGGAATTCAACAGAAGCACATTTTATTTACAACACGACAAACGAATAGCACACATAAAGCAAACAGTAGAAATGCACATATATCAACTAGAAAACAAAAGAAATGCCAACAAAAGAAACAACGACGCAGAGCTACTACCGACTAACGCGACACACGGACCACTTTAAAACAATACTACTTCACGGACTTGGCCGCCGACACACACACGTTCACACAAAACCCAAAAGAATATGGAAGTCGCGACTTCCCTTGAGCGTGTTGAGTCCTGGCGCCCTCCACGTGTGTCCCGGTGGTGTGACTCCGATCGAGCGTGGTCGGCGAGGCTCGCCGGCGTGCCTCGCGCCTGCTCGTGCTGGCCTCCCGACGCCACGGACTGAGCACCGACCGAGTCCACCGAACACGAGCAGCAGGACGAGGCAGCAGGACGAGACGAGTAGTAAAGCAGGATCCAGCAGGACGAAGCACACGAACTGAAAAACTCTCTATAAACCTCCTGCTTCACCGTGCTTTATACCGCCGCCGCCACGCCCTGTTTCTCGGCTCCACCTTCCTTCGAGGGCCCTTCGAAAAGGGGGCCGTTCCCTCTCGTTCCCTCCCACCTGCGTCTTGTGGGGGACGAGCGAAGCCGTTCGACGGCCTTCAACGCGCAAACCGTCGTATGTAGACCGCTGAGGATGGCTTCGATGGTGTAGGTAGCGTGGTTGAGATGGTGCGTGGTTGTGAGGGTGCGCGGGCTGGCGTTGTTAGAGTTGTGGCGTGGTTAGCGTTGTTGTTGTTGTTGGCGTTGTTGACGTTGAAGTGTGTTGGTTCTAAAATAAAGCAGAACAGAAAAAACGCCTAACTCAAAGGATCGCAGCCCGAATGAATCACAATATTCCCTCTATACAACGGGTTTGGAACTAACTACACATGGACTCAGAAATACCTCACCTATGGACCTGGATGGTGTTTGCGAATTTCCACAGCCGTAACAATATATATATATCTTCTTCTTCTTCTTCGGCTGCTCCCGTTAGGGTCGCCACAGCGGATCAACCGTCTCCATTTCGCTCTATCCTCCACATCTTCCATTGACACTCCAAACACCCGCATGTCCGCCTCACCGCATCCATGAACCTCTTCTTTGGCCTTCCTCTTCTCCTGCCTGGCGGCTCCATCTTCAGCATCCTTCTCCGATAATACTCCGCTTCCCTCCTGTGCACATGTCCAACCATCTCAATCTCGCCTCTCTCACTTTGTCTCCCAACCGTCCTACCTGCGCAGTCCCTTAATATACTCATTCCTTATCCTGTCCATCCTCGTCACTCCCAACGAGAATCGTAGCATCTTTAACTCTGCCACCTCCAGCTCCGCTTCCTGTCTTTTGTTAGCGCCACGCCTCCAAACCATTACACATAGCTGGTCTCACTACCGTCTTGTATACTTTCCCCTTAACTCTTGCAGCTACCCTTCTTCACAAATCACTCCTGCAACTCTTCTCCACCCACTCCATCCTGCCTACACTCTTCTTTTCACTTCCTCCACACTCTCCATTACTTTGGACAGTTGATCCCAAGTATTAAACCCACTCACCTTCCCCACCTCAACTCCTTGCAACCACACCATACCACCACGCCCCCCTCATTTACGCAATAGTACTCAGTCTTACTCCTACTGACTATCATTCCCTTCTCTCCAGTGCGTACCTCCACCTCTCAAGGCTCCCTCTCAGCTGCTCCCTACTCTCCCTACAGATCATGATGTCATCCACGAACATCATAGTCCATGGAGACTCCAGTCTGATCTCGTCAGTCAACCTGTTCCATCACCATTGCAAACAGGAAAGGCTCAGAGTCGATCCTTGGTGCAATCCCACTTTACCTTAAACCGGTCCGTCATTCCTACCGCACACCCTCACCGCTGTCACACTGTCCTCATACATATCCTGCACAATCCTCAACATACTTCTCCACCACTCCCGACTTCCTCATACAATGCCACAACTCCTCTCTCCTATCATAAGCTTTCTCTAAATCCACAAACACACAATGTAACTCCTTCTGGCCTTCCCTATACTTCTCCATCAACATTCTCAGAGCAACATCGCATCAGTGGTGCTCTTCCTGGCATAAACCCATATTGCTGCTCACAAATCGCCACCTCTCTTCTCAACCTAGCTTCCACTACTCTTTCCACAACTTCATGGTGTGGCTTAACAACTTTATCCCTCTGTAATTTCCACAGCTCTGCACATCACCCTTGTTCTTTAAATCGGAACCAGTACACTTAATCTCCACTCCTCCGGCATCCTCTCACTTTCCAAGATTTTATTCAACAATCTGGTTAACAACCCCACTGCCATCTCTCCTAAGCACTTCCATGCCTCCACTGGTATGTCATCTGGACCAACCGCCTTTCCACTTTTCATCCTCTTCATAGCAGTCCTCACTTCATCCTTACTGATCCATCCCACTTCCTGATTCACTATCTCCACCTCTTCAACCTTCTCTCTCTCTCTCATTTTCTTCATTCATCAGCTCCTCAAAGTACTCCATCCACCTTCTCAACACACTCTCCTCGCTCGTCAGCACATTCCCATTTACGTCCTTTATCACCCTAACCTGCAGCACATCCTTCCCAGGCCGGTCCCTCTGTCTTGCCAATCGGTATAAATCCTTTTCCCCTTCTTTTGTATCCAACTTCTCAACAGCTCGTCATATGCCTTTTCTTAGCCTTTGCCACCTCTCTCTTTGCCTTTCGCAGCCACTCCTTGTACTCTGCCTACTTTCTTCATCTCTCTGACTATCCCCTTCTTTTTCGCCAACCCCTTCTTCCTTATACTTTCCTGTACTTCCTCGTTCCACCACCAAGTCTGCTTATCTTCCTTTCTCTGTCCAGATGTCACACCAAGGACCTTCCTAGCTATCTCCCTCACCACTTCTGCTGTAGTTGCCCAATCATCCCACCCATCTTTACCACCATCCAACACCTGTCTCGCCTCCTCCCTAAATTCCACGCAACAGTCTTCCTCCTTCAGCTTCCACCATCTGGTCCTTGGTTCAGCCCTCACTCTCTTCCTCAACCTCACCTCCAAAATCACCTACAGACCACCAATCGATGCTGTCGAGCTACACTCTCCCCTGCCACCACCTTACAGTCTGTAATCTCTTTCAGTTGCATCTCCTGCTTAAGATGTAATCACCTGTGTGCACTTTCCTCCACTCTTGTACGTCACCCTGTGTCCTCCTTCTTCTTGAAATACGTATTTACCACTGCCATTTCTATTCTTTTTGCAAACTCTACCACCATTTGCCCTTCCACATTCCTCTTGTTGAGACCGTACCTACCCATCACCTCCTCATCCTCTTTATTCCCTTCCCCAACATGCCAATGAAATCTGCTCCAATCACCACTCTTTCATCCTGGATACACTCTCCACCACTTCATCTAACTCACTCCAGAAATCTTCTTTATATTCCATCTCACACCCCATATGCGGTGCATATGCACTGATGACATTCATTCATCACTCCTTCAATTTCCAACTTCACAACTCATCACTCGGTCAGACACTCTCCTCACCTCCAATACCCTTGACATTATCTTCCTTCAGGATTACCCCGACACCATTTTCTCCTCCCATCCACACCATGATGTAGAACAGTTTGGAAACCACCTCCAATGCTCCTAGCCTTACTCCCCATCCACCTGGTCTCTTGTACACACAGTATGTCCACCTTTCTTCTCTCCATCATATCAGCCAACTCTCGTCCTTTGCCAGTCATAGTCCCAACATTCAGAGTTCCAACTCTCACCTCCACACTTCTACCCTTCCCCCTCTCCCACTGCCTCCGGACTCGCCTTCCCCGTCTCCTTCTCCTTCGCCCAGCAGTAGCACAATTTCCACTGGTACCCTGCTGACCACCGGTACCTTTTGGTGGTGGTCGTTGGTAACCCGGGCCTCGACCGTTCCGGTATGGAAATCGTTTTGTTGTCCGCATAATGATTTGCATAGGTTTACGCCGGATGCCCTTCCTGACGCAACCCTGGTCGCCTCTTACGACACACAGGATATGGTACACCTATTCTAACCGGGGCATACACCGGGCCCAGCACACTGGTACTCATTTCGCCGACCTCGGAAGGATGACAGGCTGAGTCAACCCCCTGGTGTTATACGACTTGTATATAATACATATACACATGTACATACATATGTATATAATACACATACATATATATATATATATATATATATTATTCAGTGGCCCAACGGGGCTTGAACTCAGGACCTTTTGGGTCCCAAGCCGCTGCCCTAACCACTGCGCCAACACCAGGCTTTGTGTATATATATATATATACATACATACTATAATACATAATATATATAAACATATAGGCCCCGCGAGGAGGAGTGATGTAAGCGACATTTTTTTATGATATGATGATGATAGCTCGGATGATAGGGTAAGGGTTAAATAGTGCTATATGGCATAACTCCAAAATGGCCGAGTGTCCCTTACATCACTCCTCCTCGTGGCACCTCATATATATATATATATATCAATAGTGACACCCACACACACACACACACCACACACACACACACACACACACACACACAACATTAAATTGATGCGTTAAAACAAGACATCGTTCAGCGACACAGCACAAGCCAAGCCATTTAATAAACAAAGTTCGAGTAAACTCAACTCCCCAATTTTGTTAACAAACAGGAAAGAGAGTCCTCCTCAGGTGACGTTTCGCTTGCAGTCTGCAAACCTTCTCAAACCAAGAGCCTCTTGGCATTCTATCTCACATATATATGACATGAACCAAAAGCAATCATTGAAAACAAGGAAGTAATGCTCACATACAACATGATCCCATAGAGCAGGAACATAGAAAACAAAGCACTGTGACCGGAAATCGTACTTGGGTACAAAAAGGAAAATATTGCATTGCTAATTGAGGTTTCAATATCCAGTGATTTTGGTCTAAAAACACAGAAATGAAGAAAATGACCAAATGTAAAGATCTCAAGAATGAAGTGAAGAGATCTTGGAAGCTGAAGAATGCCAAAATAGGACCAGTAAAAATTTGAGCAACAGGAATGATAAAGAAGAACCTCACAAAAAGATCCGACAAACCATCCCTGGGAACATTACCACAAATGAACGAGAGTTAAAGGCTGTCCGGGGTTGGGTAATGATCCTGAAATGAGCCCTCGGAACAAAACTCCAGAACAAGAAAACTTCACAATGTTTGAGTGCCAAACCTAACAGGAAGTGGTGGCAAGTTTGGTTTGCAAGTTGTGAGACCATTGCATGTGAAAGCCAATGACATCACATTGCATGTAACGTTAAAGGGGAAAATACAAGAAAAAGTGAAAAGCCAAATTAGGAAATTAATAAAAGGTGAAAATAAATTCTAAACTCCTCCATGCACAAAATAATAATTAAAATTAAAAATCAAAATCAAATAGTTATACAGATCATTCAGAGGAAAGAGTGAAAACCAAAAACTATCGACCTCCAATTCACATGGAAACACACACTAGGGACAAGCACAAAAATGATTACACCATCTTGTATGAGCCAAGAGATGCCATAATCGATGAATTCACTAATTGTTTGTATGAAAACTGGAAAAAGTAATCTGAACCATATGTGCACACAAGACATTTTTGAGCTTATGCTGCACATTTGTGTGTTGCGCAAAGAAGCACCACTCCGTAACCACCCAGCCAATTGGGCCCTGTCCTCCATCCCCAACACCTCACCGATATTACAACTCCCTGGCAAACACCTTTCTCAATCCAAAATGTGACCAAGCACGCGTGATGCGAAAGGCAGGGTTAAGCAATTGGCTCACTTCTGTCTGTCTTTACAAACATGAGCTTTTGATGTAGGAACAATTTAATGTTATATTTTGAACACAAATTGGAAAACAAAGCTGTAATTTAACAGACCTTTGGCTCTGAATTTGTCCCGATCACACATGCACAGAGCGGAGTGAAATTATTTTTTTTGATTCTATCTGCTTCTCTGGCAGTCAAACAAAATTGAAAATTATACCAAACAGGAAATTTACCGTTTTTAACGACATTATAAAAGGACACAAACAACAGGCACAAATAAGTAATGTAATGTGTTAAATAATGTGATGTATGAGATGCTGTATTAACGGTGATAAACTTCCAAATTTTTGTTTTTTTCGACAACCTTTAAAATCAATATTTTATTTCTCTTGAATACTAAAAAACAGAAATTGCCTTTTTGGCACTTTAAAAATCCTTCCGTTTAACAGCACTGTATTTGGGGCAAAATATTGCATCATTTCAAAAAATTAAATTTGTCACTCGGAAACCCCGACCATATCCTTCTTTATCAAGACTACGTATGTATGTATGTATGTATATATATATATATATATATATATATATATATATATATAATATATATATATATATATATATATATATATATTGTTACCGAAATGGCCCTCAGCAGGCTACTAAATACAGGATTAGCTCAGATCCCCCATTAAAGGCATGTTTAGCTAGGTTGTTCGGTAAAATGGACGTTACATGTGTGTCGGGAGATGAAGAGGCTGTTTATTGTTTGTGCGGTGGTGGAGGATCGAGAGCTCCCTCTTCTTCCTTCGCCTCTCCGGACATAGCCGACTGGGCGGGCCTGAGGGGGAGTGGCCTGGAGATGGGTGGAGCTAAGGGAGGAGTTTGTCGCTTCGAAAAGGGGAGGAGCAGTGGCTCGCGAGCGAGCGAACGAAACCTCGTGAAAAGGTTCAGTTTGGGGAAACAGTTGGTTTCGAGGCGTGCTCGGGTTTCGAGGCGAGAAGGAAAGGAAATCTGTGGTGAAACTGAGCGCCGAGGTGGCGCCGATCGGCTGTACACGGGACAGCTGTGTCTGTTTTTCGTGAGGAACGAGCCGAAAGAAAGCAGGGAAGGCAACAGAGAAACGACGAGTGTCTGTCTGCGATCTGCTTCGTGAGGAGGCAGGAGAGAAACGACTAGAGGCGGCCTGCACGTCGAGTCGGCGATCGATTCTTATGAGGGAGGTGATCGGCAGGTTCAACCTGCATCTGGCCGCGGAGCCTCCGTCCTTACTCACCTCACTAGGCACAGCAACGAACGGATCATGATCCATAGAGGTTGGACAAAAATGTTATCAAAGCTTTTCACCTGAAATGTCTTCATTGGTGTATGTCTCATCAGAAAAAAACCCACCCGAATCCGCCCATGGGAAACCTCGTTTTGACCTCAAATCCAAGTGGCCGACATTGCACGCTTTCAGTGGGTGTGATACCACATCAAGGCCATATGGAATCGGCAAAGTGACTGTTTTTACGAAGTATGCAGCACTGAGCAAGTCAGCCACCGTTTTTATGTCTCCGTCTTCATCGAAACAGGACATCGAACAGGCAGGAGAAGATGCCATGCTGGAGATATATGGGTGCACTACATCACTAAACCTCAACGCAGCAAGGGTGACGAAGTTCCTATTGAAGGTAGCTACTTCTACACAATATGTATCTCCAGAAAAGCTTCCGCCGACGAGTGACGCAGCCACCTTTCATAGTCATCGGACTTATCACCAAGCGCAGGATGGCGTGGCAATGATATCGCCTCTGCAGTTTGGGGTTGGAAAGCCACTCCCGGTGGTCTTGTGCCTATCAGGATGACTCAGCCAGCAGCACACAGAGCGACTCCTCAAGATAATTCGGTGCAATTGTGGTGCCAGTGTGAAAAAAAATACACCTGCCGCAAGAATGGACTACAGTTCACACTGTCAAATGGATTATTTATGTGGACAAATCAGATGATGATGACCAGGATGTAGATCTAATTACAATGGATATCAAATTTTGACTTTAAATAATAATATCATAATATCATGCAGTAATAACTGTTATTAGACACCTTCAAAAATAATGTCACTGCGTAATTTTGGATTACTTATTTGGTTTATTATGGCTATTATGAAACTCTCAATCTCATAAATAAGTGTAATGATGATATCCATGAAAATATATATCAATGTGAGTCGATTTGCATCATTTTGATCAAATTCAGGGTCAAATTAGGATCAAATTCCTTGACTAATTTATCACAGATCTAGATATATCATCACAATTGATAGAATCTGAATGAGCACTTAAGGTACTGTAAAATTAATCAATATATTATATATATATATATTCGGTTATATATAATTATATTGATTGATCTAATTATCACTAATATATATCTTTATATGACACCTTAAATATGTCTCTATTATAGTAATATTTGCATGATTATTAGTCTCTGCTATCTTGATGTGAGCAAATACTCTTTGTATGTCCCATGGTGAGTGCGTGATATGTGTGGGATTAATATCTCTCAAACTATGTGAGATTAGATAATTTGTCCAACCTAATCTTCATTCTAGACTACACTGTCGACACCTTGCGATCCGCCTGCTATCCGTCCTGACGGCCTCCTAGGTGAAAGGCCAGGCCTTGCATGTTGATGCGGACAAGAGCAAACCCACGATCACCGCTATCACGGGCCAGAACGCTGCTGAGAGGGCGTGTCCAAGAAGAAGAGTCTCCCGCTCATCTGTGCATCTTCCTTGTGCCGAACCAAACTCGTCGAGTACAGACCCCTCTCGTCCCTAGAACTTCACCAAATCTCGCACATCGTTCTTCAGCATTGTGAATATATGGATATCGATAGGACCCCCGAAACCGTAACCGTACCCATAAGAAAAATATATTAAGAAAAAAAAAGTGTTATCTAAATGTAATAATGCGTAAGTATTGCGCGCAACTGACCGTTGCTAATTGCATATAAAACAAAATGGTACCAGACTGTCAGTAAATCGGCATTCTGGGACTCACTCTCCTATATCAATAGTAATTTCTTTATCTCTAAAAGGTCTGCTGCCAGCCTTGGTATTCTCTTATACAATCAAAATAAAAAAATATATATTATATTATATAAAAATATATATATATATATAGATATATATATATATACAGACACGTATATATAGCAGACCCGGGGTCTGGGCAAGAAGACCACGAGTGGGCAAGCTACCTCGGGTTCCCACCAGAATCTCCGGAATCGCAGGCCGTCGCACACAAATAACTTCATGACGAGGCGGGTCGCTAAATCGACCGTGAATGCCAATAACTCAACTACATGACTTAGGGTCCTCCGCCTAATGAATACCGTTTACCTAATGGTCGCATGATCCAATTACGGGGGGGACACACCCTCGGTACGCCTTTTTCAAACCAGATCACCTTACCGGATCAGATGCAGACGAGCGTAACTGCCCAAAGACGTACTGGCTAGCAAACAGATCGTTGACTTAACGTCCCGGCTAGGCTACAATATGAACCATGCAGGACCAATGAAGGAAAAGACGAAAACAAACTAGGAACATTTCGAAACAAGCATTTATTTACCATCAAGCGAGGAAAGGTATGTGGCACAGTAAATTCGGTTTATTCGTATGCACAGCAGAGGATAGGAAGGAATTTGTGGGGTGCGACAAAAGGCAAGCAATTTACAAAAGCAGTCACAGAGCAGACTACCCATTAATCACTTCTACAATCTTAACTTGAGCTACAACAGGCTCCAATCAGCATAAGCGCACACGCACACGAGGAAATTACATAGCTAGAAAGAAAGAGCAGATGAGGACAAACGGCGTCGCAATACTGGCACGGTCGGTCCGACCCGACGCAACACAGTAAGCTTAGGGAGAGGTAGAGGGAGAAATACTGTTGGAATAAGGGGGAGTGGGAGGTGTGATTATGCGATATGGGGGGGGGTGGGGTGGTGGCGGTGTCATGACAGAGGAAAATGGGATTGCGAGTCAGTAAGGATGCTCTTTTGCGCGTCCAAAGGGGACGAGATAGAGGGGTGGAAAGAGAGAGAGGAAAGAAGATGTGTTAGGCAAAAGATCCCTAACCTAGTCTTGCATCGGTCTGCGAGTGTAGCGTGTACCTCTGTGGAATGCTCCGCTTGAGCGTTCCCACCTTGAGAGTTGGCACGTTATCTCCGGCTTCGTCACTTTGCCGGGGCTCGTGGCAACGTGTGCTCCGCACTGGTCCTCTGGAATAAGCACGTCTCAGTTGCACACCAACAAACGACTAGTAGTAGTAGTAGTAGTAGTAGGTGAGCGTGTCAGTGAAGAGACAGCGAAGAGCAGAGGCAACGGGGAGCAGCCAACGCAGAGCCAAAAGAGCAGAGAAGAAGGTGGGGAAGAAGAGGGCAAGCGGCTCTGCGCTCCTTTTATAAACCCTGGGCGAAGGGTGGGGTGACAACCCAAAGGCGACACTGTGACCCAAATCTCACTTCTCTATTGGGCCACCATGACCCTAGCCACGCCCTGCCAGGCTCTGTCTCATTCACACATCTGGCACGACACGGCTCGGAGCTTCTGACTCAACATAGTGTGTAAGCCGGAAACCTAGCCCCGAACATGCTCAGAGTGCAGCCTGAATGCCGAATAGCAATGCACACCCGCCATCCACAGCCCCCCCCTCTCATGAGCTAAAATGCACACCAGGGCCCCATACCAAACTCCAGGATCGCCCTTCCCGCGACTCCTCCTCGCCACTCGTCTTGCCGTGTTCTGGCGACTGGACGAGGGTCGTATCAATCCCGCGTGCCCACCCGGGACATTCCCGGCGAGATGCGGTTGGTGCTATTAACGTCTGTTGCTCGTCCCCGCATCATGCGGTCCGAGTACAGCCTGAGTGGTGCAGCACACCTCTGTTTAGTGGCGAATTGTAGTGATGCAGAGGTACGAGGAGGTGCGGCAATATTTTTCGCTGTGTGCGGGAGGTGTTGGTGGTCGAAGTGTTGAAGTTTGGTGAGCGAGGGGTGAAGCAAGGAGAGATCGTTGGAAATTGCACGCAGATTTGAATGAAATAATGGTGCGCCATGCGTGTGCGGCACAGTGTGTAATGTGTGCTTCGTTGGTTCTAAGGCGCTGTCACACCTTGACGTTTTAGCCAGCAATGGCAACGTAATAAAATGTATGTAAAACGTTGGCGTACGCTGAAGTTTTGAGTTTTTTTTTTTTTAGTTTTGGTCGTATTCATAACATATTAGTAATGGGCACAGAACTTTGTTGTGTTATAGATAACTTATACCAACGAATGCTTAGCCTGTTGTCGGCGTTCACAACCTATGCCCACGATAGTTTAACTTAGGCATAGCGCGCTGCACGTATCGCCGACGAACTGTGGCGTAGCCTGTTAAAAGGCTGCGCACACCGATTTAAATCATAACCGCTGAAAATTGGAAGTGTCAACATCGCAGTCACACCTTGACGATTTAGCCAGCGTATGCCGACCTATGAAAAATGTGTGTAAACGCTGGCACACGTCGAATAGTATGGGATTGTTGTGTATACCTTAGGAGCACGCTGAAAAACGAGGAAGTACGCTGTCATATTCCGTGGTACGTCTAGTACGTCGTGAAATTTCAAGCATGCTGAAAATTTTAACGACGTAGGCTCACAAGTTCGCATACGCTGGCATAAGTTCTCGCACGCTCCGCGATCGTTGACACACGTCAGAAACACTTACTTGTAAGTTACTCATAAGTCGAAAACACGTTGAGGTAATGTTTAGCATTCCCGAAACTAAATTTTAACCTATGAGTACGTGCTTGAACCTATGAGTAGCGTGCTTTGAACCTATGAGTAGCGTGTTTTGAACCTATGTGTAACGTATCTCAAACGCACATTGGCGTATGTCGACGAATTTGATTGACGTCTTCCGGACGACCACAGAACTTACTGAACGTGTTTCTAACTTCATCTACCGTATAATGGCGTATTGGCACGTTTTAGGGGAATTGGTATATACAAATGGGCTTCAAGAGGAACCCTCAGTGTCCAGACTCCATGTTGAGTAGATGTCAATGTCAGTAGTATCAGTAGTATAGTAGTAGTAGTAGTAGTAGTAGGTGAGCGTGTCAGTAGTAGTAGTAGTAGTAGTAGTAAGTGAGCGTGTCAGTAGTGTCAGTAGTAGTAGTAGTAGTAGTAGTAGTAGTAGGTGAGCGTGTAGTAGTAGTAGTAGTAGTAAGTAGTAGTAGGTAGCGTGTCAGTAGTAGTAGTAGTGAGCGTGCGTAGTAGTAGTAGTAGTATTGGTAGTAGTAGTAGTAGGTCCATGTCAGTAGTAGTAGGTGAGCGTGATGGGAGGGTGTGGTGATGATGGATCCACGTTGCGTCCACGAATAGAGAGCACTTTGCACCATTGTTCGATGTTTCTTTTCGGCTAATTTTTTTTTCTCATTCCCCGATGAACTATTTTTTTGTTTCAGTTTTAAAAGTATTCAAAACGACTTGGACAAATGCATAATGTACTAGTAATGAACACAGACGCTTCGATAACTTATACATAAGTTATACCAACGATTGATTAGCGTGTTTTAGGCGTCCACAAACTATGCCCAACGATAGTCCTAACGTGCATTGCGTGGCAGCGTATCGTCGACGATTACGTGAGGTTTCTATTCATGGGCTGCAACTTCACTTTTATAATGCCTGTCACTCGCCTATTGTTTTTGGACGCTGGTGCTTGGCAATTGAAATCGTTTCCATTGAACGAGTTAAATCACTTCCACTGGACTATTGAATGATTTAATAATAATGCTTGGTTATCCTTGGACCCACTCTGGCTAGCAGCTCATCGAACATCGCTGGGGCATTCACAGGAAGTTGATGAAGGATACATGGTCTTCGTTCCGGAGTTCCACCATGAGCTGTTCATATATTCCGTAATGGTGTCGCCTCCCGATCCATGGTCTCACCCAGTTCCTTCTCCTCCGTTCACGTCTTCTCTCCCGGCTCTATTGGCACGCAACTGGTGCAGTGTCACTCGATGAGGTCATGTTGATGTTCGAGGACAGGTAGGTATTGTCGTCTCAGCCTGCCGTATCCTCCATCTCTCGGAATGACATGGACATGTACTCACCACGAAGTCTATAAAAATAAGACGGGTTCTCCTGCGAAGCCCCTTTTTTTATATACCAATTCCCCTAATCGCTGCAATACGCCATTATACGGTATCTGTAAGTTAGAAACGCGTTCATTAAGTTCTGTTGTCGTCCTGAAGACGTTAAATATGTCTACGTCTTTTCAAGTAACGTGTTGCGAAGTGTGAACAACGTTCGTGTAGCGTGCTTACAAAACATTACTCATAGGTTAGAAATAAGTTTCGGGTACGCTAACATTACTCGATGTGTTTCGACTTATGAGTAACTTACAAGTAACGTGTGTCGACTGTGTCAACGATCGCATAACGTGCCTACAACTATGGCCAGCGTAGCGGAACGTGCGAGTCATACGCCGGCATACGTCGTACAATTTCAAGCATGCAAATATGAGGTCAACCCAAAAGTACAACGTTTAAAGCCAGCGTACTACGACTTATGGCAGTGTTTTTCAGCGTGCTTTAACGTATACAAAACGTACCAATAACGTATTCGACGTGTGCCAGCGTTTTAGACAAATTTTTCATAAATCGGCATACGCTGGCTAAATCGTCAAGGTGTGACAGCGGCTTTAGTCACGGAAGACATCGTGGTGTGCTTATTACTCATCACATTTTGCATGGTGTGTGTGCTTGCTTGCTTGACATGCACCATGGCTAAAAGGAAAGGGTTGGAATAGAAATCAGAATAGAAGATAGAGATATAGTTAATAGACCGAGCTATAAGACCCAAGCAATGCACTTCGTGCATTAGCTATAAGACCCGCCCACCCTTGACACACGTACACACACACACGCACGTTGTCATGTCCAGGTCGAATAACACCGAAGCAGAATGGCCAGATGGACCGATTTGGCTTTATCTCCCTCAGACTGTGTTTGATTAATGGAGGGTTTGCGCCCACGAGAACCAAGGAGACACACAAGAACCTTAGTTCTTGTAAAACCAACGGGTTTATTATCCAAACTAAATAATAAAATAACCAGGGGATGGTGATCACAACAGCTTTGACAACAGTGGGTGAAGTGGAACACGGAATCAATATTAAATAATTATATAGAATGAGAAATAAAAAGTAAGGTGCCACGTACCATATTTATTCACAGACGGGGATGGGAAACGAAAACCGAATGAGGCCTCAGCTCTGGTGGATGAGGAGGCAAAGGCACACAGGCAGGTCGGCGAATGGGGCAAGGCAGGAATGACGAAGCAGGAACATGGCAAGAGCAGGAACAGGAGAAAGTTGGCAGGCAGGCAAAAAGTCACCGACAGAGCAACAGTTTCTCCTCAGTGATTCTGTCTCACTTCATGCACAATCCTCCTCCACTCTCCTCAGCCACAAATCCCACTCTCAGCTCTCGCGAGAGGTCCCTCAATAACTCCGCCCTCCCGGGGCAACGAAAACTCCACCCCTCCAGAGGCGCTCATAACTCTGCCCTTCAGGAGGCGACGAAAAGCTCCTCCCCTTGCTCTCTGGACAGCGCAGCCACTCAAAGCAGATCTGTCACTCTTCTCGACCTCATCCGGTGGGACATTATACATACAATTTCCTCAACCTTAATCCCTAATTAATTATCACCATGCACGATCCCCTGCATGGTGCACATTCAAACAAGTCCATTCTTAAGCTACTTTTCCCTATTTAATTACAGCGAGATTGGCCAACTACTCATGCACGGACCACACTGCACTACTCCATACATTTCTATCTGCTCGAAGGTAATATCTACCCCCCCCGCCCCACCCTTGACAAACGCAACACAGTCTCACCTCCCCCTCAACCACCCCCCCCCCCCCCCCCAGAAGCAAAGTTCCTGCAAGGTTCACTGCAGGGCAACAGCTCCAGCCTTAACACTTACAGACTCACACCCAACTAAGCTCATAAGATAAATCAGGAAGACTGTGGGGGAAGCGAGCCGCAGCTTTATTCTACCTCACCTCCTTATCATACTACCCACCCCTTAGTTATAAACAATTCAAAAATGTACAATTTTATGTACAGTGGATTCTTCCCTCTTGTCTCCTTGCTACAACATCCTGGGTTAGGGAGAGTATGGCTTCCAAAAAACAATAACCGGCCTAACTTAACGACACTTTAACTTATCCAATAACCCCACTACTTGACCACGTCCCCCAGTCGATGTCACTTGCTCCAGCTGTCGGCTGAGCCCAAATACACAATTTCCAAACTACCTATCCAATTTCATGGGCTACCTGCCCTCCATAGCACATATCGAGTCACACGGGACCGAGTGGAACATTCATACATTCGTACACAACAACCATCACATCCCCTGCAAGGCCATGGCTTCATCTTTCAGCAGGACAGGGTGTGGCTCTCAACTCGGCAGCGGGGAGGTTCTGTACAAGCAAAATGGTGGGGGCGCTTCATGCTGTGGTGCCTGCCAGTCCAAAACGCAGTCGCTGACCTCACGACTTCTTTGCCCCCACCCCCTTCAACTTCGAGCCCCTCCCCCAGCAGCCAAACAGCGCTCGGCTGTACGTTCGACATGGAAGGGTCTCCACACACACAGGCTCTCTTGGCCTCTCCCCAGGTCCTCGACATTTTTCGCGATTTTCTCGTAACCGCTGGAGATTTCGAATTCTCCTCTCATAACTTTTTTGTCTCCAAGATCTTGCACACATTTTGATAGCACATCTGTCCAAGTCGGACTTACCTTTCAGGTGTCACATGACAATCAGTAGGCACATGTTCAGGAAAAAAAAACTGCAATTTTTGCACATGTTTATGTACAACAAACATGTTATTAAGGGTTACATGCATTAGGACACTGATGGTGTAAATGAATTCTCCTGCAATTTCTTCTGAGTGTTTTAGCATGTTGTCCAAGACAAACTGAATAATTATAGAAAAACAATAAAATGCATAAAAATATAAAGTTAATATATGAAAATTTCCTTTTTACCATTGCGTTCATTACGTGATCGATGTATATGCACATTTTCAGGCTCATCGGACCATCGACGGACGGACCCAATCAGGTAAAGCTCAAAATCACCCAGTTCAGCTTGGGTCAAGTACGACAGTGTGTAGAAACCCCACCCAGACCGATCATTACCTTGATTTTGGGTCTTGCCATCCAACATACCACAAAAGAGTTGTGGTAAGCACACTCGTAAAAAGGACAAGGGATATACCATCCACTTTAAAGGGTAAGAGGAGCGAGATCAAGCATCTTAAATGGATCTTGAAACGAATGGCTATGCAGATCACCTCTGCCACAAAAAAAAGAAAAAAAAAGGGGGGAGGGGTACTGGCAGCTCCACAAACTCAGGAAATTCCACAGGAACCACCTAAAAGACTTCTGCATGCTACCTTTTGTCCCAGGAGTATCCCAAAGGATTGGCAGGATTTTGAAACCGATCGGGGTGAGGGTTAACTCTCAACCGGTATCGTACACCTTGAGATGAGCACTGCCCAAAGTCAAGGGCAGAATACAGAAGAATAACTGCACAAGTGTGGTATACTGCACACTATTTCTTGTGGCTGTGGTGCAGAATACATTAGGGGAGAATGGAAGAACTTAAAGGCCCAGTCACACCTTGACGTTTTAGCCAGCTTATGCCGATTTTTGGAAAATTTGTGTTAAAACGCTGGTACACGTCGAATACGTTATGGGTAAGTTTTGATAACATTGAGAGCACGCTGAAAAACACTGCCATACGTCGTAGTACGCTGGCTTTAAACGTTGTACTTTTCGGTTGTCCTCAAATTTTCCATGCTTTAAATTTTAAGACTTATGCCAGCGTATGAGTCACACGTTCCGCATAACGCTGGCCATAAGTTGTAGCCACGTTACGCGATCGTTGACACACGTCGACACACGTTACTTGTAAGTACTCATAAGTCGAAACACATCAAGGTAATGGTTAGCGTCAGTGTTCCAGACTCCCTGGGGTTTTTTTTTTCGTCTTCTTCGTATGACGGTGATGTCGACACTTCGATTCTAGTGCGGTTATAATATAATATAATTAAAAGGCTGCCGCTCAACGATTTAAATCATAACCGCACTAGAAATCGAATCGAAGTGTCGACATCACCGTCATACCGAAGAAAAAAAAAAAAAAAAAAGAGTCTGGAACACTGACACTAACACATTACCTTGGGTTTCGACCTTATGAGCACCTTACAAGTAACTTTTGGCGACGTGTGCCAATATTCGCATATCGTGCGTACAACTTATTCCCATCGCATGTGGAACGTGTGTCATACGGCAAGTACGTCGTAAAATGTTTAACACGTTTATAATTAGAAGACGTACTCCACTTATACGACGTATGACAGCGTACTTTAGCGTTTTATTCACGCATACCAAACTTACCCATACCGTATTCGACGTGCGCCAGCGTTTTAGACGCATTTTTCAGAGGTCGGCATACGCTGGAAGATCGCCAAGGTGGACTGCGATGTTGACACTTCCATTTCTGCGGCGGTTTATGCTTTGAATCATTGTCGGCAGCCTTTTAATAAGCTACGTCACGTCATCGTCGGCGATGCGTGCAGCGCGCTATGCATAAGTTAGACTATCGTTGGGCATAGGTTGGGAAGGCCGACAACAGGCTCAGCATTTGTTGGTACAAGTTAGCTATAACACAACGAAACGTTCTGTGTCCGTTACTAATATATTATGCATACGACCAACTCGTTATGAATACGTCTGAATCTTTAAAAAAAAACATCAAAAGTTCAACGTAAGCCAGCGTTTTTACATACATTTTAATACGTTGCCATTGCTGGCTAAAACGTCAAGGTGTGACTGGGCCTTAAGGCCAGGACATCAAAGGAACACCGGAAGGCTTTTCAGTGTAATCACCAAGCTTGGGTTAAGGGCAGGCCATGTTCCCCTATGGGACAATGTGAATGTTCTGGCGGCCTCCTTGAACCGTGCCAGGAGGCGAATACTGGAGGCATGGCACACTTGGCAAACAAGGTCGCCTCTGACAGAGGAGACTGTAGCCTTACCAGAGGCATATGGTCCTCTCATACATAAATACAGCAGAGAGGCACCAATGGTTGGAGGAAGACAGAGACAAAGTGGGACACAACCAACACAGGGAAGGAGAATAAAACACGCAATGCACCTCTCTAACAGATGCTTAAAACACAAGTTTGCCATGGGTCAATGGTCTCGCAACACAGCTTTGCGATTGGTCAACGGAATTGACCCACCCATTCACCCCCCCCCCCCCCCCCCCCCCAGCTAAATCCAGGAGATAAAGAAAATTGCTCGTGATAAAGGCTACTGGAGGCCCAGCAAACCACATTTCAACGTTGGCCCTCAAAGCCAGCTGCCGACAGGGCATTCTCCTTCGTACAAAGTCCTTCCTTGGCACTCCTGAACTCCTATCTGCCTACAAGACTTTCATCTGCTGCAGCTTGATGGAATACCGATTTCCCCTCTGGAGCCCTGCTTCATCTTACTAAGCTTCATGCTGTGGAAACCAAGGCTTTCAGGATCATTGGAATCCCTCGCAATTTAGCTGAATCCATGGGACTATCAGTTTTTCATCGCAGACAGGACAGTAGTCTCTCTGTCTTCTACCGGCTCCTTTCTGGTCTTGCACTCTCTGCTCTTCCCGTGCTTTATCCCTCAAAGGTTTCTGCAGGGAACACGCTGTCCGCCTGTCCACAATCAGCCCTCTTCTTGTAAAACTACCTAAATCCAGGATCACTGCTTACTTCCACTCATTAGTTCCTCTTCTTTCTTCATCTGTGGAATCAACTTCCACATCCTCTTCAATCTCATTCTTCCCTCCAAGTCTTCAAGATAGCTGTTCACCACAATCTCAGATCGTCCCCAATTCAAAACCATGATCTTTTTTACCCTCGTTAACTGCACGCACCCAAATCCCTCCTAATTTTCCAGTTTTTCCTCCTTGGAGTTTTCTTCCCCATGTATGCATGTTTTGTGTACTGTTTTTGTCTGTTCTGTCCTGATCCGTTCAGTGTGCTAGCTCTTTCACAAGCCTATACTACACGTTGTACAAAAACTTTTTCTTTTTTTCAATCTCAATCATTACAAATTTGAATCATTTGTCGTACTGTTTGTTGATGATTCATTGATGCATGGTATCGGATCCACTTCCGAATCCTGCTTGTTTGTTTAGCTGGATAAAGTCGTGTTCCTTCGCACCTGTTCGTACTTTGGTAAATACTTTGTAGTTTACTGGCAGCAAGCTCATTTCTATGCAGTTTCTGAAGTCTTCTTTATCTCCTTTCTTGTGAAAAATTATTGTCAGAAAATGACTGGAGTTAATAATTCATCAGTTATCTCTTAATGAATGGTAGCAAAAGTGTTTGTAATCCCAATTAGCAATGACCAGAATCGGATGTCTCTGCTGCACCTCTTTATCTTAAGCACTCATGTCTGTCTCTTCTCCCTCTGTGTTAACTCTCAAATTACCCCAGTTGTCCTTTCAAACCGTACAACTGCAGTTCAACATAGTGCGCCCATGTGTGATAGCTGTGAACCCCTGCACACTGGTGAAATGGCATATCCACATGATACTTCAGCACTGTGGCAGCGCATGCTCGACACTCATGGCGCGGGTGGAGAGATCACTCTGCAGGTGTTCGGAGGGCCTGGCTACAAATGGCAGTGATGTTCAAATGCAAGAGAGACACAAGGAGACCAAGGGTGATGCCAGGCATGCCAGAGGAGATGTGAGAGAGGAGACTCGCCAAACCAGTGGAGAGAACTCAGTCTGCAAATGAAAAGGGTCTGAAGGGCGAGCCTGCTGCAAAGTGTCATTGGCATCTCTAGCACCTATAAAACCAGCCTGAATTGTACCTCCCGATGCCTTATAACAGGGAGGACCACACACACCTTTACCACACAGTTCTGTCAACTCTTCTGTTCGTCCTGCGTCCCTGCCCGCATAATACTAGACCACGAACAGCAGTTGGACTAATTACCGTCTAAGGTTAAGTGAGCGACTGGGTTTCTCCATCATTTTTATTCACGTTCTCCTTCCTGTGCCCCATCTCCATTATTTATTAAACATGTTGCTTTTAAAGCGAGTCGCTGTGCATTTTGAGCCATGGGATCGTCCTCCAGCATTATCAAATTCGCCTCAGAAATGTGCATGCGTCCTGAAGATGTCGAGTGGTTAAATTAATTAATCCCTCCCACACCACACCAAAAATCAGTTGCGTGTGTGGAATGCCTCTGCTCGGTGTCTTGGCAGTTCATCTCCGATGGTCTCGCCTTGCCCTTTCGGGAGACCAAGTCCGTTATTATATTATCACGGCATTGTTCCAATCTTTCAGTTCAGTAAAGCCTGGTTTTATGCAGATTTGGTTCACGTGGTTTCGATTTTACACAAACAAGTTTCTGTATACCGATCTCTTTTTACGTGGATTAGGTCTTTCTTACACGGTATTTTCCCCCTGGTGCCTGTCGGTATTCTTCTTCCTCTGCAGTGGTGTCGTGTAACACTCACGAGAATGAACAATAACAAGTCTGGAAACGGTGATGGTTCACGTGCAATGTACACGGTTCGCCTTTTTTTTATTTTTTGACCTTCGAGGGGACGCCACGGGCAAACTGGCGGGAATCGGGAAAAACGTAAATGATGAAAGTTGTAGTATTCGAAGAGCACTACTTGCATACCAACTTTCATTTGAAACAGTTGAAAACCCCAGGAGCTCGATGCCCAATTTATTGATTTTTTTGACATTTTCTAAGTTCGTGACCTTGTGACCTTGACCTTGGGACGAAAATGAAAAATCGAGCTCCGTGGGGCTATGCAGGTGCCATTGGGCTAACCAAATACCGAAACCCCAGCCAGATTCGACAAACCCCCTCGGAGAAGATGTAACTTGAAACCGGCTACCCCCTAAAAACACGTTTTTTGGGCGTGGCTCCACCCATAATGGGCGCAGCACGCCCATTCTCCAGAAAACACAACTAGATCATGATATAAACCTCGCACCCTAATTTTATCAAGATCGGATCAAAACCCACGGAGCTATGCTCGGGACAGACAGACACACACCCATAATGAATATAGTGGTCACTTGCTCGTGAACCAATTGGAGTTAGTTCGTCGAAGGTCGAAAACCCAGTTCGATTCCCACAACTTTGAAAATTTGGCCTTTGTGAACTTTAAAGGTCAAAGGTCAAGGATTATGACCTTTGGTGCAAACTTCCTCTGGAACATTCCAGGAACAATATAAGGTCATATAGGCTATATTGGCATTTCGCACTCCTCGGATTATCCATACTTTGATGAAATCAGCGTAAAAACAAACTTGAAGGGGTCACCACGGGCAAGGTGTTCGAGATAGAGCAAAATGGTTTCAAGAATTTAAGGCCCTGTCACACCTTGACGATTTAGCCAGCGTATGCCTGACGTATGAAAAATTTGGCTAAAACGCTGGCACACGTCGAATACGTTATGGGTAAGTTTGTATACGTTAAGAGCACGCTGGCATACGTCATAGTACGCTGGCATACGTCGTAGTACGCCGAGCTGTTAGACAAATTTTCCATGCTTGAAATTTTTCGACGTATGCCAGCGTATGACTCACACGTTCCGCATAACGCTGGCCATAAGTTGTAGGCACGTTACGCGATTGTTGACACACGTCGACACACGTTACTTGTAAGTTACTCATAAGTCGAAACACGTCGAGGTAACGTTTAGCGTACCCGAAACTTATTTCTAACCTATGAGTAACGTCTTGTACTCACGTTACGCGATCGTTGACACACGTCGACACACGTTACTTGTAAGTTACTCATAAGTCGAACACGTCAAGGTAATGGTTAGCGTCAGTGTTCCAGACTCCCTGGTTTTTTTTTTTCTTCTTCGGTAGACGGTGATGTTGACACTTCGATTTCTAGTGCGGTTATAATATAATATATTAATAGGCTGCCGCTCAACGATTTAAATCATAACCGCACTAGAAATCGAAGTGTCAACATCACCGTCATACCAAAGAAAAAAAAAAAAAAAAACAGGAGTCTGGAACACTGACGCTAACCATTACCTCGACGTGTTTCGACTTATGAGTAACGTACAAGTAACGTGTGTCGACGTGTGTCAACGATCGCGTAACGTGCCTACAACTTATGGCCAGCGTATGCGGAACGTGTGTCATACGCAGAGTACGTTGAGAAATTTTCAACATGCTGAAAATTTCTCATCGTACTCGGCGTATGACGACGTATGCCAGCCTGCTCTTAACATATACAAAACTTACCCATAACGTATTCGACGTGTGCCAGCTTGGTTCGGCAAATTTTTCGAGAGAGATCTTGTGAAAAATTATTGTCAGAAAATGACTGGAGTTAATAATTCATCATTATCTCTTAATGAATGGTAGCAAAAGTGTTTGTATCCCAATTAGCAATGACCAGAATCGGATGTCTCTGCTGCACCTCTTTATCTTAAGCACCCATGTCTGTCTCTTCTCCCTCTGTGTTAACTCTCAAATTACCCCAGTTGTCCTTTCAAACCGTACAACTGCAGTTCAAACATAGTGCGCCCATGTGTGATAGCTGTGAACCCCTGCACACCTGGTGAAATGGCATACCACATGATACTTCAGCACTGTGGCAGCGCATGCTCGACACTCATGGCGCGGGTGGAGAGATCACTCTGCAGGTGTTCGGGGCCTGGCTACAAATGGCAGTGATGTTCAAATGCAAGAGAGACACAAGGAGACCAAGGGTGATGCCAGGCATGCAGAGGAGATGTGAGAGAGGAGACTCGCCAAACCAGTGGAGAGAACTCAGTCTGCAAATGAAAAGGGTCTGAAGGGCGAGCCTGCTGCAAAGTGTCATTGGCATCTCTAGCACCTATAAACCAGCCTGAATTGTACCTCCCGATGCCTTATAACAGGGAGGACCACACACACCTTTACCACACAGTTCTGTCAACTCTTCTGTTCGTCCTGCGTCCCTGCCCGCATAATATAGACCACGAACAGCAGTTGGACTAATTACCGTCTAAGGTTAAGTGAGCGACTGGGTTTCTCCATCATTTTTATTCACGTTCTCCTTCCTGTGCCCCATCTCCATTATTTATTAAACATGTTGCTTTTAAAGCGAGTCGCTGTGCATTTTGAGCCATGGGATCGTCCTCCCAGCATTATCAAATTCGCCTCAGAAATGTGCATGCGTCCTGAAGATGTGAGTGGTTAAATTATTAATCCCTCCCACACCACACACAAAAATCAGTTGCGTGTGTGGAATGCCTCTGCTCGGTGTCTTGGCAGTTCATCTCCGATGGTCTCTGCCTTGCCCTTTCGGGAGACCAAGTCCGTTATTTATTATCACGGCATTGTTCCAATCTTTCAGTTCAGTAAAGCCTGGTTTTATGCAGATTTGGTTCACGTGGTTTCGATTTTACACAAACAAGTTTCCTGTATACCGATCTCTTTTTACGTGGATTAGGTCTTTCTTACACGGTATTTTCCCCCTGGTGCCTGTCGGTATTCTTCTTCCTCTGCAGTGGTGTCGTGTAACACTACGAGAATGAACAATAACAAGTCTGGAAACGGTGATGGTTCACGTGCAATGTACACGGTTCGCCTTTTTTTTTATTTTTTGACCTTCGAGGGACGCCACGGGCAAACTGGGGGAATCGGGAAAAACGTAAATGATGAAAGTTGTAGTATTCGAAGAGCACTACTTGCATACCAACTTTCATTTGAAACAGTTGAAAACCCCAGAAGCTCGATGCCCAATTTTATTGATTTTTTTGACATTTTCTAAGTTCGTGACCTTGTGACCTTGACCTTGGGACGAAAATGAAAAATCGAGCTCCGTGGGGCTATGCAGGTGCCATTGGGCTAACCAAATACCGAAACCCCAGCCAGATTCGCAAACCCCTCGGAGAAGATGTAACTTGAAACCGGCTACCCCCTAAAACACGTTTTTTGGGCGTGGCTCCACCATAATGGGCGCAGCACGCCCATTCTCCAGAAACACAACTAGATCATGATATAAACCTCGCACCCTAATTTTATCAAGATCGGATCAAAACCCACGGAGCTATGCTCGGGACAGACAGACACACACCCTAATGAATATAGTGGTCACTTGCTCGTGAACCAATTGGAGTTAGTTCGTCGAAGGTCGAAAACCCAGTTCGATTCCCACAACTTTGAAAATTTGGCCTTTGTGAACTTTAAAGGTCAAAGGTCAAGGATTATGACCTTTGGTGCAAAACTTCCTCTGGAACATTCCAGGAACAATATAAGGTCATATAGGCTATATGGCATTTTCGCACTCCTCGGATTATCCATACTTTGATGAAATCAGCGTAAAAAAAACTTGAAGGGGTCACCACGGGCAAGGTGTTCGAGATAGAGCAAAATGGTTTCAAGAATTTAAGGCCTGTCACACCTTGACGATTAGCCAGCGTATGCCTGACGTATGAAATTGGCTAAAACGCTGGCACACGTCGAATACGTTATGGGTAAGTTTGTATACGTTAAGAGCACGCTGGCATACGTCATAGTACGCTGGCATACGTCGTAGTACGCCGAGCTGTTAGACAAATTTTCCATGCTTGAAATTTTTCGACGTATGCCAGCGTATGACTCACACGTTCCGCATAACGCTGGCCATAAGTGTAGGCACGTTACGCGATTGTTGACACACGTCGACACACGTTACTTGTAAGTTACTCATAAGTCGAAACACGTCGAGGTAACGTTTAGCGTACCGAAACTTATTTCTAACCTATGAGTAACGTCTTGTACTCACGTTACGCGATCGTTGACACACTCGACACACGTTACTTGTAAGTTACTCATAAGTCGAAACACGTCAAGGTAATGGTTAGCGTCAGTGTTCCAGACTCCCTGGTTTTTTTTTTTCTTCTTCGGTAGACGGTGATGTTGACACTTCGATTTCTAGTGCGGTTATAATATAATATAATTAATAGGCTGCCGCTCAACGATTTAAATCATAACCGCACTAGAAATCGAAGTGTCAACAATCACCGTCATACCAAAGAAAAGAAAAAAAAAAAAACAGGAGTCTGGAACACTGACGCTAACCATTACCTCGACGTGTTTCGACTTATGAGTAACGTACAAGTAACGTGTGTCGACGTGTGTCAACGATCGCGTAACGTGCCTACAACTTATGGCCAGCGTATGCGGAACGTGTGTCATACGCAGAGTACGTTGAGAATTTTCAACATGCTGAAAATTTCTCATCGTACTCGGCGTATGACGACGTATGCCAGCCTGCTCTTAACATATACAAAACTTACCCATAACGTATTCGACGTGTGCAGCTTGGTTCGGCAAATTTTTCATACGTCGGCATACGCTGGCTAAAACGTCAAGGTGTGACAGCGGCTTCACACTTCGATGTCTAGTGCGGTTATGATTTGAATCGTCGAGCCACAGCCTATGAATAGACTACGCCACGTGATAGTCGGCGATACGCTGCCGCGCGCTATGCATAAGTTAGACTATCGTTGGGCATAGGTTGTGAACGCCGACACACGCTCAGCATTCGTTGGT
>CM068953.1:27662665-27681898 GCA_035128595.1 Eptatretus atami | reverse complement strand
ATTTTCATACCTTGCCATACGCTGGCTAAAAAATCAAGGTGTGACAGCCCCTTTAGGTGGGGAATGACCTCAATATTATGCATAAAAAATATTGTCATCCTAGCTCTCAAAGTTTGGGCGGTCGTATGATTTTTATGTCAAAATTCGCAATTTTCTAAGTTTTTGACCTTGACCTTGGAATGAAAATGAAAAATCGAGCGCCGTGGGGCTATGCAGGTGCCATTGGGCGAACCAAATACCGAAACCCCTGACAGATTCGACAAACCCCCTCGGAGAAGATGTAACTTGAAATCGGCTACCCCCTAAAAACACGTTTTTTGGGCGTGGCTCCGCCGATAATGGGTGCAGTACGCCCATTCTCAGGAAAACACAACTCGATCATGATATAAACCTCCCACCCAAATTTTATCAGGATCGGACCTTTCCCACAAACATCTGCAGATTTTGTACCCCAAATTCGCAAAAATAAAATCAATTTGGGAAAATCTTATTATTTATCCCTCCTAGTTAAAACGCCAATCACTAATAATAAAATTATTCCTATTCACATTTTTCTAAAATTTGACAAGAATTTATCCAAAACATTTGGGAGTTTTGTTCCTTACCTGGTGAGGGGCGCGGGGTCGTCGTTCTTATTCGTTTCTCACCCCATTGCCAATGAAAAGGGGTTTTTTTTTTTGGGCCCGTCCTGGGTTTTTTGGTTCACTTGTTTTAAGCCCTTTGGAAAAAACCCAGTTTCAAAAGTTTGGTGAACGATCCCCCCCCCCCCTTTTTTTTCCAATGCAGGGCCCCCCCCTCGACTTGGTTTATTGGAAAAAAATTTTTTAACGATTATGAAGTTTTAAAATATTTCATTTAACCAAAGGTTCCTGGGAGAAAAAACGGCCAAATGGGTTTTCGCAACGAAAAGCGGGGATATTTGATCGATGGTCTAATGATTTTTTGGTTTTCAGAATTTTCGGGAAGGAATGGGAAGAAACCCAATGTTTGATAATTTTGGATAAAAACCCCAAAGTTTTTTTTTAAAGATAAAATAAATGTCCCAGACATGATGGTTGGTGTTTACGAGGTGACAGGTTATAAGCCTTGAAAAAATAATGTTTCCGAAAAACCCGGTTTTTCCGTTTTTTCAAAAATTTTTTGTTTTCAAAAAATTTTTGGAAACCTTTTGGCCATAACCCTTTTTAAAAGGTACAAAAAACATGTTTTTTGGGGTGGAATTTAAAAAATAATAGGGGAAAAAACCGGGAAAAAAAATACGGTGTGGGGGGTTTATATGCTTTATTGGATTGGTTTGTCGTTTCCGAAAAAAACTTCGTTGTCCCCGAATTTTTCACAACTTTTTTGAAAGAAAAAAATTTTTTTGAAAAACTTTTGTGGGAGAACTTTTGAAGGTCAAAGTTGGGACAATTTATTAACTTTTTTTGGTGTTTTTCAAAAATCCTCTTTTGGAAGAAAATTCCCAGAAAAAAAAAGACAAATTAATTACGTCATAATAAAGGCTTTTTTAAATGGGGGCATTTTTTTTTTCCCCCAACTTTCCTCGGAAAAATTATCCCATTACTTTTTGGAATGAAAAATTTTTCAAACAGCGCGTAAAAAACCAACTTTTTTTGGAACGGGGGGTGCCCAAGGGGCCAAGGGGTTTTTGAGAAAAAAATTTATGGAGCATAATAAATTGGGGTTTTTTTTTCAAAGAACTTTCTCTTCTTCTCGCGCGCGCACCAAAATTGACCTCGCAGAATTTTGCATGGCCCCCTCATAACACAATCATCTTCGCTCCAAGTCTAGGCCCCTCTCTTTTCTCCCAAAAAAAGTCTTCCTCCTTCTCGCGCGCCCCCGGGTTCCGTTATGAATTTTTTAATGTAAAATTTGTTTTTGCAAATTTTTTTTCTTAAGGTCTTTCGTGGAAAATTGGGGTTGGGGGGGTGAAAGGATAAAAAAAACTTGACCCTTTGGGGAAACGAAAATTGAAAATTCGAGGCTTTCCGTGGGGGCATAATTTGGCCCGGCACATTTTGGGCTTAATATCACAAATACCGAAAGAAATCCTTTGCCCAAGAAAATTCTTTTGACCAAAAACCTCCTCCCGGGAAGGAAGGAGATGGGTTTTAATTTTTGAAAAAATCGCGTACCCCGCTTTTAAAAAAACAGTTTTTTTTTTTTTGGCGTGGGCCTTCCTCCCCCCCGCCATGTGATTGGGCGAAAAAGCCAGCCCATTTCTTTCAGGAAACATAAAAAATAGAAAATCTATGAATTTTTATAAAGCTCCCCCCCAACATTTCTTTTTTTAATCCAGGGGAAATCGGAATTTTCACCCCACACCCACGCAGGCTCGCCGCGCAAGAACCAGACCAGCACACGCACCACGCCGGGTTCGAGGCCCGGGAATGATGGGGGGTTAAGTTCTTTTTCCCGACTACTCTCAAATTAGGAAAACCCCGGATCACCGCGAAATTGGTGGGGGGGCCCCCCCCCCGTTTCAAATTGGGGGGGAAAAAAAAATGGACCCCTTTGAAAGCGCGGGAATTTTTGTTTAAGAAAACCACAGAATGAAAAAAAGAAATTGTTCAATGTATTCCTAGCCCTTTTTTAAGAGGGGTTTTTTTTTTTTTTTTTTAATCTGGCCAAAATCTTGGTTCCTCTTTTTTCCCCCACCCGTTTTAAAAAAAAACAAAAATTCCCTGCTTAGAAAGGGTTTTTTTTCGGCTCCCCCCCGTTTCTTGCTTTAGCCCCCTATAAGGTCAACCGAACGCGCGCTCACACTACAAGTTCTTTCTCTCCGTTCCTCCACACCAACCTAACAAAAAGGCCAATTAACGCCATGGGAACCCCCGATCATACCCAGGTTTTTTTTTTTCCCACGCCCCCATGTAAGATATCCTGACGTCAAAGTCTCTTTGGATAGGAAATAAAATAAAACCGAACTTCGCTCTTTTTTTATTTGCTTTTTCTTTTTTGAAAAACCGGGGTCCCAATCCAAAAAGGTCTAAGTTGTTCTTTCCGCGACAACGCTCTCTCTCCACTCACGCCCATAAACCCCAATCCCCGGGGGCGTGGAAAAAAAAAATTTTTTTTGACAATTGATGGGCCCTCCCCCTCTTTGCACACACTGCTTGTTTATTTTGCTTACAGCTCTCCCTTAACCATATCGGCCCGAAATTTTTTGACTCTTCGACACAAAAATAAAATTTTTTTAATGATTTTTTCGAAAAAAAATTTTTGTTTTTCAGTCCCTCCCCGTTTTTGCTTATAAAGAGCAACGTGGTGGGTCCGAAATTAATAAAGGCCTACTTTTTTTTCCTTCATTTTGCCACAAATATTAAGGGGGTGCTCATGGTAAACCTGAAAAAACCGTACCCAAACCAAGTCTTTCCATCGAAAAAATTTAGTTGGTTTATTTAAATGGAAAAATCCGCCATTGTTGTACTAACTGGAAACTCGGCCCTTTTTTTTTTTAAACACACCTTACTTTGAGAAATTGTTAAATATGGGGTGAAAAAATCTCCCAAAAAAACAAAAATTTGGGGAAATATTTTTTTTTTTTTTACTACTTCGATCCCGATATACCAACCAAGAAAAACAGAATAATAGACGGGGAAAAATTTATTGAAAATATAAGGGGGAAAAGAAAAAAGAAAAAAAAAAAAAAATCAAAAAAATTTTTTAGAAAAAATTTTTTTTTTTCCCCCGACTGAAATTTTTTCGAAACTTAGAAACCAACAAAAGAAACCAGACGAAAAAAAAAAAACCGAAAACACACACCCATTTACCGGGAAAATTAATGGTTTTGGGATCCAAAATTTTTATGGGGGGAAAATTCGTCGGGAAAACCAGAATTTTTATAAAAGCTAAGTGGGGTGGGGTGGTGGCCGTCCCTCCATAAACTTCCTAAAAACCTAAATAAACTTGCAGCTGAAAAAAACTTTCTTTTTTGCCCTTTGGCCATGACTTAAAAAGGAAAATCCAAAAAAAGATTTTTTTTGGCCCATAAAAAAGTTTGGGGAAAAATGGGGTTTTGTTTTTGGGGTTTTAATTTTGAAACCCCTTTTTTTTTTTTTGAAAGGTTTTAAATTAAAAGCGGCCCTTTTTTTTTAATTTTTATTTATTATCCTTTCACCAGGGGCCCGATTCTCCCCCCGTTCGGTCCCCCCGTGTTTTTCCCCTGGGGGGGTTTTTCCAGGTGTTTTTCCGGGTTAATCCTGCTGGGTTTTGTAAGCTTTGCCCAATGTTTTTTCCCTGGGCCTCCTAACATTGTCTCGAGAACCTTTTTTTTGGGGGAAAAAAAAACAGGCCCCCCCGAACGAAAATTTTTTTTCCCCCTAATGGAAAAAAATTAAGTTTCCAAACTTTTTCACTTTTTTTCCACCTCACTCTAATTTCGATTGGTGCCTTTTTTTTTCAAATCAATCCACGAATGAAAAATGTTTGTTTTGTTTTTTTTTACTTTCCGCTTTTTTTTTTTGTAAGTTAAATTAAAGTTTTTTTTTCCAAATTTGAATAGGGCTTTTGGAGTGGATTGTTTCATAACATTTATGAAAAAAAAAAAAAAAAGACCGATTTTTCCCCCATGGAATTTCCTCTTTCACCGGGGAACTTAAAATTTTGTTTAAAGTTTTTATCATCGAAATTAAAAAAAAAATACGGTTTTTAAGATTCGGTAATAATGGTTCCCTCCCCCCGAAGAACTTCTTAGTTGCCCGAAAAGTTGGTCGGTTTCCCCTGCACAAATAAGTTTTCCCCGATAAAAAATGGAAATGGGAAAAATTGATTGAAATGAATTGCCCACATGGTGTCCCCGGGTCCCCGTGGGAAATTCGTTTTTTAAGGGTAAAGAACAAATTTTGAAAAAATTTTTTTTGGGAGGTTTGGGGTGGGGTTTTTGGGTTCGGTCCTGACTGTTTTTAACATGGGGTTTTTTTTAAAAAAATCATATAAGTTTTAAAAAAAAGGGGCCCCCGGTGCCCTGCCGTGGCCTTTTTTTGGGTGGTTCTTTCCATAATATGGGGTTTTGCCAGAAAGTGGAAAAAAAAATGGGAAAGCCCTTTCGTGTGGGGTGTTTGGTTTGGTGGGTGGGGGTTGGGGGTTTTTTTTGGGGGTTTGGGTTTGGGGTGGGGTTTGTTTTGTGAGTTTGGTGTGGGGGTTTTGGTTTTGGGTTTGGGGTTGGGTGGGGGTTTGTGGGGCTGGGGTGGTTTCCCAGAAAAGGTTTGGAAATGGAAAAAAAAAGTCCCCCCCTCCAAAGGCTTGGGGGGGGGGGGGCTTTTCAAAGGTTTTTTCCACTTTTCATTCCCGGGTAAAAGGGGGGGTCCAAATGAAAAAAAATACGGAAACCAAAGCCCCCTTGGTTTTGGGGGGAATTTTCCCCTGGTTGTTTTAAAAGTTTTGTTGCCCCCGGTTTGGGGGCCCCTTCTCTTGTTTCAAGGGATCCGTTTACTGATCCCGGTCTAGGTGAACGCCTTTTTTCCCAATGAAAGTTTTTTGATTTTTGTGTTTTAGATTTAAATTTTTCAATAAGGGGGAAATTTGGGTTTTTTTTGGTATTATCCTTTTTCTGTGAGGGTTTGTTTCTTCGTGCCATATTTTCCCCATGAGGTTTTTCTTCCCCTCGTTCTCACCCATATCAGTTACTTTCGCGATAATAATTCCTGGGTGTGGGGGCAAGTTTTCCTTTGATTCGCTTCTTTTTGTGACACGCCGGCAATGCACAAACGAGAAATCTTTTTTTTCCACACTTTTTTCAATTTGCGGCCTCTTTGAACAAAACACAACCGAAATTGAAGAGGTTTCTTGAGGATATTCATTCCTTTTTTGGGGGTCCGGGTTGCAACGTTTCTTTTCTGACTCACCACCTTGACAATTTCCTCATTCTATTTCTGTTCTTGGCATTGTTGGTTATTCGGTAATGTAGTGGGGTTAATCCGCAGAAAAAAAACGAAATTATACCTCCAAACCAAACCGCAGTTTACTGGAAACAAACTAGAAAACAAAAACTGGCTGTACCTTCGCACAGGCCGATTTCGTCAAATATCAATTCCGGCCCTTAAGCTTCTGTTTCTTCGTTCTCTGTGGTCTAATATGGATATTTTACTCTGTGGCAATGTATCACCCGAGAGTGTTCCTTTTGACGGTTATTAGATAAAAAATATCTGGGGTTCCCACCTGTCCGCATTGCAATTGCACTCTTCTGTTCTTGTCGGGCGATATTTTCGGAAAATGGGGTCTGATTACACACCCATAAACAATGAAAACAATAGATGAGGACCCAACGAAGGAAGACGCAGCGCCACGGGAATGAATCAACAAGGACGGCATCTCCTAGATACATGGCAGAAGGTAATATCCCCATAAAGTTTTTCCCGTACGTTGCAATAGCACAAACATGAACCGTGGCAAATTTATAAAAAAGCACAAGTAATAATTTAAAAATCACTATATATTCAACAGAAAAAAACCAGACTACTATATCGAATAACTTCGACATACACGGACCACTTTATAATCAATTCTATTCACGAGTAGCTTTGCCTTTGTGCGACAGTTGACAATCATGCACGTTTTATACTCAAGAAGCTCAAAATACTTATTGATTATGTCTTATCTTCCCCACACGTCGGGGACCTCCCTTCGCCCGACTCGGCTTTTTGCCCTCCTCCTGTACTCCCCCGCTCTGTGTGTTTTTTGGTTCGGTTCGTGTGCGCCAAAATACCACAACTGGCGCGGTTCTTTTTGCGTCTTCTCTTTACCGTTGTCCTCAGGAACCGCAGCCTATTGGCCCCTAATTTGCGTAATTTCCAAGTGTCCCCTCCTACAGATTACCTCCAGATTTCGACCAAAATCTTGGCACCGATAAGAGGATGCACATCTTTCTTGTGAGCCTTTGACAACCTGCGACAAGAGAGAGGAGCCGAAACACAAATGCACGAGGAAGCAACGAGGGAAACGGACGACGTTTTGGAAATTGACACCAGAAGACCCAGAAACCATCAACAAGCCGATACTTTACTGGTAGTATAGAGCACCAAAGCACCGAACGACGACACACCAGACTCACCAGGCGCGCGGCTCTTCGTTTTTGAAAACTTTTTTCTAAAAGGGAACCACGTCACCAGAGGGAAAATCCACAACAAGGGTCTTATCCCCCCAGCCCCAAACCTCTTAAAATCCGCTTAACCCAACCAAAACCAAGACTACCCCTCCCGGCTTTTTCCTTTTTTTCCACCCTTTGGTCTTTTCCAGGCGCGTGCTTCTTCCCACAAAAAGAATCGTCTCGGGTTATTGCAAGGGAGGCGCCTCAAAAAAATATTTCCGGTTCTCTTTTGCGGCCACACAAGACGGTTCGTGGGGAAATGTTGGCTAAAAGGCGAAGCCGGTCAACGAAAACTACTTCGTTTTCAGGCAGTATGCATATGTTTTGCACCCAGATACGAGAAACGTAACATTTTCTTTGTTAGGATTGCTAACGCAAAAACTCTGTTGTTTGTATCCGTCGGGTGGAATTTTGTGGGCGGGTGTGAAAAAGCTGCGGTGTGGCCTTTTGACAAATGGGTGGGCTTTTTTTTAATTTTTTTTTTGTTGCGTGTTTTTTATATGTTGGTTGTCTGTGTAGCTGGTGTTGTGTTGTGTGGTTGACGTGAAGTTGTGTTGTGCGAAAAGAAGCGTATAAGAAAACGCGTGAAACTCAAAGAACTGAGTCCCGAATTACACCACATTTAACATCTCTCCGAAACAATTTGGTTTAAAGGGTGCTATAACCCAATGTACTTAAAAAGAAGCTCACCAGACCTGAGGGTTGCGAATCAGAGTACCGAACACTACCTATCTCATGTCTTCTCCCTTTTGCCCTTGTAAAACAGACCCAGTCGCATACACATAGCGACAACCCTTCAACCGTGGTTGGCTTTTCATTGAGTTTTCTCTCTCTCGTATTGTTTTTTCTTCCTTCGCACAACCGACGTACACCCCGGATGGCACACACCCATGGACTCGGTTTTCTTCTAATATTTAAATATCCTTCCACAGTAGGGGAGGAAGTGACTTAATATCTTAACCCACCCAAATGCCCATCCCTCAACATATTGTGAACACCACGCCCCGGCGCACACGATCAATCACCGAATAAGACACAATACAGATGATGTTCAAGTAATTTTATCATCTAACATCGTGAACCTTATCCCCCCCAATAAAAATAGACCCACTATACGTATTTTCGTTCTTCAACATACAACGGCACTTGGCAGGGTGTATAAAGCCTGTCCAAACACTAGCATCTCTGAGATTAATATATCTGTTTGCATTTTTTTTTTCGGTTTCTTTTGGGTTCTGCGATAGCTTGCCACGCCCCTCTGCAGCCTGCCCATCTCGATACAGCTTTGTGCTGCCGCAATATGTTTTTTGCCCCCTACCGTTACAGCTCCCTTTGCGCACTGACTCAGAACAAGGGGCACATCCAAGTGCTATCCCAATTGAATACTGCAAACGCAAGTTGCATTTTGGGCAGCATCAAACAGGCAGGTCAATCGATGTCCCCATTTACTATTATCTGCCCTCCTTTTTTGCCAGTCCAAACCAGCTTTCTGAATTCAATCCGTCGTCCTGCTCCGGAAACACCTCCAGAGAAATGTCTGGTTCTCACAGGCCTTGCGCAGAAACACACACAGTGCACGATCCGTCCTGTCCACTAGTCCTTGTCATTTTACAGCACTCAGATTATCTCCGCGTGTCTACAGGCTGCAGAAAACAACATGCTGTGATTGTAGGGTTGCTCGTCCTTCCCTTTCTGCCTCTTATTTCGCAATCTCTATCGGTGCCGTATTGGTCACCCTCTGCTTTCTCTTTGGGCCACCGCTGTTAAGTCTTTCGCCCGTTATCCATCCTTTCCCCTTATCTGTTCCCCTTCCCCTTACTCTTTATCCTCGTTCTCTTCGCTTGTCTTTTGCCACCTTTGTTCTTCCAGCACGCCATCCTCCCCACTCCTAATCAAAACCCAATTTAGCCCCAACTAATTGGGGGGGTAGGTGAGCCACTTCTCCACACCATGAAATCGTCCCCTAACTCCCTTACAAAGCCTATAAATTTTCGATTTAAACCAATTCCAATCTATCAGCTCGTCCCAAAAAAGTGTAGTGACTAGCTGAAAACCTTTAAGCTCCACCACCATGAACAAACAAATATTTGATTTAATGGACCACGCTCGCTAGTGTTCAAAGACCAATCAACAGGAATATTTCTACATGATGTTCCTCTCAAAAAAAAGTTTTTTCCAATTAACCTTAACTTGTCATCGAAGCATTACCTTCTCTATTAATGTGGCCCCCAAATGTTTTCGTCAACAAACAACACCTTGAATTGGACAAGTAATTCGGAAGACAAGTAGCGCGTTACACCCTCGCTGCGCGCTGCTCAACCCCCCACCCACAAATAAAACCCTATACCCTGCCCAGTAACTTAAACACCTTTGGTTCTGGTCTTTGCTAACCAAGCCTCCGCTTGTTTAAACATTTCACTGTTACACAACACAAGATCCCAAGTCCCGCCGGAATATAGTTGTCATCCAAAATGAAATGGATTAAACAAAACAGGAAAGCAAAAAACAATTATTATAATACTCCAATCGACCACACTCTGCACTTCTGCGAGACAGAATCGAAAAACACGAGAAAGGTTATGTCAACAGACACATCTCAACATGCAGCAAATTCCTCCTCTTCAAACGATGGCACCCCGCACACACGCCTCGAAGCCTACCACCCTAAACACGGAGTCCCGCCAGAATTTCCCCGAAATCAACACGGCAGTGGCGCCCGGCCCGGCCGGAGGCACCGCTGCCCACTACGCACGCCAACGCGCCCGCCCCGCAACCCCCAAAAGCCCCGGCCGACCCCCGGGGCCCTCCAACACTTACGCAATTCCGCCCAGGCCGGGGCCACTACCGACACCGCCGGACACCACGAACTCACTCAGCGACAACGCCCACGCGCAAAGGCTCGCAACCCCTCAAAACGTTCAGCCAATCCCACCAACACAAAACACCTCCATTGTCAAGACTACCACGAACTCACCTACACGACACCGGTCGGGAGATTCACTCCCCCAAATCACGCACAGCATCCCAGGTCACTCCAATACACAACCCGCTAGGCCCAACATCAACAACACCGGCCACTCAAACGGCACCAATTCTCAAACACACTCATAGCGATCCGCCATCGTAAAACATAACCCTAATCCGCTGGCTCCAGGCACTACTTACACAAGGCAACTCCTTGTAACACTACTACAACTACGGCCCCACTACACACTACACTCTGCACGTCCCGCAACTAAAACATTCCACCTAAAAGCGTAACAAATACTCTAACTTTAAACCATTCACGGACCCTATGCCAAGAGACGTACCGCTCCGACCAAGAACGTCTTGCAAGCTAACACCCTTCCTACATTCACCGTGCCATAAGGATCTTTCACACAGACCCTGATCCTGTACCCAAAGCGAGCCTCCGGTAATGGGGCCAACCGGCAGCACCACCCGGCAACTTTTCAAGCCGTCGCACTTTGCACTTCCGAGACGCATGCACTTCAACGCGTACCTCGCTCGTGACACACCCGCAGGGATTACCTACCCGCGCCGGATGCCAACCCTTACGTTCAGCCATACTCACCATCGCACCCCCAAATAAACACCCCGCACCAGGCCCCACTGCGAACACAGGTCCCCGGCTAACTACTAACTAGCGTGGAGAACGTCGTCCAAAATCCGTCACTGCTTAGACTTGCCCGCGGACCCAAATCCACCGCTGGCGTGTTCGGGGAACGGGGGGTGCTTCACTGCCACCCACTCCCCCGCAACGACACGAGGCTCGTGCCTGTTCACCAGCAAGGGACGCCCGCGCGGTGACCACTCCCTCAATACAGATATCAGCGCTACCCGGCCCTTCGCATCGCGTCATCCGTTTCCACACACGACACACGCTCACACACCCACTCCACAACTCACATCACCACACACGCAGCTCACCCCGATGCCCACCGAGATCCCTTACCTCAGAGACTCACACACACTCTCCTCACCACGCCTCCCACCACACCCAACTTCCACTCACAGTTCGCCACGACCACCTGCCGAAACCGCACCTCACACCCAAACGCACACCCACCACACACTGGGATCCGTGTCCAACCCGGTCTATAACCCCAAGACACTGCACTATCCCCAGCATCGTCCTCAAACCGCCTCACACCGACCACCTGTCGGATTCTGCCAGGGGCAACTCCCCCCCTCCTCCGAGGCGCCATCCAGCTCTCACCCGCCACCCCATCCCAGCTCACATCCTTACTGCCACTACTTCGTGGTTGGTTTGTTCCTTAACGCCCGCCAGTCAACCATCACCCATTCCTTTCTCCATTCATACATCGTTATCTGGTCTCTGAGTTCCATCCTCTGACCAAATTTCACCCTTCATTAATTCAAAACTGATAGTTGTTCTTCTCCACCTCCTCAATCTCCCATCTTCAACTCATCGTCTCTCAATTGGTCATTTCCTCCTGGGTGTTCATTCGGCTCTCTTCTCATTACCCTCTCTCCTCTCTCTCTCCCTCCCATTCATGCTTAATTCATTGGTTATCTCTCCTTGTTCTTTCTGCTCTAATACCCTTTCTCCTCTCCCCACTTTTTTGGCTTCATCTTATCCTTTTTCATTGTTGGCTGTCCACACGCCGCTGCCCCCTCTCATTTCAAGGTTTCCATTGTTAACTTCTATTGCTTCTGCACCTTTGCATCGCCACGCCTTTTCTCAAATTGCAACCTTGGCTCATATCTTTGGTTTTATCCATTTACTCTCTTCTTTACTCTCAATCTGTTGTCATTTCACTCTCCCGATTCTCCTCCTGCCATTCCTCCTCATTCTCCTCGATTCAATATTTATCTTCGGTTCATTTCCAAATTCATACTCTCAAGTTTTTATCACTGCTTCTGCCTCGTCGAATCTCTTATCTTTCAACTGAACAGACTTCCTTCCATTCTGTTCTTTTATTCGATTCAGCTGCATCTGGTTCCCTCATCTGTAACTGGTATATCTTCATTGGCTATCGTTCTCTCCTAATCTGTTCTTCAGACTCTTCCGTGTTCCTCATTCTGCAATCTCGCGGTTCCTCCATGATCGATTCTTCTGGTCGCATGCTTCCACATATCTGCTGCTCTCATTCTATCTGCCTTTCATTCCAGCTGTCAGTCTTACAACGGTCCTTAACGTTCATCCGTATCTTCTTCCTTCAACATCCCAGCCGGTTGTAATTCTGTCTCTTGTGTTCCTGACTCAGTCTTCACTCTAAATCTTTCTACATCTCCGCACAGCCGACTTCTTGCTTCTAACTGTTGCCACTGCCTGGTGTGCTACAGTCTTCCCAGTCCCTGCTCCGTTTTAACCTCCTCCACTATCAACTTCCTTCGTCATGTTTCAACTTTCCACACGCCACGAATTCCTTCGTGCACGTCCTAACCAATAAATTTTCCCTCTCGTTACCGGGGCACTTTTCCGTCACCTCCACACTTACTTCGCCCAACCTCCTGCCAATATTTTTCCACCCCCTTCACGCGGCCGACAACACGGCAACCCCTCAGCTCGTCGCTTCCACACGTTGGTCTTCATACACTCCGTGATTGTCATGCCCGCCAGCAGCTCGCCCATTGCTGCATTTCACCCCAGCATTTCTTTATCTCCTCATCGTTTTTGTTTGTTTCCATTGATGTTCCATCCATCTTTTCGTTATTACCATCCATTTGGCAGTTCATTGTTCGTTTTTGTTGTTCATCGCTTCACTCTTATTCGTTTCATTTCGTTTTATTTGTGTCATTGCTGCTTCAAATCCGCATGCCTGCAAAACATTACCTGCCGCACGTTAAGTGGTCCGGAATTCGTTCACCCTCAGGCGGTCCCGCCGCGACGGGGAAGATTACAGGCGGGGTGGGGTCATACACCCGCGCTCTGCCGCCGCACGCCATTCGGCCGGTTCATTGGGGAAATTGGTCGCATAACATTCCTCATGGGTCATCACCGACATGACTATATCACTACACATAACCATACCCCCCCGTCGCCTTAAGCCACTTATCAGTAAGGGTAAATTAAACGCTCGATTAGAGGAATCGGGTCTCTTCACCCCGACCGATACGTGATTACTGGGGAGACGGATGAGATTAGACTACACCCGAAACCAGGTTCATCGCCCCGCGCGTTGCACCCACGATCGAATCGCACCGCCTCGCCCATCGGACCGACCATTCAATCGTGACCCCCGGATAAACGCCGATCCATCCGGGTGGACTGTACTCACCACAATCCATCCGCATTCTAGACCGCAGCTGCGAAAGGGAACGGCGAAAGCCGATATACCAGTACCCGCAGGTGAACTACCGGTTCGTAATCCTGCCCCAGCCGACTCGGACACGACCGCTTAACGCCGTTCCGGTAACGGATAACCGAGCTTTATCTCGGCCTTGGAAACGTTCAGATAATTACGGGCCCGCCCCACGAACCCTTTACATAACAAGATGGGAGCCAAGAAGAAGGACGCAGCGACAGGGGATAGAATAACAAACGCATATTTACACAGACAACACAAAAGCACCTGACGCAAATATAATAGCACAATAATAATTTAAAAAATGCACATATAAACAGAAAAAAAAGACGCAGAGCTCTACGAAAACGGACACACGACCAACTATAACAATTACTTCACGACTTGGCGCGACACCACACGTCACAAAACCCAAAAGAAATGAATCGGACTCCCTTCGTTTGATTCTCGGCGACCTGCCTCGCCGTGACCCCCCGACACGTTGTCGCGTAGCCTCTCGGCCCTCCCCACCGCCCAGTCGATCCTTGGACGAGCACCGGGGGACCGACAGGGAAGTCACGCCGGCCAGAGCAGCAGACAGCGATGCGGCCGAACCAGAAAGGACACAACGAACCCGGAGATGATCAAGAAAAAAAGCATCGACGACGAAGAGAAGCTCAGCCTCACCGCTCCGCGTCTTAACCCCGGCACCCAGCACCTTCTGCTCCACCCCCTTCGAGGCCTTCGAAAGGGGGGGCGTTTCCCCTCGTTCCCCCATCTCGCGTGGGAGGGGCAGCAAGGCCGTTCAACACCTTCGCGCGCACTACCGTCTCGAACCTGCTGGATGGGCCCCCGTCCCGTCTGGGTAGCGTGGGTAATGGTGCGCTGGTTGAGGTGGCGGTGCCGCGTTGTTAGAGTGGTGGCGGGTAGCGTGTGGGTGTTGGTTTGCGTTGTGACGTGAAAGTGTTGGTTCGAAATAAGCAAACAGAAAACGCCTAACAAAAGAGCAGCCGAAGAATCACATAATTCCCTCAAACATGGTGGGCTAACTAACATGACTTAAGATATATCCACCTACGACCTTAGGTTTTGCGAATTCAGACGAAAAAATATAATATATATACAATTAAGCCTGCCCCACGTCAAAAGTTAGACACCATTTCAGTTTTTTACTGAAAATTAGCAAGCAAATACAGTGATTAACTAAATTACAAAGAAAGCCTAAACTGCCAAATAAAAAAAAAATTAGGTAACCTAAAAAATGAAATAATTTAAATTAGAGTGTAAAAGAAAGCCCTTATTCTGGAATAATGGTTTGCCCACTGCAGCGTTCAGCATGAAGTAAATTAAGCTGAAAGTATTGATACTAATTCCTACAGTTCTCAACTTTTTTGGATATAACAAACCCTCTGTCCTGATATAAAGCATGTTGAACAGAAACTGTTTGCTACACCCCTGAACCATATTTGAACAATATTGACTACAGAAGTATATAATTAGCATAATAATGGCGAGAAAAGACAATTAATCAAAGGAAACAGACAGACATTAAACCTTTAAAGTTACCTTCCTTTGGAGAAATACTAACAACACAAGTGTCAGTGAAAACAAGCTTTCCCCAACATCAAAGCATGAACTTGAGGAAATCAGGGACAGTAAAGTCTGAGACGCAACCACAACACAAATAGAAGCCACTGTCTGAGAGTCAACACATACTGAATCGCGCTCACAGGACAGCATCTCATGCACACTTAAACACTGGTCGAAGGTAAGAAGTCCCGTTCACGGTGAAGAAACGTCGACGCACTTGACATTCGAGGCAAAAAAGCCAGCTAAGAATAGGCAAAATAAAAATATCCCATTCCCCCCGCGGGAAATAAAAATGGATTGCCGCATGGAGCACCACTAGGACTACTGAAAACTGGAAGAGTCTTAAGAAACCGGTAAATAAAATTTTGAAATTCGCTTCATCAAGCAGTTTTTGTACGGGTCAGTCCGGAAAAGATGTTCCTCATTGTACACCAAACTCAACCATGGAGGGAACGATGACGAGGCCTTGCTGAGTCCAGAGTTGTCGATTGACAGATACGCACGCTGAACAAAAAGGGTACCGACAGGCTTGGCAGGGCAGCATACCCCGGTCTAGCAGTTAGGGTCATGGCACATATGAAAGACCCAAAACAACCCATGAGCATGTCAGAAACATAAAAAAAACAATAAGTAGTCTCACGCATGGAATAGCATGGCCAGTCCCAACTTAAACCCATCAAGTCTGGGTTTTGGGATGAACGACAGAAAGGTGAAAATTCAAAGCAACCTAACAATACAGACACATTGGGGGGAACTTTCCTGTGAACATTTGGGAAGATACTTCCGAACAGATATAATTGAACTTCAATTGTGTGAAAGAAATGCCACTGAGTATGTTCATCTTAATGCACAAGTTCTACTTAATTCAAAAATAGATCTAAATTTTCTATCCAAACAGTCCAGAT
Source organism: Eptatretus atami (assembly GCA_035128595.1). Lineage (NCBI taxonomy): Eukaryota > Metazoa > Chordata > Myxini > Myxiniformes > Myxinidae > Eptatretus > Eptatretus atami. The sequence continues at coordinate 27,666,065 of CM068953.1, read as the reverse complement.
TTCTTTTATCTGCAAGGCTTATTGTCTATGCTATCATTTAATCATTGAAACATTATAGGCTAAATTTAGTAAATAACGGAATAAAAAGGGGGTGTCCTAAGAATCAGCACTGGTAAGATATTGATATATAATAATAATAAAAATATATTATAATAAACAATAATAAAATATTTTGTTACAAAAAGTAGAGCAACAACAAAGTGCCTTGACACCCAAAGAAAAGAGACACACGGTGTTGCCATACGTAGAAATCTGATCCTAAATTTATCAAGACAGCGCCGTTGGATCAGTTCTACATGTTGAGGGCCCATCCATATTGGAAATATGACAGCATATCAATGTGATGTGACCTGGTCGATATCTTGAAATCTAGAATATCTTTTTGGATACAAGATCCAAGAGCATGGGCAAAACTCCTTCGCTAAAGCATATTTCTACCTGAGCGAATACGGATACCATGCCTCCACATACATCTCGCCTGCCTACACCTATCTAAGTCAAAAAGCGAAGTAATAGATAATCATTCAAAATATTATACTCTTTACAGTTTAAGACTCGCCGCTCCGGAACCGGCCAACCTCCAACTCGGACAGACACCTACTATTATGCCAGATTTGGTCGAAAACATAAAAACAACATTTATGGAATAAAACCAACAAAAAAAAACAGAAAGCCAGAAAATAATTGATGCATTCACTCATTTGGATACATTCCATTCATTCATATCAGTGAATGTCAACACTGGGAAATAGCGGAGATATCGTAAATTTTACAATAATGGAAATAAATTTATAAATTAAAAACATATAATAGCAAATAACAACTCGTCACTGCGAATCAAGTGTATGAAAGAGAAAAGAAAAAAAAAGAAGAAGAGAAGAGAGAGAAGAAAAAGAAAGAAGAAAAAGAAGAGAGAGAATGAAGAAAGAAGAAAAGAAAAGAGAAAGAAGACGAACAGAGACAGAACAACGACAAGACAACAAACACACACAGAGCAGTAAAGAGAGCAACCAAGTATAAGAGATATGCACTTTTATGAGAGGGGGAGTGAGGAGGGACATAGTGAGAGACAAGGTGGGGTTGAGAAAAAAAAAAAAACAGTAGGTGGAGGTGGTAAGAGAATAATTGACCTTAAAACAAAAATAAAATAACAACAAAGTTTGAAGTAACTTCTGCACATTGCAAAAAGTTGGCATCCTTCCAAAATATTTGTGGAAAAAAACCAAAAAGGAAGCCTGTGGTTAGCGGTTTAGGGTGCGAACTGGGATCTCGGTCCGATTCAAGCCCCGTTGGCTCTGAATAATACCGCGGTGATCAGCTTACCGAAGGATCACAAAAATGATAGAGTGTACTGGGGGAAATGCAAGCTCCTGAAACCAATGTGCAACAGCAGCAAGAAGTGCACTTGAAAGAAAAACCAAAAGCATCACGAAAACATTGGGGGGGAATTAAAAGCTCAACGACGCCTATGCATTCGGTGCCATGAACACGAAAACAAAGCATTCGACCATTACATACCGTGCAAAAAACAGAAGAAGGCATTGTAATGAGGCTGATACTGTGATGTTGACTAACAGCAAAATACCAGGAAAACACAAATACAAACTCAACATGAAGTAAAAGACGGATCAAAGAATCCAAAGCGTACAGTGATGACGAAGAACCCCATAGAATTATGAAAGAACCCACAGAGATATTACAAACAAAACATCCCTGGAATATGCTACAAACAAACTTCAAGTTGAAAGCCTCCTGCCCAAACGATCCTGAAGAGCCCACGAACAAAACTTAAAAAAAAAAAACTTCACAGCTGGTCGTAATCATGACCCCTTTACCGAAATGAAGTGATACTTGGAGCCCACTGAGACTCCATTCAACATTCGAACCCGGAACAACACAACACACACACACACAAAGCACACACACACACACACACACACACACACTAGCTCATTCCACTTGTCTGACCATATATGGATACCAATCAAGCACCAGTCCACCCTTTACCTATATTAGATTTCCGTAATACGATTCCAGGACCGACACACCACCTCCAACATTGTTATTACCTTAAACGATTCCACACCGACACATTGGATTCATCATTCATTCATTCATTTATGAAACTACAAGGAACCGACACTTCGGCCTATATCCGGAACATACCGATCCTAAAAAGAATAATATTCGAGATAAACTAATTAGTCCGTAAAGAGATCAAAAATCGTCTCATAATTATTAAATCACCCAAGTCTCCGATTGAAAACTTATAGTATACAAAGCGAGTACACAACGATTCTCGTGATGATGAATAAGCAATCGATAGATGAGGAAAGTGAAAATAGACTAATTCATTAGAAATCTTGCGCATTCAACGTCGAGACATGTTGAGCAGGCCAAAATACATGCAGCTACAAACCAGCGAGGTACCAGAACGCACTAAACCCAGCCACGTGTGGCCGAGGATCGCTGATGAAGATATATTAAATAAAGGTTAAATTACTCAAAATGGGTGTTTAATAAACCCAAACACCCAATTCACTCTTCACTCTGGCGTTTTAGGATGCAACAAAAGTTTCAGGCTTCGAGGTTAATAGATTATGAGGACACACACATGGCCTGATTAATTGTTACGAGTCAGTAAGCCAATATCGTTATGGGGTGTGTCGCGTCTGTCTGTTGTAGCGAATAGCGAAAAAAAAATTTTCAAAAAATTTTTTTATTTTTTTTCTTCTCCTCATTATAGTATTCGTCGATATTTGATCTGTTGGTACGATCTCGTCCAGAAAAAAAAAATTCAATTTTTTTTTTTGAGATTTGTTTCTACCATATACAGGTATTAACTGGCATTAGTAATAAATGGACTCAGTTAACAATGGCGATCGATAAACTTGGTGGTAAGGTCATACATGACATGTGTGCAAAGAAACGTGCTATGGAACACGTTGCCTACAACGGGACTGAATTTTTAAAATCAAAAAAATTTATTTTCGAAAATCAAAAATCGGGCATGAGCGACTGTGCTACATCACCATGTCAAAATTCCAAACCGATCCTATAAAACGTCGAAAGAGACTTGGAAGAACCCTGGTCAACAACACATAAAAAAACGAGTCGTATATTCAAGACGATCAGATATCAGTAAATGGTATGGTCGGTTCATGTATTTCCTAGTTATGATTGAGAAAAGAAGTTTGCTATGGACCCCTCGTGCCTAGCAACGGCCGAAAACTCAAATGGTTTCTTTTAACGGCGCAATAAATCTGCAGCATTACCTGAAGATAGAATATGAATTCTTTTTAATCCTCAGCGTATCCATTGAACGGCCACGCTCGTTCTATGATATCGTCTACCCATGTCCGCCTTACAGTTGCCTGTCGTCCGACAAGCTACGGTTTGA
>CM068953.1:27635458-27662640 GCA_035128595.1 Eptatretus atami | reverse complement strand
TCTCTGCTGTCCTGAGCATAGCTCCGTGGCTTTTGATCCGATCCTGATAAAATTGGGTGGGAGGTTTATATCATGATCGAGTTGTGTTTTCCTGAGAATGGGCGTACTGCACCCATTATCGGCGGAGCCACGCCCAAAAAACGTGTTTTTAGGGGGTAGCCGATTTCAAGTTACATCTTCTCCGAGGGGTTTGTCGAATCTGTCAGGGGTTTCGGTATTTGGTTCGCCCAATGGCACCTGCATAGCCCCACGGCGCTCGATTTTTCATTTTCATTCCAAGGTCAAGGTCAAAAACTTAGAAAAATGCGAATTTTGACATAAAATCATACGACCGCCCAAACTTTGAGAGCTAGGATGACAATTATTTTATGCATAATATTGAGGTCATTCCCCACCTAAAGGGCTGTCACACCTTGATTTTTAGCCAGCGTATGGCAAGGTATGAAAATGTATGTAAAACGCTGGCGTACGCTGAACTATTGATGTTTTAAAAAAGTTTTGGGCGTATAATAAAGTGTTGGACGTATGCATAACGTATTAGTAATGTACACAGAACGTTTCAATACAAATAGATAACTTATACCAACGAATGCTGAGCGTGTTGTCGGCGTTCACAACCTATGCCCAACGATAGTCTAACTTATGCATAGCGCGCGGCAGCGTATCGCCGACATCACGTGGCGTAGTCTATTCATAGGCTGTGGCTCGACGATTCAAATCATAACCGCACTAGACATCGAAGTGTGAAGCCGCTGTCACACCTTGACGTTTTAGCCAGCGTATGCCGACGTATGAAAAATTTGCCGAACCAAGCTGCACACGTCGAATACGTTATGGGTAAGTTTTGTATATGTTAAGAGCAGGCTGGCATACGTCGTCATACGCCGAGTACGATGAGAAATTTTCAGCATGTTGAAAATTTCTCAACGTACTCTGCGTATGACACACGTTCCGCATACGCTGGCCATAAGTTGTAGGCACGTTACGCGATCGTTGACACACGTCGACACACGTTACTTGTACGTTACTCATAAGTCGAAACACGTCGAGGTAATGGTTAGCGTCAGTGTTCCAGACTCCTGTTTTTTTTTTTTTTTTTCTTTGGTATGACGGTGATGTTGACACTTCGATTTCTAGTGCGGTTATGATTTAAATCGTTGAGCGGCAGCCTATTAATTATATTATATTATAACCGCACTAGAAATCGAAGTGTCAACATCACCGTCCTACCGAAGAAGAAAAAAAAAAACCAGGGAGTCTGGAACACTGACGCTAACCATTACCTTGACGTGTTTCGACTTATGAGTAACTTACAAGTAACGTGTGTCGACGTGTGTCAACGATCGCGTAACGTGAGTACAAGACGTTACTCATAGGTTAGAAATAAGTTTCGGGTACGCTAAACGTTACCTCGACGTGTTTCGACTTATGAGTAACTTACAAGTAACGTGTGTCGACGTGTGTCAACAATCGCGTAACGTGCCTACAACTTATGGCCAGCGTTATGCGGAACGTGTGAGTCATACGCTGGCATACGTCGAAAAATTTCAAGCATGGAAAATTTGTCTAACAGCTCGGCGTACTACGACGTATGCCAGCGTACTATGACGTATGCCAGCGTGCTCTTAACGTATACAAACTTACCCATAACGTATTCGACGTGTGCCAGCGTTTTAGCCAAATTTTCTATACGTCAGGCATACGCTGGCTTAATCGTCAAGGTGTGACAGGCCTTAAATTCTTGAAACCATTTTGCTCTATCTCGAACACCTTGCCCGTGGTGACCCCTTCAAGTTTTTTTTACGCTGATTTCATCAAAGTATGGATAATCCGAGGAGTGCGAAATGCCATATAGCCTATATGACCTTATATTGTTCCTGGAATGTTCCAGAGGAAGTTTTGCACCAAAGGTCATAATCCTTGACCTTTGACCTTTAAAGTTCACAAAGGCCAAATTTTCAAAGTTGTGGGAATCGAACTGGGTTTTCGACCTTCGACGAACTAACTCCAATTGGTTCACGAGCAAGTGACCACTATATTCATTATGGGTGTGTGTCTGTCTGTCCCGAGCATAGCTCCGTGGGTTTTGATCCGATCTGATAAAATTAGGGTGCGAGGTTTATATCATGATCTAGTTGTGTTTCTGGAGAATGGGCGTGCTGCGCCCATTATGGTGGAGCCACGCCCAAAAAACGTGTTTTAGGGGGTAGCCGGTTTCAAGTTACATCTTCTCCGGGGGTTTGCGAATCTGGCTGGGGTTTCGGTATTTGGTTAGCCCAATGGCACCTGCATAGCCCCACGGAGCTCGATTTTTCATTTTCGTCCCAAGGTCAAGGTCACAAGGTCACGAACTTAGAAAATGTCAAAAAAATCATAAATTGGGCATCGAGCTCTCTGGGGTTTTCAACTGTTTCAAATGAAAGTTGGTATGCAAGTAGTGCTCTTCGAATACTACAACTTTCATCATTTACGTTTTTCCCGATTCCCGCCAGTTTGCCCGTGGCGTCCCCTCGAAGGTCAAAAAATAAAAAAAAAGGCGAACCGTGTACATTGCACGTGAACCATCACCGTTTCCAGACTTGTTATTGTTCATTCTCGTAGTGTTACACGACACCACTGCAGAGGAAGAAGAATACCGACAGGCACCAGGGGGAAAATACCGTGTAAGAAAGACCTAATCCACGTAAAAAGAGATCGGTATACAGAAACTTGTTTGTGTAAAATCGAAACCACGTGAACCAAATCTGCATAAAACCAGGCTTTACTGAACTGAAAGATTGGAACAATGCCGTGATAATAAATAACGGACTTGGTCTCCCGAAAGGCAAGGCGAGACCATCGGAGATGAACTGCCAAGACACCGAGCAGAGGCATTCCACACACGCAACTGATTTTTGGTGTGGTGTGGGAGGGATTAATTAATTTAACCACTCGACATCTTCAGGACGCATGCACATTTCTGAGGCGAATTTGATAATGCTGGGAGGACGATCCCATGGCTCAAAATGCACAGCGACTCGCTTTAAAAGCAACATGTTTAATAAATAATGGAGATGGGGCACAGGAAGGAGAACGTGAATAAAAATGATGGAGAAACCCAGTCGCTCACTTAACCTTAGACGGTAATTAGTCCAACTGCTGTTCGTGGTCTAGTATTATGCGGGCAGGGACGCAGGACGAACAGAAGAGTTGACAGAACTGTGTGGTAAAGGTGTGTGTGGTCCTCCTGTTATAAGGCATCGGGAGGTACAATTCAGGCTGGTTTTATAGGTGCTAGAGATGCCAATGACACTTTGCAGCAGGCTCGCCCTTCAGACCCTTTTCATTTGCAGACTGAGTTCTCTCCACTGGTTTGGCGAGTCTCCTCTCTCACATCTCCTCTGGCATGCCTGGCATCACCCTTGGTCTCCTTGTGTCTCTCTTGCATTTGAACATCACTGCCATTTGTAGCCAGGCCCTCGAACACCTGCAGAGTGATCTCTCCACCCGCGCCATGAGTGTCGAGCATGCGCTGCCACAGTGCTGAAGTATCATGTGGTATGCCATTTCACCAGTGTGTGCAGGGGTCACAGCTATCACACATGGGCGCACTATGTTGAACTGCAGTTGTACGGTTTGAAAGGACAACTGGGGTAATTTGAGAGTTAACACAGAGGGAGAAGAGACAGACATGGGTGCTTAAGATAAAGAGGTGCAGCAGAGACATCCGATTCTGGTCATTGCTAATTGGGATGACAAACACTTTTGCTACCATTCATTAAGAGATAACTGATGAATTATTAACTCCAGTCATTTTCTGACAATAATTTTTCACAAGATCTCTCTCACAGACAGACAGACAGAGACAGACACACACACATAACGAATATAGTGGTCACTTACTGACTCGTGACCCAAAAAGAGCAATCAGAGATTGCAGACCCTCACCAGGATTTATTTTGAGTGATGTATTATCTTTTTATAGGTTTGAGGGTAAATCCAATATGGCTGCCAAACCATGTCACCTATGATATCATGTGTGAACCTTTTGTTCCTCATGGACAGGGGGTTATATATGCAAAGTTTCACCTCGATCTGTTCAGCCCCTTCAGAGAAGAAGGTTTTTGAAGGTTTAAAAAAAAAATTTTAAAATGGCTGCCGATGTGACTGATGACGTTATGAATTTTTTTTTTCATGGACCATTTTATCCCTGGATAAACTCAAAAATTTTCATACTGATCGGATGTGGCGTTCTACATATGCAATTATAACGTCATCACGAGGGCCCCGATGACGTCATTAAAAAAAAACACTCATTCCCCATGAGGAGTCCTTGCAATATGCCAAGTTTCAATTATTTCCTTGGTGCAGTTTCAGAGATACCGAGGTCCAATGTTTTTCCGTTTTTTTCCAATATGGCTGCCACACCATGTGACCTATGATGTCATAATTACCATTAAAACATTCTACATGAATAGTCGCACCGAAGATGAAAATTTCGTCTCAATCCGACAAGAAGTTACAGAGAAAAACATGAAAGTTCTGTGCGGACAGACAAATAAACAGACAAACAAACAGACCCAAATGCAATATCCTCCTTTTTGGCTAAGGTTAACCAAAATAAAAATAAATAAATGCAAGTCTGGAGACGGCGATGGTTCACGAGCAATGTACACGGTTCGTCTTTTTTATTTTTTGACCTTCGAGGGGCCGCCACGGGCAAACTGGCGGGAATCGGGAAAAACGTAAATGATGAAAGTTGCAGTACTCGAAGAGCACGACTTGCATACCAACTTTCATTCGAAACAGTTGAAAACCCTAGGAGCTCGATGCCCAATTTATTGATTTTTGACATTTTCTAAGTTCGTGACCTTGTGACCTTGACCTTGGGACGAAAATGAAAAATCGAGCTCCGTGGGGTTATGCAGGTGCCATTGGGCTAACGAAATACCGAAACCCCTGCCAGATTTGACAAACCCCCTCAGAGAAGATGCAACTTGAAACAGGCTGCCCCCTAAAAACAAGTTTTTTGGGCGTGGCTCCACCCATAATGGGCGCAGCACGCCCATTCTCCGGAAAACACAACTAGATCAGGATACAACCCTCGCACCCTAATTTTATCAAGATCGGATCAAAACCCACGGAGCTATGCTCGGGACAGACAGACAGACAGACACACACCCATAACGAATATAGTGGTCACTCGCTCGTGAACCAAAAAGTCTTCTGTTCATTCTCATGACTGTTAAATAACTTTCCTGCTGCAGGGAAAAAAATACCAGAATGCGATGCATCAGGGATACATACCATCTACAGTCGGAGCACAAACACAGTCAATCACAGCTGCTTCAGACGAGTGTCACTATGAATCGAGATGTTGATCTGCCACTAAATACCAAATAAAATTCTCTCTCACAATCCCCGGAGAGCCCGGTCAAAGTGAAATTCCATTCGAACATCACTCCACTTTGTTGAAAATATTCCCTGAAAATACGATTGCCGGCGGGGAATTATTGCCGGATTACAAAAACAAATCGTCGGATATCACATGCACATGCGGGGAACTTTGGAGAAACTATTTTTTCTATATCGGTGAAAAATTGTCAAAATACAGACAAGTGCCAAAAATAACTCGATATCAGGGATAACAAAGCAATCACCAATAGTAAGCCTCACCCGGCATGCACAATCCAATGATGGACATATTGGAAAAATCAGAGGAAAATTATTCAAGTTATGATGAAATATGTTTGTTTGTTAATTAGGTTAGGTCACAATTCAAAAAAAGTAGGTCAAGGACACGAATAAAATACCAGGTGCACAACTTCAGTGCAGTTACCCTAACTGCTAGGATGCAAGAACATCTTGGAAGGCCCAGCGGTCTTTGAGATTCCGTAGTGGTAAAATTTGATGCTTAAAAAAAAAAAAAAAATTCTTTCTTTTCAGACCAGTATTTGACCTTGACCATTGAGAGACCTGGAGAGGTATGATGCAGATTAAGTGTAGATGCAGCTTTCTCCAAGGTCTAGGCTATCTAGTGAGAGCAATTTTGTTCTGATCGGACAAACTTTAGTTGGATTATGGTAAATAATGTTAAAATGTTCATAATTGGATCATGACCTTAAAATTTGGTCAAGGTGTTAACCTTAAGATTAGGTCAAGGTGTAACTTTTTATTTATATTCCCATTCGTGATACAGAATTTCATTCCGAAAGTCCCAACCGGATCCAAGATACAGCTCGGACATTGGCAGGAAAAAGAAAAATTTATTTAAAAATAAATCAATAAAAATAAAAATAAATAATATAATAATAATTTTAAAACCTTAATGGTGGTTTCGTACTCTGAGGGGTCTAAGAAACTGAGATACCATTAAAAACTGGGGACCATAATTTTCGAAACAAACCCAACAGGTATAAGCCCCCCTGTCCTATCGGGAGAGGTTTAATGATGAAATATATTAAAAAAAAAACACCAGAGAAAAAAAAAAACTCTTCCCACTGTGGTAGAAAATCCATTTAAATTACTGTGTCAATGAAAATAATTCAACCAATCATAATAGAGAACATCGTGAAACGTGTGTGGGAAGAAATGGAGCCCCCCCCCGCCCTTTGTTGATGAGCATACATGGATATCGTAATCAAGATCAATTTGCATACCACATCCCACTTGCCGTTTATAATTATATATATTTTTTATTATTACTTCTGCCACAGAAGGTGGACAGAGATTATGTTTCACCCATCAGTCTCTGTCTGAGCGAGCAGGATATCTCAAAAAGTTACAGACGGATTCGGACGAAACTTGGTGGACAGGCTGGGTGTGTGACAAGGATAATTCGGTTCGATTTTGATGATCAGACATTATAATTATTTAAGTGATTCGCCACCATTGAGAGATGGTGCCAAAAAACGATACGTGGTGTGATGTCTCAAAAAAGTTGTGGACGAGTTATGACAAAACTAGGTGGACAAGTTGGTTCGGTGACAAGAACAAGTGGATTCGATTTTGGTCCGGGTATGGATGCAGATCCAGCCCGTCAGTGGGACACAAAACGTAAACTGTTCAGCCTGGCGGAGGTACGCGCTCCACCGAGTACCGTTCCTCGTGTTTCTGCATCACCCTCATGGCAAAAAAAATAATAATAATAATAAAAAAAAGCAGAGGATTTGAGGAAAATTGAAATTATTTTTCAATGTGAATGCACAAATTAATGGGTTTTTTGGGGGTTTTTTTCCGATTAATACAAAACTGAATTTCTCAGAAACTGAAAAGGCACTTTTTTGAAAGAGAAAAACCATTGGCTCTCTCTAACTGTGCCGAAGGCCTTGGAGACAAAGCTCCGAAGAGTGCATTTTTTTTTTTTACAGTGAGATCCGAGTTTTATATGAGGCACAAAATGAAGGTCATGACAATCTAACCAGAGTTGCTCACATGAGTAGTACCCAGGCATGAAACTACCCGACACCATTATCAAAACCACAAAGGTTCTGTGTAAGGAACAAGTCGCCTTCACGTATTAACTTCAAACATAAAAACTCGCAAAATGACACGTAAAATCAAATGAAATTCCCATCATATTTAAAATAAAGAAACAACACGCTTCATAACGAAAGTTCACACTCACTGCACTTTGTCCATTGGATTTGCCTTCCGCCGCCCACTCTGCACCTGTGCTGGATCGAGCAGGGAATGTTCCCAGATAGAATTAGCACCGTTGCTCACCAAGGTTTGCACCATCTACGGAAAGGGTAAGGGATAATACGGAATCAGAATTTGTGACAGGAAAAACACAATCACCGAAGACGGAGCATTTAACAATGCACAGCCTCACGGGGATATTTGTCTAAATGACCCCCACGATTTACACAACAAGCTACTGAGTGTGACTCTTAAAGATTAAATAAATAAATAAATGTATTTAAAAATAATTGATGAAATCAATAAAACGGTTTTTGAAAGAAAAGCCAATAAAGTGAAACCTTGCAATGTATACGACTACAACGGATGACGGCTTGGAAGGATGGCCCAGAGGTACACACACTCGTGTCCAAGCTGTCTAGCCTTGGTTTGAATCCCGAACCAGCTATAAACCGCCATCCTGGTGTTTCACAGGCAGGGCGACTCATCAATGGGTGTGCCATCGCTTGGATGGCCACTACACTTGGCGCCCCGTCTGACAGCATTAGTTGAACATTAAAGATCTCGTGGTGTCCTCTGCGAAGAGTAGGCGAGCCATCACTGGCATCCTGAAAAAATTCCAAATTCCTGCCCTAACCAGCAGAGGGCACTGTGTCAGTGGGACGTTAGTGACCTCAACCAATGATGCTCTCCTGTTGCCTTGTGCAGAATAAGAATAAGAATAAGAATAAGAATAAGAATAAGAAGAATGGATAATGTCAAATGACACACATTAGTACAAAACCTTAACACTTCACAATGTCAACAGAGCACCAATTTCTCATTGATGTATAAATCAATCAACAATAGGAACATCTCAATATTAACAACGATTTAAATACACAGAAAGTGCTGCCAATCATACCATCAGTAAATATTACCACCTCGTATGCAGCAAGTGTCTGCTGGTCTCAACATAGCTCGGGAGTGCGGCTGTGCCACTTATGCGGTAGACCCAATAGGTTAAGGCAGTGATTTGTGATTTCTTCAGATTATCCGCAATCAATCGCCTCCTCCTCAAAAGATACCGTGCATGGGATCTTTAACGTTCACCAAGTAACGTAGGCAGACAGATCCTCCGCTTAACACTCACCCGAAGAACGGCACACTTTGTTCCCTGCCTGTGAAGCACCAATCCGACGGTTTACAGCCGGGTCGGGAATCAAACCGAGACTCCACGACTGAAAGGTAAGAATGCTAGCTCTGCACATGTCAGACCGTCTCTACCTCAAGAACAAATTTATTTCTCCAAGTATAATTATTCTTTTGCTCATCAAATACAATAAGCGGTTTGCCATTGCCTTCACAACAAAGCAAACTTTGGGATCTATATTATAATGCAAATCGTTTCATCCTGATTTACAAAATCTAAAACAATTTCATGAATCTTGCATTCATTCAGAATAAGAGTTGGTATTTCATTGATAAGTTTTCATCTTGGTCACTCAACCAGAAGCACATCGGAACGCCGCCCCTCCCGGTTGACAAAACATCTCCATTTTCCTCCTCATTCTTCTTCTTCAAACACCACCAGTCATGAGAACAGGACTGATATGACCTTTCTTATTGCTACCAAAGCTGACGATACTGCAGTGAAATTACTGTGACTGCATTGGATGTGTTAATCTAGTGCAGTGCTACTCAGTGGTGGTACGTGGACCGGTGCCGGTACGCGAGTCATTGACTGCCGGTCCGCGGCGAGTTTCCAGTTTCACATTATCATAATATATAACACATAAAATGAAAATGTATAAAATCTTGAAAAATAATATATTTAAGCTGACAAATTCAAAATACGAGAGAGAGAAGTTGATATATATATATATATATAATACAAAATATATATTAAAATGTGTCAACTTTTATTATATTTTAATATTTTTCCGGTATAAATTAATATTACTCCGGATGTTCAAACAATATTTTCTCGGATCATAAACAAATAATATGGCACAAATATGGTACCGGTCCCTGGCACATTGGAAAAAAAAAAACCTGCCGGTCTGCCACATCACATAGTTTGAGAAGCACTGATCTAGTGGATGTACTTACATTAATCAAAGGAATCAAATATTGTCGACGCAGACCGATGATGACAAGTTGATCTGTTTGCGTAATGTTCTTATTCATTGGCAGCTGAAGATGAACAAAACTCAGACAATATTCAGAGGCACAAAGATCTGTGCAGATACCTGCAAAAGCGTAGGAGGCCAGTGTGAGTGGCGGAGATGTTTCACCAATGAAATGTGACGCCCGAGAGACCGGTGGACACTGCAGCACTCATCGCAAATCAACACTCCACGATTGATGGATGCCCATCCTGGATCTTGAACACAAGACAAGTGATTCAAATATAATAAAGGCAACAACGTAACAGGGAAAACTGAAATGGAAAAATATAGGTTGTGAGTACTGGGTTGTGCAGAATGCAGATTGGGGGGAGCAGATGGGCGGGGGGGGGGGGGGGGGGGGGGGGCGAGGTTCCGGGGGAGCAGATGGCGGGGAGACAGTGTTCAGGGGGGGAGCAGATGGGCGGGGGGGGGGGGGCGGCGTTCCGGGGGAGCAGATGGGCAGGGCGGCGTTCCGGGGGAGCAGATGGGCGGCGTTCCGGGGGAGCAGATGGGCGGCGTTCCGGGGGAGCCCGGGAGGGACGGCGTTCCGGGGGAGCCCGGGAGGGACGGCGCTCCGGGGGAGCCGGGAGGGACGCGTTCCGGGGAAGCCGGGAGGGGCGAGGTTCGGGGGAGCCGGGGAGGGGCGAGGTTCCGGGAGGGCGGCGTTCCGGGGGAGCCGGGGAGGGGTGGCGTTCCGGGGGAGCGGCGGCGTTCTGGGGAGCCGGGAGGGGCGGCGTTCCGGGAGAGCCGGGAGGGGCGAGGTTCCGGGGAGCCCGGGAGGGGCGGCGTTCCGGGGGAGCCCGGGAGGGGCGGCGTTCCGGGGGAGCCCGGAGGGGCGCGTTCCGGGGGAGCCCGGAGGGGCGGCGTTCTGGGGAGCCGGGGAGGGCGAGGTTCCGCGGGAGCCGGGGAGGGCCGAGTTCCGGGCGAGCGGCGGCGTTCCGGGGAGCCGGGGAGGGCGGCGTTCCGGGGGAGCGGCGAGGTTCTGCGGGAGCCGGGGAGGGGCGGCGTTACGGGGAGCCCGGAGGGGCGGCGTTACGGGGGAGCCCGGGAGGGGCGGCGTTACGGGGGAGCCCGGGAGGGGCGGCGTTCCGGGGGAGCCCGGGAGGGGCGGCGTTCCGGGGGAGCCCGGGAGGGGCGGCGTTCCGGGGGAGCCCGGAGGGGTGAGGTTCCGAGGGAGCCCGGGAAGGGGCGAGGTTCCGAGGGAGCCAGGGAAGGGGCGGCGTTCCGGGGACCCGGAGGGACGGCGTTCGAGGGAGCCGGGGAGGGGTGAGGTTCCGGGGGAGCCGGGGAGGGGCGAGTTCCGGGGGAGCCGGGAGGGCGAGGTTCCGGGGAGGGGTGGCGTTCCGGGGAGCGGCGGCGTTCTGGGGGAGCCGGGGAGGGGCGGCGTTCCGGGAGAGCCGGGAGGGGTGAGGTTCCGGGGGAGCCCGGGAGGGGCGGCGTTCGGGGGAGCCGGGAGGGGCGGCGTTCCGGGGGCCGGAGGGGCGGCGTTCCGGGAGCCGGGAGGCGGCGTTCCGGGGGAGCCGGGGAGGGGTGAGGTTCGCGGGGGAGCCGGGGAGGGGCGAGGTTCCGGGGAGCCGGGAGGGGTGAGGTTCCGGGGACCGGGAGGGGCGGCGTTCGGGGGAGCCGGGAGGGGCGGCGTTCCGGGGAGCCGGAGGGCGGCGTTCCGGGGAGCCCGGGAGGGGCGGCGTTCCGGGGGAGCCCGGAGGGGCGGCGTTCCGGGGGAGCCGGGAGGGCGGCGTACCGGGGAGCCGGGAGGGGCGGCGTTCCGGGGGAGCCCGGGAGGGGCGGCGTTCCGGGGGAGCCGGGGAGGGCGAGGTCCGGGGAGCCGGGGAGGGGCGAGGTTCCGCGGAGCCGGGAGGGGCGAGGTTCCGCGGGAGCCGGGGAGGGCGACGTTCCGGGGAGCGGCGGCGTTCCGGGGATACCTGGAAGGGGTGAGGTTCCGAGGGAGCCGGGAAGGGGTGAGGTTCGCGAGGGAGCCCGGGAAGGGTGAGGTTCCGAGGGAGCCCGGGAAGGGGTGAGGTTCCGAGGGAGCCGGGAGGGCGGCGTTCCGAGGGAGCCCGGGAGGGGCGGGCGTTCCGAGGGAGCCCGGGAGGGGCGGCGTTCCGAGGGAGCCCGGGAGGGGCGGCGTTCCGAGGGAGCCCGGGAGGGGCGGCGTTCCGAGGGAGCCCGGGAGGGGCGGCGTTCCGAGGGAGCCCGGGAGGGGCGGCGTTCCGAGGGAGCCCGTGAGGGGCGGCGTTCCGGGGGAGCCCGTGAGGGGCGGCGTTCCGAGGGATCCGGAGAGGGGCGAGGTTCCGGGGGAGCCGGGGAGGGGCGAGGTTCCGGGGGAGCCGGGAGGGGCGAGGTTCCGGGGGAGCCGGGAGGGGTGGCGTTTCGGGGGAGCGGCGGCGTTCTGGGGGAGCCGGGGAGGGCGAGGTTCCGGGGAGCCCGGGAGGGGCGGCGTTCGGGTAGCCGGGGGGGCGGCGTTCCGGGGGCGCCCGGGAGGGGCGGCGTTCCGAGGGAGCCCGGGAGGGGCGGCGTTCCGGGGGAGCCGGGAGGTGCGGCGTTCCGGGGGAGCCCGGGAGGGGCGGGTTCCGGGGAGCCGGGAGAGGCGAGGTTCTGGGGAGCCGGGGAGGGGCGAGGTTCCGGGGGAGCCGGGGAGGGGCGAGGTTCCGCGGAGCCGGGGAGGGGCGACGTTCCGGGGGAGGGGCGGCGTCCGAGGGAGCCCGGAGGGGCGGCGTTCCGAGGGAGCCCGGAGGGGCGGCGTTCCGGGGAGGCCGTGAGGGGCGGCGTTCCGAGGGAGCCGGGAGAGGGGCGAGGTTCCGGGGGAGCCGGGAGGGGCAGTTCGGGGGAGCCGGGAGGGGCGAGTTCCGGGGAGCCGGGGAGGGGCGAGGTCCCGGGGGAGCCGGGGAGGGGCGAGGTTCCGGGGAGCCGGGGAGGGGCGGCGTTCCGGGGGAGCGGCGGCGTTCTGGGGGAGCCGGGGAGGGGCGAGGTTCCGGGGGAGCCCGGGAGGGGCGCGTTCCGGGGGAGCCGGGAGGGGCGGGTTCCGGGGAGCCCGGGAGGGGCGCGTTCCGGGGAGCCGGGGAGAGGCGAGGTTCTGGGGGAGCCGGGGAGGGGCGAGGTTCCGGGGAGCGGGGAGGGGCGAGGTTCCGCGGGAGCCGGGGAGGGGCGACGTTCCGGGGAGGGGCGGCGTTCCGAGGGAGCCCGGGAGGGGCGGCGTTCCGGGGGAGCCCGGGAGGGGGCGGCGTTCCGAGGGAGCCGGAGAGGGCGAGGTCCGGGGAGCCGGGAGGGGAGGTTCGGGGGAGCCGGGGAGGGCGAGGTTCCGGGGGAGCCGGGGAGGGGCGAGGTTCCGGGGGAGCCGGGAGGGGCGAGGTTCCGGGGGAGCCGGGGAGGGTGGCGTTCCGGGGGAGCGGCGGCGTTCTGGGGGAGCCGGGGAGGGGCGAGGTTCCGGGGAGCCCGGGAGGGGCGGCGTTCGGGAGCCGGGAGGGGCGGCGTTCGGGGGAGCCCGGGAGGGGCGGCGTTCCGGGGAGCCGGGAGGGGCGAGGTTCTCGGGGGAGCCGGGGAGGGGCGAGGTTCCGGGGAGCTAGGGAGGGGCGAGGTCCGCGGAGCCGGGGAGGGGCGACGTTCCGGGGGAGCGGCGGCGTACCGGGGGAGCCGGAGGGCCGGCGTTCCGGGGGAGCCCGGGAGGGGCGGCGTTCCGGGGGAGCCGGGGAGGGGCGAGGTTCCGGGGGAGCCGGGGAGGGGCGAGGTTCCGCGGGAGCCGGGAGGCGAGGTTCCGCGGAGCCGGGGAGGGCGACGTTCCGGGGGAGCGGCGGCGTTCCGGGGGAGCCCGGGAAGGGGTGAGGTTCCGAGGGAGCCCGGGAAGGGTGGGTTCCGAGGGAGCCCGGAAGGGGTGAGGTTCCGAGGGAGCCCGGAAGGGGCGGCGTTCCGAGGGAGCCCGGGAGGGGCGGCGTTCCGAGGGAGCCCGGGAGTGGCGGCGTTCCGAGGGAGCCGGGAGGGGCGGCGTTCCGAGGGAGCCCGGAGGGGCGGCGTTCGCGGGGAGCCCGTGAGGGGCGGCGTTCCGGGGAGCCGTGAGGGGCGGCGTTCCGAGGATCCGGAGAGGGGCGAGGTTCCGGGGGAGCCGGGGGGGGCGAGGTCCGGGGGAGCCGGGAGGGGCGAGGTTCCGGGGAAGCCGGGAGGGGTGGCGTTCGGGGAGCGGCGGCGTTCTGGGGGAGCCGGGGAGGGGCGAGGTTCCGGGGAGCCCGGGAGGGGCGGCGTTGGGGTAGCCGGGAGGGCGGCGTTCCGGGGGCGCCCGGGAGGGCGGCGTTCCGAGGGAGCCCGGAGGGCGGCGTTCCGGGGAGCCCGGAGGGGCGGCGTTCCGGGGGAGCCCGGGAGGGGCGCGTTCCGGGGGAGCCGGGGAGAGGCGAGGTTCTGGGGGAGCCGGGGAGGGCGAGGTTCCGGGGGAGCCGGGAGGGCGAGGTTCCGCGGGAGCCGGGGAGGGGCGACGTTCCGGGGGGGGAGGGGCGGCGTTCCGAGGGAGCCCGGGAGGGCGGCGTTCCGAGGGAGCGGGAGGGGCGGCGTTCGGGGAGCCCGTGAGGGGCGGCGTTCCGAGGGAGCCGGAGAGGGGCGAGGTTCCGGGGGAGCCGGGGAGGGGCGAGGTTCCGGGGAGCCGGGGAGGGCGGTTCGGGGGAGCCGGGAGGGGCGAGGTTCCGGGGAGCCGGGGAGGGGTGGCGTTCCGGGGAGCGGCGCGTCTGGGGGGCCGGGGAGGGGCGAGGTTCCGGGGGAGCCCGGGAGGGCGGCGTTCGGGTAGCCGGGAGGGGCGCGTTCCGGGGGAGCCGGGAGGGGCGGCGTTCCGGGGGAGCCGGGGAGGGGCGAGGTTCTGGGGAGCCGGGAGGGGCGAGGTTCCGGGGGAGCCAGGGAGGAGCGAGTTCCGCGGGAGCGGCGGCGTTCCGGGGGAGCCCGGAAGGGGTGAGGTTCCGAGGAGCCCGGGAAGGGTGAGGTTCCGAGGGAGCCCGGAAGGGGTGAGGTTCTGAGGGAGCCCGGGAGGGGCGGCGTTCCGAGGGAGCCCGGAGGGGCGGCGTTCCGAGGGAGCCCCGGGAGGGGCGGCGTTCCGAGGGAGCCCGGAGGGGCGGCGTTCCGAGGGAGCCCGGGAGGGGCGCGTTCCGAGGAGCCCGGGAGGGGCGGCGTTCCGAGGAGCCCGGAGGGCGGCGTTCCGGGGGAGCCCGTGAGGGGCGCGTTCCCGGGGGAGCCAGGGAGGGCGGCGTTCCGAGGGAGCCCGGGAGGGGCGGCGTTCCGAGGGAGCCCGGAGGGCGGCGTTCCGAGGAGCCCGTGAGGCGGCGTTCCGGGGGACCCGTGAGGGCGGCGTTCCGAGGGAGCCAGGGAGGAGCGCGTTCCGAGGGAGCCCGGAGGGGCGGCTTCCGAGGGAGCCCGGGAGGGGCGCGTTCCGAGGGAGCCCGGTAGGGGCGCGTTCCGAGGGAGCCGGGAGGGGCGGCGTTCCGAGGAGCCCGGGAGGGCGGCGTTCCGAGGGAGCCCGGAGGGCGGCGTTCCGAGGGAGCCCGTGAGGGGCGGCGTTCCGGGGGAGCCCGTGAGGGGCGGCGTTCCGGAGGAGCCAGGGAGTGCGGCGTTCCGAGGAAGCCCGGGAGGGCGGGCTATTCCGAGGGAGCGGGCGAGGGGAGAGGTTTGGCGGTAAAGGTTGAAGGTGGTGCATGACACGACATTTTAACAAGACACACCTGGAGCGCTGCAATCGGCACACACTTCACTGCGAGTCATTTTCCGTGACATCTTCCTCTCCTTCAGGTCGGCTGATCGCTGTTCGCCTTCAATTTACAACCCCACCGAGTTCCGAACAGCTAATATCACGAACCCCACATCCACTCTGATATCGAGACGATCGTTTACGTAAAGTGGACGACGAAATGATCATTTAAATCGGACTACGTCGACCAACTCACGCAAAAGGAAGGATTTACAAACGCCGGAACCGAAGAACACAATTTAATACCAAACCTCGTTTCGTGTCCCCACAACACGCCCTTCTCGCAGAAAATCATGAACAGATAATTTAGTCCATAACCGACAGCCTCACCCGTCCGCTCACCCACTTCGTCACCTATTTCGAGCGACCATTCTCCCTCTCAGATTTGGAGCACACGGGAAACGAAAGCAATTTTTGCGGAACAATTTTCCCCAATTTCCGTAGCAAGAGACCCATTGCACAGAGTTTATTTCTCGAACACTTTCAAATTAAATTCTTTTTTTTTTTTCAGTCAATTCAATTGTTTCCCAATTTATGTTTCTATGAAAATTTTCCATGAACTACGCAGAAAGGCCTTCTGTGGACGTCGTGACGTATTCAAACAAGCGCCATGACGTCATGTCAACGATCGATGAAAACATAAATATTTATTCGTTTCCGGTGCATTATCTTGTAACAGCGGCACGTACAAGGATGTATGTCTGCCAAAATATGTGCTTTTGCCTTAAAAGACATTTGCATTGACATGTGGCTCGAATAAAAATGCAACAACTGAGGATGACCAGCCACACCAATAATATATTACAATACAACTCAATATTATAAGAGTAAATTAAACCATTATTTTGCTTGCTAATAAAATCAAAATTTAAAACACAGCACTCATAAAACAGTAAAATGTAGCAGCGAAGAGAATACAAAAAAAAAATAAGAGAAGGAAAAGAGCAAACAGATTGCAGACCCTCACCAGGAATTGTTTTACGTGGTGTTTGTGTAGTTTTTAGTGTACCGGTGTGTTACGTCTATACTAATAAATGTTTGTGTGTGTGTGTGTGTGTGTGTCAGTGTGTCACCTCCATAATTCCGAAACCATAAAACCTCACAGCCTGAAACTTTACATACATACTAAGTAAACTCCAAGGAAGTGCAGGAGTGAAAATTGGGTGTTTGGGTTAATTAAAACACTCCTTTTGAAGATAATTAACGGCCTTATTTAATTATATCCTTCATCAGGCGATCCTCGGCCACCTCACTCTCTGGGTTCTGAAGGCGTTTCCTAGGTAACCTCGCAGGGGTCTGAAGCCGCTGTGTTTTTTTGGCCTGCTCAACCATGCCTTAACTTGTAACAGGCCGCAACGATTTCTTAATGAGAAATATTTTTTTTTTCCACTTTCCTCACTCATATTATCGAATGCCTGTTCATCATCGCTACAAATCACTGTATACATCGCTTTTGTAAGTACTCTAGTTTACAAATTAGGAGCTTGGAGCGATTTCATGCATTACATTGTTGCGTTTCTACAAACCCGCATGCCTCTCAGGCTGTGGTTCCCAACCTTTTTTTGGTGGCGACCCCATTTCCAGATCTCAGCACAGAGCGCGACGCCTCAAGAACAAAGTCACATGTGTTCACTATGAACATCATTATGTTCCGTTTATTGCCCACTTATTTTTGACAACAAATTATTGATACAATCATGAATCATGATCAATGCGATGGCTGGGCCTGTTTCTCAGCCACGAGTTTTGCAATGCGCGCGCACTCAACGCGACGATATGTCTTTCTCGATTTCAAGACGATTGCAGAACTTCGTTTTCATCACAACCATTGTAGAAAATGACTGTTCACATAAGTATGACGAAGGGTACGGCGTTAGGACCGTATTGCCTTCTCGGTAGACGTGATAGGATTCAAGCATTTTGCACCAGTAACTGGACAAAGACACGGACTTGCACAATGATTCGCTCCGGAATCCTGCTTCAGTCTCACAAGCTCCTCTTGGGCGATATCATCGTCGGCGATGGCGTCTAATGGTCACTGAATGTCTCGGGTCACGGTGAATGACTGGATGTCGAGCTCGGAAAGTGTGTTCGAACTGACAAATCAGTGACTGAAGGTGTTCATTGATTTCGCCAAAAAATGCTCGACTTGGATGTCTTCGGGTTCTTCAACTTCCAGGTGGCAGAGAGGCGCGGAATAATACGAAACGGTTGCGACTCACTTTATCTTTCAACAAGTAGTGTGGCAGAAACCCTTTTATTTTGTCATGGAAGAACATCAGATTGTGTCTCTGCCTTGAGGCGTACGATTGAGCATTGATACGTTCAAAAATGTCACCCAAATAGCACAATTTAGCAAGCCAGTTCTGGACTCCAGCATTTCCACCCATTCATTCTTGTTTTGTGTACGTAAAACTCTTTTAACTCTTCACGTAACTCGTAAACACGCAGAACAACGTTTCCTCGTGAAAGCATCGTACTTGAGTGTAGAACAGTAAGTTCATGTGATCGGCGTCCATTTCATGACAGAATGATCGAATAACTGTGTTTAATGCGCTAGATTTGATGTGATTCACGATTTTGATCACCTGCGACAATACGTTCATGAGACTTCGGGCATTGTGCGAGCAGCCAACGCCTCCCGGTGGATCGCAATGTATCATAAATGCATGAGGAGCCACTCGCTGTAATTTAGCTTTAAGCCAGAATGCTGCCAACATTGCAGGAGCTCCATCTGTTGTCGATCCAATCAATTTATTGAAGTCCAGACCTTCTTGATGTAAAAGGTTTCGATTTTTGTAAAAATGTCAACTCCTTAGTTGCTGTTTCCAAGACTTGCCCATCAAAGGCTCGTCCACAAATCACCATCTTTGATGAATCTGACCCAAACCATCATTGTGCGCATGATGCAATGTCCGTTGATTCATCCAGCGTATGGCATGCCAAGTGACTGCTTGATATCCGTAACATTCTGTGCGGTAATGTCCTCACTCTGTCACAAATTCTACGATGAGAACAGTGTTATTCGAGAGAGGTATGATCGCGAGTTTATAACCATGTCTTCTCCGATCATGAGAGAGAAACCATTTTCTTGGCACATGGCATTATCAGTTCCTCGCCGATAGTGTGTGGCTTTTTAGCTTTTGCAACGAGCAACGAAACACGATAGGAGCTTCGACACACGTGCATGGTCTGATGACATTTACCTTCTTCATCCAAGCGGGAATTCCTAAGGGCGGTTAACTTCGTTCGAAAAATGAGCGATTCTATCTTTGTATGCTGCATGTTTTGATGACAGATGTCGTTGTAACTTGTTATGTTTCATGGATTCACTCGAAAGTACTTCATAACAAATGACGCACTGAGGTTTCTGGACTCCACGCTCTGTCACATAATAGAAACCTGAGCTCAATGAATTTGTCTTGTAAGGTCGTTCGCGCGACGCGCCGGCCATATTCCTTCACAAAAGTAACAACTTTCAACTTTGGGTATAGTATAGAAACGAAATGTTCAAGAAGGCTCTTCTTCAATAAGAAACGACGTAAATGAATAATAGAGGCACTGAGTGGTATCCAGTAATAATCCAGAAATTCAAACACACTTCGCACGCAGGTATTTCCAATGGTCGGCAGAATAGAGATGATGTAGTATGTGTTGAGCAGTTGTAGCGTTGTAAAGATGATGTGAAGAACTTGATATTCGGCCAACTATTTATATGCCTGCTGGACCCTGTTTGCACCCTTACTTCAAAGCAACTTTTGATCTTACAACTTTCAGTGCACCATGTCCTGGGCAAACATGACTCCTTTCATGTCATTGTCAGCTTCACATGGTCAAAGCCATTCATACGCACGGGCGCGGGAACTGTCCTCCACTCTCACAAACTTTGAGTCCATCCATCGCAGTCAAAAACCCAAGCATGGTTTCAGGGGTGCGGATGGGTAGGGGTAAAAGTGCACGGTTTCGCTCCAAGTGGCCGAATTGAACCGAACCGTGAACCAACTACGGGTTCACCATATGGTTTTAAACAGAGCAATGCGCGGTTACGGGTAGAACTGGGCATGCTCGTTTAAAAATTGCGAACATACTGTAACACGCATGCGCGAGCTGGCCGACGAGGAAATATCATCCACTGATCACCCGAATTGAAGCGGGAAAACCCACCTTAGTTTCTATTTCCGAGACAAAATGTTGTAATGAGAAAGTAATTCTTGCAATTCAAGAATGTGGCGGAGCGCTGTGTATAGATCAAAGATTTACATACTTTTCATAAAACATAGCATTTTAAAAAAAAGTTTTCAGACGAGTCCGCGACCCACGAAAATGCTGGGGTCGTGACCCCGAGTTGGGAACCCAGGCTCTAAGGCAATGAAACCCAACATACAGTGATCCCCAGAGCAGTTATTTCGTTAGTCTTCATGCAGTAGATCTTCCCTCATATCTAGTGGGTTAACGGACGAAGGGCGTTGCGTGGGTCTTATAGCTAGGTCTAATTATATCTCCATCTTTACTTCAATCCTGATTTCCATTCCAACCCTTGCCTTTTATCCATGGTACAAATCAAATCAGCAAGCAGGAACACACGATATGAACAACAGCATCAAGCAGACCACCTTGAAAGAATTCACAAGAAGAACAAAGACGTTGCCCGGCACGCGCATGGCACACCCTTTCATTCAATTCTGCGCGCCAATTTACAACGGCGTCTCACCTTGCTCAACCTTCGCTCACCAAAAACTCACCATCTCGCCCACCAACATCTCCCGCACACAGGAAAAATCATCCCGCGCCTCCTCGTGCCTCTGCATCGATACAATTCGCCACCAAACAGAGGCGTGCTGCACAGCCCAGGCCACTCGGACCACGTGATGTGGGGACAAGCCAAGCACGTTAACAGCACCAACCACATCTTGCCCCGGATGCCCCGAATGAGCACGCGGGACTGACACGACCCTCGTCCAGTCACCAGAACACGGCAGGATGGGCGGCGAGGGACGAGGGTCCCGGGGGAAGGGTGGGTCCAGGAGTTTGGTGCGATGCTCCGGGCCGTGTCGCGCCGGATGTGCGAATGAGACCGCTTCCGGCCACAGGAGCCTGGCAGGGGGAGGGCAGGACCACCGTGGCCCATGAGAGAGTGTGATTTGGGTCACGGCGCGTCGCTTTGGGTCGTCACCCCACCCTTTGCCCAGGACTTATAAAAAGGCGGACCGCAAAGCCGTCAACCCTCTTTTTCGCCTTCCTGCCTCGTCCTCGTCTTCGCCTGTTTGACTCGCCCTCTCCTTCGCCTCTCTGCTCTGCCTTATTCTTCACTGCTCCTCGTTGTCTTCCCATCTCTGCATGTACACTTGGGGTTGGTGTGCGACAGACGTTCTTCTGGGACCAGTGCAGAGCACACGTTTCCATGAGCCCACGCAAAGTGACTAAGCAGGAGATAACGCACTGACTCTTGAGGCGGGATCGCTCAAGCGGAGCGTCCCACGGGGGTACCACTACACTCACAGACCAATGCCGACTAGGCTAGGAATCTCATACCTCACGCATCTTCTCTCCTCTCTCTCTCTTTCCACTCCTCCATCACATCCCCTTTGGATGCACAAAAGAGCATCCATTAACAAATTCGCAATCACAGTTTCCTCTGGCATGACACCGCATCCTCCATATTGCACCACACCACACCTCCTACTCTCACACCTAAGACACCGGTATTTCTCCCTCCTACCTCCCCCGAAGCATACTGGTTGGGTTGCTCGGCTGACTGCCCCGGTATTGCAAGTCCATTCGTCCTCATCTGCTCTCTTTCCTTCTGGCTATCTAATCTCCTCAGGTTTGGTGTGGTGTGTGTGTGTGTGTGTGTGTGTGTGTGGTGTGTGTGTGTGTGTGTGTGTGTATGTGTGTGTTTGTGTTTGTGATGGCACCTGTCATAGCATAGGTTTAAGATGGTAGAAGTTCAAATGGGATAAAGTCTGCTCTGTGTCTGCTTTTGTAAATTGCTTGCCTTTTGTCGCACCCCACAAATTCCTTGCTATCCCTGCTGTACATAATAATAATAAACTCATTGACTGTGCCACATACCTTTCTTTGCTTGAGTGTAAATAAATGCTTGTGTAGAAATGTTCCAAGCTCGTTTTCTTATTTTCCTTCATTGGACAAGCATGGTTCGTATCCCAGCCAAAGCCAGGACGTTATTCCCCAACGATCTGTTTTTCTAGCCGTACGTCCTTGGCAGTTACGCTCGGCTGCATCTGATCCGGTAAGGTGATCCAGTTTGAACAGGCGTACTGAAGGCATGTCCCCCAGTAATTCGATCACTTGACCATTAGGTAACCGGTATTCATGAGATGGAGGACCCTAAGTAACGTGGTCGAGTTATTGGCGTTCACGGGTCGATTAGCGACCTGTCGCGTCACGGAGCTATTCGTGTGCGACGGCCTGCGATTCCGGAGCGTCTTGCGGGAACACGAGATAGCTCCCCCCCCCCGCCCCCATGGTCTTCTCACCCCCCGATCCCGGGTCTGCAACAATACGATACGATTTTCCACGATCGACTGGAGTGCAAAGCCTTTGGGACCCCCACTCTTGTGATAGGAGGAAAACCACGGGGTAACGTTCCGGGGTCACATGCGGTAGTGTACGTCATGATGGTGCTGAGGTGTCGTCCACCGGACGGCGGTCTCCTTGGGTTAATCTGAAGCGATCCCTTTGGGTGGGTGCCTGGAATGTCCTATCCCTAAGAGAGGATGATCACCTGTCTGTAATCATCTGAGCTCCAGCGTTTCAACATCGGTATTGCAGCACTCTCTGAGGTTCGGAGACCAGATAGTGGTAAGATCATGGCGGGTGGTTACACCTACGATTGGTCTGGTCGCTCTGATGGTTACCATGCACAAGGAGTTGCTGTCGCTGTGTCAAATAAGCTGACTAATGACAATTGAGGTAACACTGGTCAATGAGCGTATTACGAGACAAAGGATTTGTCACTCCTTGGGTGTTATTTCCCTTTTCTCTGTGTATGCTCCGACTGAAGCAAGTTATCTCACCAGGAAGGATGCATTCTATGCCATGCTGGAGTCTGTGGTTGATCAGTGCCCAAGCAAGACACTTCTAGTCTTGGGGGATTTCAAAGCATCAACTGGAACTGATAGGGATGGTTATGAGACAAGTGTTGGTCCCCATGGGTCTGGAACTGTGAACCAGAATAGCATTAAGTTCCTTCACTTTGCAAGAAGTCATGGACTTAGTGTGGCTGGTTCATGGTTATAGCGCCGACAGGCTCATTGCTGGACTTCGTATTTCAACGCAGGTGGTGTGGCAAAGGAGATTGACCATGTGCTCATTGATGGTCACTGAAGGATGATCCAGAACTGCAGGGTATACCAGAGTACTCAGTTCCTCAATACCGACTACAGGCTTGTGGTAGCAACTCTGAAGTTGCAGCTGAAATCCGGGAGAATAGTTTAATCCCAGCCTTGGCTGAATGTTGGCAAGCTCAAGGATGAGAGTTAGCTGAGGAGTTTGCGAACAGGCTGAGTGGGGATTTGGGGGGTCTGGGTGTTTTGGGGAATTCTGAAGAGTTGTGGAGTGCCTTCAAAACCACCATCCTTGATGTTGCCAGTGGATGTCTTGGAACTCACCATAGGGCGAAGAAGAATTTTGTCTCTTCAAGAGACACTGGATACCATTGACCAGAGTCGCAGGGCCAGGCTGAATGGCAAACCTGAGCTGTTCAAGGGCTGAGGTGTAAAACTGTACTGTATGTGCACTCAGGGTGGACAAGGAGCCAATGTGCACGGAATCTGTGAGGGGTAGCGCATCACTTGTGGCCAAGTGATTCTCGTCCTGCTTACAGGGGAATTCGCGCATTGCGTTCCTCCAAGCCTGTCCCTCATGTACTGCAGTTAGAGCAGAGGTGGTGGGCTCTTGACAGAGGAGTCCGAAGTGACGTCCCGCTGGGTCAGTTACTTTGAGCGCTGTATCAGGCTGAACCACCAGCTGTTGAGTTGGGTGTCAGGCGTGTTTCTGTCCCGAATGCTAACCCTCCAATCAACTGTGGTCCACCTTAGTTTGTGGAAACGTAGACTGCAGTGAATAGCTTGAAATGGGGTAAAGCTCCTGGAATCTGCAGCATCCATGCTGAACTTCTCAAGGCTGGTGGAAATGCTGTACTCATGTCGTTGCATGCAGTTCTGTGCTGTGCCTGGAACACAGGCAACATCCCAATTGACTGGAACAGGAGCCTTGTTGTCCCTCTCTGGAAAGGGAAGGGTGATTGCCAAGACTACTACAACTACTGAGGGGTGACGCTGCTCTCAGTGCCGGGCAAGGTCTTTGCTCGGATAATTCTTCACGGGGTTCGCCACCATGTGCTTGAGCACCAGCATCCAGAGCAGTCAGTCTTTAAACCAAAGAGGTCAACGATTGACCGTATCCTTGCTCTTCGGGTTTCCTCACCGAACACAGACGAGAGTTTCAGCAGGGGCTGCTTGCAGCCTATGTTGATCTCTGGAAAGCATTTGATTCAGTGAATCAGGATGCCCTCTGGAGGATTCTTGGTCTTCGTGGGGTGCCACCAAAACCCGCACGGGGGTACCACTACACTCACAGACCAATGCCGACTAGGCTAGGAATCTCATACCTCACGCATCTTCTCTCCTCTCTCTCTTTCCACTCCTCCATCACATCCCCTTTGGATGCACAAAAGAGCATCCATTAACAAATTCGCATCACAGTTTCCTCTGGCATGACACCGCATCCTCCATATTGCACCACACCACACCTCCTACTCTCACACCTAAGACACCGGTATTTCTCCCTCCTACCTCCCCCGAAGCATACTGGTTGGGTTGCTCGGCTGACTGCCCAGGTATTGCAAGTCCATTCGTCCTCATCTGCTCTCTTTCCTTCTGGCTATCTAATCTTCCTCAGGTTTGTGTGGTGTGTGTGTGTGTGTGTGTGTGTGTGTGGTGGTGTGGTGTGTGTGTGTGTGTGTGTATGTGTGTGTTTGTGTTTGTGATGGCACCTGTCATAGCATAGGTTTAAGATGGTAGAAGTTCTAATGGGATAAGTCTGCTCTGTGTCTGCTTTTGTAAATTGCTTGCCTTTTGTCGCACCCCACAAATTCCTTGTATCCTGCTGTACATAATAATAAATAAACTCATTGACTGTGCCACATACCTTTTCTTTGCTTGAGTGTAAATAAATGCTTGTGTAGAAATGTTCCAAACTCGTTTTCTTATTTTCCTTCATTGGACAAGCATGGTTCGTATCCCAGCCAAAGCCAGGACGTTATTCCCCAACGATCTGTTTTTCTAGCCGTACGTCCTTGGCAGTTACGCTCGGCTGCATCTGATCCGGTAAGGTGATCCAGTTTGAACAGGCGTACTGAAGGCATGTCCCCAGTAATTCGATCACTTGACCATTAGGTAACCGGTATTCATGAGATGGAGGACCCTAAGTAACGTGGTCGAGTTATTGGCGTTCACGGTCGATTAGCGACCTGTCGCGTCACGGAGCTATTCGTGTGCGACGGCCTGCGATTCCGGAGCGTTTGCGGGAACACGAGATAGCTCCCCCCCCCCCGCCCCCATGGTCTTCTCAACCCCGATCCCGGGTCTGCAACAATACGATACGATTTTCCACGATCGACTGGAGTGCAAAGCCTTTGGGACCCCCACTCTTTGATGATAGGAGGAAAACCACGGGGTAACGTTCCGGGGTCACATTGCGGTAGTGTACGTCATGATGGTGCTGAGGTGTCGTCCACCGGACGGCGGTCTCCTTGGGTTAATCTGAAGCGATCCCTTTGGGTGGGTGCCTGGAATGTCCTATCCCTAAGAGAGGATGATCACCTGTCTGTAATCATCTGAGCTCCAGCGTTTCAAACATCGGTATTGCAGCACTCCTGAGGTTCGGAGACCAGATAGTGGTAAGATCATGGCGGGTGGTTACACCTACGATTGGTCTGGTCGCTCTGATGGTTACCATGCACAAGGAGTTGCTGTCGCTGTGTCAAATAAGCTGACTAATGACAATTGGGTAACACTGGTCAATGAGCGTATTACGAGACAAAGGATTTGTCACTCCTTGGGTGTTATTTCCTTTTCTCTGTGTATGCTCCGACTGAAGCAAGTTATCTCACCAGGAAGGATGCATTCTATGCCATGCTGG
Source organism: Eptatretus atami (assembly GCA_035128595.1). NCBI lineage: Eukaryota > Metazoa > Chordata > Myxini > Myxiniformes > Myxinidae > Eptatretus > Eptatretus atami. The sequence continues at coordinate 27,636,993 of CM068953.1, read as the reverse complement.
AGTCTGTGGTTGATCAGTGCCCAAGCAAGACACTTCTAGTCTTGGGGGATTTCAAAGCATCAACTGGAACTGATAGGGATGGTTATGAGACAAGTGTTGGTCCCCATGGGTCTGAACTGTGAACCAGAATAGCATTAAGTTCCTTCACTTTGCAAGAAGTCATGGACTTAGTGTGGCTGGTTCATGGTTATAGCGCCGACAGGCTCATTGCTGGACTTCGTATTTCAACGCAGGTGGTGTGGCAAAGGAGATTGACCATGTGCTCATTGATGGTCACTGAAGGATGATCCAGAACTGCAGGATACCAGAGTACTCAGTTCCTCAATACCGACTACAGGCTTGTGGTAGCAACTCTGAGTTGCAGCTGAAATCCGGGAGAATAGTTTAATCCCAGCCTGGCTGAATGTTTGGCAAGCTCAAGGATGAGAGTTAGCTGAGGAGTTTGCGAACAGGCTGAGTGGGGATTTGGGGGGTCTGGTGTTTTGGGGAATTCTTGAAGAGTTGTGGAGTGCCTTCAAAACCACCATCCTTGATGTGCCAGTGGATGTCTTGGAACTCACCATAGGGCGAAGAAGAATTTTGTCTCTCAAGAGACACTGGATACCATTGACCAGAGTCGCAGGGCCAGGCTGAATGGCAAACCTGAGCTGTTCAAGGAGCTGAGGTGTAAAACTGTACTGTATGTGCACTCAGGGTGGACAAGGAGCCAATGTGCACGGAATCTGTGAGGGGTAGCGCATCACTTGTGGCCAAGTGATTCTCGTCCTGCTTACAGGGGAATTCGCGCATTGCGTTCCTCCAAGCCTGTCCCTCATGTACTGCAGTTAGAGCAGAGGTGGTGGGCTCTTGACAGAGGAGTCCGAAGTGACGTCCCGCTGGGTCAGTTACTTTGAGCGCTGTATCAGGCTGAACCACCAGCTGTTGAGTTGGGTGTCAGGCGTGTTTCTGTCCCGAATGCTAACCCTCCAATCAACTGTGGTCCACCTTAGTTTGTGGAAACGTAGACTGCAGTGAATAGCTTGAAATGGGGTAAAGCTCCTGGAATCTGCAGCATCCATGCTGAACTTCTCAAGGCTGGTGGAAATGCTGTACTCATGTCGTTGCATGCATTTCTGTGCTGTGCCTGGAACACAGGCAACATCCCAATTGACTGGAACAGGAGCCTTGTTGTCCCTCTCTGGAAAGGGAAGGGTGATTGCCAAGACTAACTACAACTACTGAGGGGTACGCTGCTCTCAGTGCCGGGCAAGGTCTTTGCTCGGATAATTCTTCACGGGGTTCGCCACCATGTGCTTGAGCACCAGCATCCAGAGCAGTCAGTCTTTAAACCAAAGAGGTCAACGATTGACCGTATCCTTGCTCTTCGGGTTTCCTCACCGAACACAGACGAGAGTTTCAGCAGGGGCTGCTTGCAGCCTATGTTGATCTCTGGAAAGCATTTGATTCAGTGAATCAGGATGCCCTCTGGAGGATTCTTGGTCTTCGTGGGGTGCCACCAAAACTGATCAACCTGTGTCTGAACTATACTCTGGGTA
>CM068953.1:27606652-27618568 GCA_035128595.1 Eptatretus atami | reverse complement strand
CGGAACCTTACAAAAGGTTTCGAGCCTTCTTTCCACACCAACAACAAAACGACCTCCTTTTGGTAAATTTGACTAGCCCACTAACATACATTACACTGACCCCAGGGTCCCTTGGGTGGGATTCACTCCTCCCCCCAATCATTCATTCGCACCATGCATTCCACATTCACTCCATTCACACACTTCGGCCCGCTGTCCCACACTCATTCATCACACATTTTTCATTTTCCAATTCGCACCAACACTCCCATTCCGATAACTAACTCGTGCTCCCCGTCATCCCATACACTAATGCACGTACCATTTAACTCTACGTAGCTAATCTACGTCCCCACTACACATTCCATGTCGGTCCATGTCTCCCGAAATCCATTTCTGAATCAAACCTAAATTCCCACCAACTCATTCCATGGGCCACATGAGGAACTGTTCCTGCCCCATGAGGCCGGTCTATCTATCGCTAAACCCATCCCACTAAACTATTGCTCCTATGCACAAGTAGGATGTTTGCCACATCCCGGCCGGGGTCGTGTACTTGGAGCGATGCTTTTTAAAATTATTTTTGCACCGCCAGGGCGGCGGTCTGCGACTCATTCGTTCGTCCCTTCCGTCGGACGATACCTGGGGCCTTGTGGTCACCCCGCGCATCGCAACAAGCACTCGCCTTCGAGGGGTCCGCCATGCGAGCCAACGTGCGCCACTGGCCCGTAGCTCGCGCCACGAGGTCCGTGCCGATGACGTCACTCGCACACCGAACTTGCACGGTTTGCCGTACAGGCCAGCCCAAGCGTATCGTCCCGGGAACCCGCTCCGCGTGTTCTGCGAACAGAACACGTGGCGCGCAGCACATGGAGCTTCACACACGCACCCGCATGCAGACCCGTCCGTTCCAAATTCGTCCAACCTTCCTTTTAACCGTGCACGTGCCGGTTTTGTACCACGCACGAGATGTTCTGGCGCCGGCTTCCGATCGCGCAAACGTGCGTGCTTGGGCCGTTTGCAAAACATGGAACGGACCTCGCACGCAGCGTCCGGCGGAGCCGACGCGGTCACCCAAACAACTTCGTGCGGCCTACCAAGCTCGCCATTCAAGTCTCCCGTCTGGATCGGTCCGTGTACCAATTCCACGCACGCCATGTTATTCACACCATACTTACCTTTTGGCACACATTTCAACACACACTCCGGGACAATCACATCTGGGATTCGTGTTACGACAAGAAATCCCGGGGTTTCCATACCCCCCAAGCTCCGCGTGTACCCGTTTAGATCATACACCTGCTCGACCTCGCACGGCCCGACCGGACTCACCTGGTCGCAGTCCACTTCGAGGGAGCATACCGTCTCCCTCTGTTCCTGAGGGAGGTTAACCTGATGCTCGCACCGGGTCACGAAATATTCCACGAGTTCAACCCCATTGTCCCCTATTAATCCTATGTGTGCGTGCTCTTTAATTTCCCGTATTTCGTTCACCTCTATCTCTTCTATCTCCCGTGTCTCTGAAAATTTTTACGTTGTCCCTTCGTGTTTATGAGTTTCAGTCTCCCCATCAATTATCGTGGCGTCGCTCGTCATCCCAACCTCACCCGTCTCCATTGCGGGCCGGACACATTTTGCACTCCTGGTCGGTTCGGTCGCTCTGCCACGTGGTTCCGCCATTATGCCTTCCACCTCTTTCATACTCGCCTGCAGGCTTAACCCCATGTTCTGCATTTCACCCCGCTGTGTTCGCATATCACCCCTCAGTGCCTGCGTGTTCACATCCATGCGGCTTTCCATATTCCCTTCATCTCATCCATTTTGTGCGCATTAGCATCCATTTTGTTTTCCATTATTTGTAATATCTCCCCCAACCGGCCCCAGTCAAACTGCTCTGACGAGGCCGATTTGCCGTGGACCTGGGGAGAAGTTTGCTGTATAGGGTGCTCGCGCGCCGCCGCCCCCGCGCCCACCACGGACTCTGAGTTTGGTGGCGGGGGGAGTCGACCTGCATGGAGTTGTCGTGGACCATGGATTCCTCTAACAATACTTCTAAACCCACCTGAGCCGGCTCATCTTGGCCCGCCATGGTGCATCCTGAGAACAATTTAAACGCTCGTAATTTGGAGGGAACGGGGGGGGGTTCTGCTCCGTACACCCCTGATCCGAATCCCGTTAATTTCTCTACGGAGGCGGAGGGGCCGAATCGCACTCCTGAACACCAATTTGTTGTGGGCCTGGGTTCGGTGTCGATAAACGACCCCTAGGTGAGAGCAGTGGAGTCGTCTCTCACCGAACACCCGGAATTTAGGTCGTAACTCTCGATAAGTCCGAGAGTTCACGGGTCCCTTAGCGGACCGTGGTCGCCAATATTTCGACGGCGTGGGGTAGGGTTAATTGCTTAATTTCAATATACCTAAATACCCACGTCGTCCAATTACTGGGAAAAACCACACCCTCGACCGACTTTGTCCGAATCGAGTCGCTATCACGACTCGGATCCGGCGTAACCGAGCGGAAGCTACCAAAGCCACGCCGGACCAAATGAAACAATCCACGGCACAAACGGCCCTACCAATTCGCAACACGCACCACGCACCATGCTGGCCAATGGAGGAAAGCACAGAAAACGAGCTGGTACATTTAACAGGGGTTTATTTTACAAAGAATAATCGGGGAGGGGAGACACAGAGCAGAGTTATCACGAATATAAGGCAGGCAATGTACAATGAGCAAGAAAAAGCACTTAACAATGAAGACCTGAGTGCAAGAAGTACTTTAGTCACAAAATAACACTTTTGAGATATTGAGGATCAAGTTTTCAAAACATGCTGCAGATACTATTTTTTAAGGTGGCATACTATGGAGCCTGTTGCTGGTCAGGGCTATACAGAGCAGCCAAACCCTTTTTTGTGGAAAAATAATCCTTAATATGAAGAAAACGAGAAATTGTTTTGAACTTAATACTTTTTGTGGCTAAATACCTGGACTTGGTACTTTTAACACACAAAGCCCTTTATTGCTCATTTTTGATTGCCAAACAGTCATTTTTACTATGTCTCATGGGCTGTACAGTGTACATACATCCAATACATGGGAATCTGGGTCAGCACAGCATTGCACTGCACTGCCACATGCACAGTTTTGAGGGCTCAAAAGCTGATGACGAATGTAGTGCCTTTTTCAGTACCAGCAAAGTATAATGCATAGAAACTACATACCTGATGCTTTGGCATCCTTCATTCTCTTTCTAGCCCAGTCTCCAGGGTTTCTTTTACGTTTTTTGTCTGTTATCAGGGTTACCCTCATTCACACCATGCTGTCCAGCCTCCATGGTCGCCATTTTCACAGCTTGTCACGTGACACATACTAGCATTTTGATTGGCAGTCATGGACTTAAGAACTTCTTCCTCAAACATTATGGACTTGGGTATTTCTTGCACTACATTTTAGTGAATTCAACAATGACCATATACCAATATACAGGACTTGAGTACTTATTTTCGGAATTTTTTGGTATCAAATGATGCTCTGGCCATATGATTATAGCACTGGTGCCAGCTCATTTTTTCAAAAATGTGACTTAAGTACTTCTTGCACCCAGGTCTTCAATTCTACTTACAGGAGGCGCGACACACACACACACACACACACACACACAAGAAATGGACCTCGTGGGTATTTTCGGCCTTTCAGCTCGGAGAGAAGGCGAGCTGAGGGCAGGGCCTATTCGGGTACCTCCCCGCTCGTGCGTTTGACCGACTCGAACCCACGACCTGAAGTCCACGCCCACAAACGGACCAAGCACCATGACCGCAGACGAAGTAAATCACCAACAGACTGCAGACCGCTCCAACCACAACGACAGACCGCTCAGTCACGACGACAGACCGCTCAGCAATTGCCACGATCTGTCTGCCGAACCCTGGTCCTAACAACCACTCTGCCGTCGCCACGATCACCCGGTCTGCCCAAAAACTGCTCCTCACAACCATTCTACTCCCTCTTTGGTGGAGGGGCCTCTTCTTCTCACCACTCGCCTCCTGATTGGCCGGGGGGTTGTCGACGACTCGTGGCCGCCGTTGATTGGACGAGCTCACGGTGGGTGGAGGGAACCTCACCCCTGTACGTGACACGATGCACGTGGGCGATGGCTTTTGTTGTTGTAGAGGATGTAATTGTTGAAGATGTAAAAAAAAAAACTAACTGGAAATAACTCGTAGCGCACACACGAAATTCCCATTAGACAGAAGGAAGGATCTAACTATTAACACATACTTATCGAAATAACTGAACGACGGGACTCTGGCTGCTTGTGTGCACAAGGTTTCCAAATCCCGAACATAGAAGGTCCTGACAACAACTCCTTCAACCAAGCAGATAGGTCTGTGAGGGAGCATCCTGGCAGCGAATTCCTGAGTCCAGAAGATGAGGCCATGCATGGTGAGTGGAGTTCAGAGGTCATCGTATCAACTCCAGTACATTGTACAATAACAATAGTTCAAGAAACGAATTTTGTACAATCGTACTGTTTTCTTCTTCCTATATTAATGTCATCCCTGTTTGTCTATCATCCCACATCGGAACTTCAGAATTGCTGGATTTGTACGAGGAAGTGCTGGAGATTGAGAATTTTTTGGAAATTGAGGAAGTACAAGATGAATCTGCCTGGCCAGTCATATTCGGTCTAGTGTTTGCCATTGTGGAACCTTGCACCTTTATTAATGTTATCAAACGTATGCTGATCAACATCATTCTCATAATAGGAAGCACAAGAACAAGATGATCACAGGGCGACACCACAGAACAAAGTGAAACGGGATGATCGATCGGCCTGCATGGTCTTGCACTTGCAATTGTAATGTGTTCGTCAAAGTTCATTTCAATAAAAAAATTAACAGCTTCATGCATCCTGTTGGAACTGATTTTTCTTTGCTCAAGAACCACGTTAGTATTGTTAAAGATATGGCTTAAGGGTAATTGGGTTTAGTTTATACTCGTTATTTCCATCGTACATGTTCTGCATCAACACACCTAATGAGTGTATGATAGACAGTGTCCAGTTGTTTTAGGGAAGTTCCTTTCATCTTCCCTCCCAGCCTGTTCGCGTTTGCACACCCAATTCCCAACCTTTGTGTTAGGGTTAGGGTTAGGGTTAGGCTTAGGGTTAGGGTTTAATGTGGTTTTCCCGTTGAAATCTGCCTATTTGTATTTTTCCGCTTTGACCACTGTGCAAAAGGGTCATAAAGCATCAGAAACGTGGCCAAGCTGGAAGATTCTATCACACATCCCCAGCAGGACTGATGCATGATCGGAGAAGTACCAGCCTCCTAAGCCAATGAATGCACAGCCAGCAAACCGGGGTGCCAGCTTGGAGGAGTGTTGATAAAATGAGAATGCGTGTGTGGCATCACGAGCTCTCTGCTTCCGGTGCTTGGATCAACCCTCGCTCTTGATTGCCGTCTGGGGATGTGGAGTTGGTGCCGTTCCGTGGGAGTGGGACGTCATCTGGCTGCCTGGTTCACATGCCAAGGAACGCTGACAATGAGGACGATCTTGACCGCCATCCCTCTCCTCACCTCCCTGGCGATCATGGGATGGATAAGACCCTCAAGACTGCATGTCGGCATCTTGGCGCCAAAATCAAGCTCGAACAAGGAAGCTTGTGCTCCACATTCTTTATATCCTATATTTATGTCTCTCTCTATCTATTTGTCCGATCACCAGAGTGAGTAAGGCCTTCAAGGGTTAGGATAGATAAATGCGATGCTATAACAGTGGGTGTGAAGGATTCTTTCCATTTATTGTACAGACTGATCGCTGTTAGCAGCCATGTTTTCTCTCCATTCCTTGCCCGCCATTATTTATTGTGAATGAACCAGTTGTTCCAGAGAATCTGTTTTGTGGACAATGGGGAATAAGTGGGCTCCACAGCTCATAGTTTAATTGGAATAAATCCGTTAGACGGGTGAATTGAGCTCACGCATTAAGGCACGATTTAAAGCGAGTCACTGACAAAGCTCCGCTCGGCTTATCACTGTCGGCAGGTTTGCGAGCCGCTGCATGGTTCTTTAACTACCGACTTGCACATAAATTATATGGGCGGATGTGGTGACCTCTCGTCCCCTAGTGGTGCAGTGATGGTTAGAATCCTGTGACAGTAAAAGTATTTTACCATTCGATAGAACAAAACAAGGAAACTTTGAACCAGGATCAAGAAGCCTGTGATACTGAATCATACTTGCACAATATCCATATCATTATCTATTTTGAAGAATCAATTTACATGTTATCCTCTTCTTCTTCGTCAATGTGCAGCACAAGGCTGTGGAGTAGCAACATTGGCCGAGGGCATGGGTGTGCCGCTGATACAATGCTACCTTTGCTGATTCGGGCAGGAATTTGGAATTTGTTCATGGCACCGGCGAATGTTCACATACTCTTCAGGAAGGACTCTGGGATCTGTAACTTCTACCAACTAATGCTGGCATATGGGACGCTCGTTTAACGTCCATCAGAGGGACGTCACACCCATTGATGAATCACCCTGCTTGTGAAACACCAGGATGACAGTTTATAGCTGGGTCGGGATTCAAACCTAGGCTAGGGAGCTTGCTTAGAGGCAAGTGTGTGCACCTCTAGGCCATCCTGTCAGCCGTACATGTTATCGAGGTGGTTATGGTAGTGCTTACGTGGTGAAGGTAATTGTTCACTAAGGTACATTGAAATCATTTCCATCCATCTGAATGATTTCATCATATACATTCTATGTTGGTGTAAAGCACAATACTAGTAAAGCTGTAGATCTATAATAAATAAATAATTTACTTTTTCTTCGTTTGCTTCGTTATGGCTTATGAAGAGTGGTAAGGGGAAGGGTCAGAATGGTATTGCAATAGGTCAAGGATGTTTAAACATTAGGGTCGAATTTATGCCTGGTGTGGGCTTGATGGTAAGGGTGGTGGGCTTGCGATCCTGGGGTTCTGAGTTAAAATCCCGCCTCTCCGTTGAATTAATACCAGGTGGGGTTGACTCAGCCTGTCATCCTTCCGAGGTCAGCAAAATGATTACCAGCTTGCTGGGATGATTGAGCCATTCGAGTATCCTGTGTTGGAGTGACAAACCTGTCCAGGATTGTGACCAATAGCCCAGGATCTCCTGGGCTATTGCTTCGGCAGCACCGACGCTCTGTACAGAGTATGGTCCCAATGGGTGGATAGATGGTCGAATTTACAAAAGGCATTTAGTGAACGTCTTGCTAACACATGCCGAACCCTTAAACACTGACAAAACTATCTTTGCACGCACACACACACACACACATCCATTTAACTGTGTACGTACAAACAGTCGATTAGCCTGTGAAATCCCGCCCGTGTCGCCAACATCCAATTTAAATGATGCACTTGCACGGAATTAAATCACCACGGACAACTGTTGGAGGGGATTCAGCACATTGCTCCTCATCGTAGCTTGATCCTGGTCATCTTACACAAGATTCAGCAACCAACGAAATGATTCCTTCGAGAGATCCATCCATTCCTCCTTCGAGATTATCCATCTCTCCTTCCACTCATCCATCCATCATGGAAAAGACAATCTGTGAATGTGTACAATCTCTGTATCCGAGCTGCGGTTCCCACATGTATGCCACTCCGGGTAATCTGGATTGAAGTGATCGACGATGGTTATTGAAACATCTGTCATGTTTTATGTTGTATACACAGTATAAAATTGATTAGTGGATATCTATTTATTATGTATGCAAATCCGGTGACATTTGAATCTGAACCTGAACCAAAATCTAATGAGCCTGTTCTTGTCACTTACCCAACTCATCCACCTAGTTTTGTTATAACCTGTCCAAAACATTTTGAAATATCGTGCTATACTGTACAGTGGTGAGCAAAAGTTTGTGAACCGTTTAGAATTTTCTGTATTTCTGCATAAATTTAACCTAAAATGTGATTAATATTAGAATTTAGATTTTAGATGAATATGTAAAGAGAACCTGAATAAACAAATCGTGCACAAAAAAAACAAAAATCTACTTTTTCATTTATTTATTGAGCAAAATGATCCAATATTCAATTTCTTTGTCAGAAAAAAGTATGTGAACCTCGAGGTTAATCAGCACAATTAAAGGGGAAGGGGGTAATTAGTCAGGTGTTTCAATCAATGAGATGACAATCAGGAGTGAGTTTGGGTGGCCGTGCCGTGTATAAAAAATCATAAACTTTGTTCGTCACTATCAGAGTCTGGTCTTCACCACACAGGTTTGTGGAAGCTTGTCATGCCCTGATGAAGAGATATTTCTGAGGACCTCAGAAAAGTAGTTGGCTGCTCATCGGTCTGGAAAGTGTTACAAAACCGTTTCTAAAGATGTTGGGCTCCACCAATCCACTATCAGGCAGATAGTGTACAAATGGAAAAAAAAATCCAAGACCATTGTTACTCGTTCCAGGAGCAATGAAAATCCAGGTCCAATGAAATTCACTCCAAGAGCAAGGTGTACAGTAATCCAGGTCACCACAAAGAACCCCAGGCTAATGTCTAAGGATCTGTAGGCCTCTCTTGCATTGGCTAATGTCAGTGTTTACGAGTCCACCATGAGGAAAACGCTGAACAAGAATGGTGTGCATTGGAGGACAGCAAGGAGGAAACCACTGCTCTCCAAGAATAATGTTTCTGCCTGTCTTAAGTTTGCCAAAGGCCACCTGGATGATCCAGAAGGCTATTGGAAGAATGTTCTGTGGCCAGGTGAGTCGAAAATGGAACTTTTTTGCTTAAATGAGAAACGTTATGTTTGACGAAAACCAAACACTGCATTCCAACATAAGAACCTCATCCCAACCGTGAAGCGTGGTGGTGGGAGTATCATGGTTTGGGGCTGCTTCACTGCCTCAGGACCCGGACGGCTTGCCATCATCGACGGAACCATGAATTCTGGATTGCACCAACAAATTCTACAGGAGAATGTCAAGGCATCCATCCGTGAGCTGAAGCTTCACAGAAAGTGGCAAAACAACGACCGTGTCGGAATGGCCAAGTTAAAGTTCAGACCTTAACGCAATTGAAATGTTGTGGCAGAACCTGAAGCGTGCAGTTCATGCAAGAAAGTTCACAAATATATCTCTGAGTTGAAGCAGTTCTGTGAGGAGGAATGGACCAAAATTCCTCCAAGCCGATGCGCAGGACTGATCAAGAGTTGTAGGAAACGTTTGGTGGAAGTTATTGCTGATCAAGGGAATGCCACCAGTTACTGAATGGAAAGGTTCACATACTTTTTCCAACAAAGAAATTTAATGTTGGATCATTTTGCTCAATAAATAAATAAAACAGTAGATTTTTTTTGTGCTATTTGTTTAACCAGGCACTCTTCATTTATTATTAGGACTTAGACGAATAAACATCTGATCACATTTTAGGTCAAATTTAAACAGAAATACAGAAAATTCAAAAGGGTTCATAAACTTTTTCTCACCACGACATTGTTTTTGGCCCCATCTCTTAATGGTGAAGAATCACTTTAAAAATAAAAACTAAAAACTCTTGTATCCGAAAAGGATTCGGATCTTCAACAAAATAGAATAAATCCGTCCTCGTCACACACATAACCTATTCACGTTTGAATCCGTCAATAACTTTTTGACTTTTCATGCTCACAGACAGACAGACAGGGGTGAAAACAACCTCCGTCCACCTTCGGTGTTGAAGGTAAATATAATTTCGAATTAACTTTGTACAAAAATGAATACAACACCGATTTAACATTATTCATTCCACATCCCAACAGGTCATCCCTCATTCATGATTATCATTCCAAATGATCCCAGATTCACCATTCATTCCAAATCAACCCTCAATCACCATTTTTCATTCCAGATCAACCATTATTCATTCCATATCATCAGCAATTCACCATTATTCATTCCACATCAGTACAGGTTATCTAGCTCTGAGTTAGTATTAATTCCACACCCCTGATTCACCATTATTAATTCCACATCCCAACACGTTACCCCTGATTCACCATTATTAATCCCACATCCCAACACGTTATCCCCGATTCAGCATTATTCATTTTGCATCCCCACAGGTTATCCTCGATTCAGCATTATTCATTCTGCATCCCCACAGGTTATCCCTGATTTAGCATTATTCATTCCATGTCTCCACAGATTATTCCCGATTCAGCATTAATCATTCCACGCCCCCATATGTTATCCCTGATTTGGTATTATTCATTCCACATCCCCACAAGTTATCCCTGATTCAGCATTATTCATTCCAGGTCCCCACAGGTTACCCTGATTTGGCATTATCAATTCCACATGTCATCCCAATTCCTCTGATCTCATTCCACAATGGAGGTATTCAGTTATCGTCGATTCCAGGATTCGAGGAACTTTTACAGCAGCAGTGAATGTACCATGAGTGATGAGAGGTAGAAAGAGAGTTTTAGGGGGAAGAAGGGGGAGAGTCACTGTTCCCATCACTGCTGTCAGATAAGGGAAGCAAGGGATGGGATTCACGCTCTTGCCGACATCTTCTCTTTTTCTTTCGTACAGATAAGAAGCGCTGAACACGTCGGGCGATCAGGTCTGGGGAGAGAAATGGGCACTGGTTATTGGAGATGAATAGGTTACATCACATAATGAATGCAGTTCTCATAGTGGGGCAAAATAAACCTCCTTAGTTCGGTTATCTACACCATGAACCACCCTCCCCCTCCCACCTAACTTCCCCATGCCGTGCTAACCCTAAAAGAGAGGAGAATACATAAAGGTAAGGAAGGAGTTGGCTTCTTATTCTTTCATGTGCAGTATTTTACTGTGGGTAGCATCATTTGCTGGTGCCGCTGATGCAATGCCCCCCTATAGGTGAGAGCAGGGATTCAGAATTTGTTCAAGGTGCCGGTGATGGCTCGCCTACTCTTCGCGAAGCACACCCTGGAACCTTTAATGTCCAACAACTAATTATGACAGGATGGAGGCCCACATTAATGTCCATCCGAGGGACGGCACACACGTCGATGCCTCGCCCTGCCTTCGGAACACCAGCATGACAGTTAATAGCTGGGTCAGAATTCAAACCCGAGCTGGACAGGGAGGAGTGGTAAAAAAAAATAAAAAATTTGCACCATTTGTGTGTACAACATTTAGATGGTTCGTGGAAGATGGGGGTGGGGGTCATTATTTAGTACAATCAAAAAGACATTCCAATAACCTATCTCCCGTGATAGGCCTCATACTTGCTGCTTGGTCAGTAATGAAGGGCTATTCATTTATTACATACGTACAGAGAGAGGTGCAAATCAAGTTTAAATGTGAGAAAAAGACTAGAAGGGAGAATAATAAAATTGGGGAAAAAGGGAATGCGAGTGTGGAAGGAGTGCTAAAAGAGGAAAGAAATGTCTGTTAGGAGAGAGGAGTAAGGGGAAAGGGATAAGTGGAATATATTGGGGGGGGGGAGGCAGGGCCGGATTAGGGATGGGCAAGCTGGCAGTTCCAGGGGCTCCAAACAGGGGGCCTCACATATTTATGAAAAAAAATTGTAAGGAAAATGTATGTTGTGAGGCCTGAATGGTAGTGATAGTATTGTGGAACAGATACAAGATTTCATCTTATCTCATTCCATATTTATATAGAATTCGGTTGACTTCTATGGAGTATGGGACTTTGCACGTCTCTTTCTATTATTATCCTCAAAATTTTCAAGTTGCATTTATGTCCTTGTTTTTAAGGTACTTTAATAGTTAGCTTACGTTTGGTTAATCGCGGCTTTAGCCGTTTGCACTTTGCTCTACAAAACTGTTGAGGTATATTCAGCTCACATCATGGCGAGAAGTAGTGGACACGCATGCGCGTCACGCGTGCTCACTTATATCTTATGTGAACCGATATCTTATGTGAGACTGAGATTAATAAGATTTAC
>CM068953.1:27584443-27595563 GCA_035128595.1 Eptatretus atami | reverse complement strand
CTAAGGTAGGGTGGGCCTCCACTACTGAAGGCTGCCCAGGGGCCACCACATGTCTAAATCCAGCCCTGGGGGGGGAGGGTCAAAAACATTTTGCATAGCTACATATTTAACAAGAGCGAGGATTGCTTTACAATACATGTTCCATACCGATGTGATATTTTCTAAACCCAAAAAGGGCATAACTGAAAAATTGATGAAATGCTGTGAAACTCGAACGTGTTCTGCAACTTATCATAAATTATAATAAAGCCACATACCAAGTTTCAGTTGAATATGTTAAAGGGTGTGGGAAAAAAGTCTGGAAAACCACAGGTGGGACAGACAGACCGATGGACAGCAAACCGAGCTGTGAAACCAGTAAGGGACTGAACATGTCAGGTCAGGTCAGGTATGGTAGCATGCGCTGGAGTAGCGCATTGCTGCGTCCACTTTCCGCCAGTACTCCAGGGGCCTCTGTCTGGCCATCCCAAAGGCAAATGCTTGGCCCATCTCCATCTCCTTGAGATGCTGATAAACCTGCTGCAACCACGAGGCACGTGGTCGGCCCATTGGCCTCCTCCACTCATGAGGCTCCCTCAATGAGAGAATGTGGTGAGCAGGATCAGCATCAGGAAAACGAGCCACATGTCCATACATTTGCAGCTGATGCTCACGGACTATTCAGGTAACAAATCTCATTTGAGTCTCTCTCAGCAACCGCTCCTTGGACACAAAGTCTGACCAGCGATAGCTAAGGATTATCTGAAGAGACCTGGTGCCAAATGAATTAAGTCTCTGCCTCAGATCCCTGGTCAGAGTCCAAGTCTCACATCCAGAGAGCAAGAATGGAAGCAAAAAGGACCTGAAGACTCGGACTTTCGTCCTCCCGCACAGGTACTGACAGCATCATACCCCATGATCCAGTGAATACAAAACTCCCCAGGCCAAACACAGACGTCTGTTGACCTATGGCTCAAACGCCAGCAGAGACATAAATATCACTGCCAAGGAAAGTGAATCTCTCCGTGACCTCAACATCCTCACCACAAACAGGTACAGACACGATAGCAGCATCCAAGATGTCACTTAAATCCTGGATCTTAGTTTTGATCCTGGAAACCTGTACTGATAGCAGCTCCAACTCCTCATTCAGCACCTTGAGGGCCCCAAAAGGGTATCCAGAGTCTCCACAAAGATGACTGCATCATCTGTGAAATCAAGATCAGAGTTCTTAACATTCTCAAACAATGCACCACAGCTTGATCTTCATGACATCCTCCCCAAATTCAGTCCATACAAGCACTGTAAAGTGCAGAGCCCAGTACACATCCAGCTGAACTCCAGTAACAAGTGGAAATAAGTTGGAGATGGTATCACCACATCTCATGGCACTCTCAGTTCCAGAGTATAGTTCAGACATCACATTGATCAGTTTTGGTGGCACCCCACAAAATCCAAGAATCCTCCAGAGGACATTCCTATTCACTGACTCAAACGTTTTGCAGACATCAACATAGGCTGCAAGCAGCCCCTGCCGAAACCCTCGTCTGCGTTTGGTGAGGACCGGAAGAGCAAGGAAACGGTCAATCGTTGACCTCTTTGGTGTAAAGCCTGACTGCTCTGGGCGCTGGTGCTCAAGCAGATGGTGGCGAACCCTATCAATAATTATCCGAGCAAAGACCTTGCCCGGCACTGAGAGCAGCGTCACCCCACGGTAGTTGTTTCATTCTTGGCGATCACCATTCCCTTTCCAGAGAGGGACAACAAGGCCCCTATTCCAGTCAGTTGGGTTGATGCCTGTGTTCCAGGCAGAGCACGAATTGCATGCAACGACGTGAGTACAGCATTTACACCAGTCTTGAGAAGTTCAGCATGGATGCCATAGATCCTTGGAGGTTTACCCCATTTCAACCGGTTCATCACAGCCTGTGTTTCCAGAAAAGAAGTTGGATCACAGTTGATTGGAGGATCACCAATCGGGATAGTAACACTCCTGACATCCAACTCAACAGCTGGTGGGTCAACCTGGTACATCCGCTCAAAGTACCAGCCAGCAGGCCTTCACTTCGTATTCCTCTGTAAAGAGTCCACCACTCTCCGCTCTAACTGCAGTACACTGAGGGATGGGCTTGGAGGAACACAATGCATGAATTCCCCCTCACAGATTTCTCTACCCCCTCACAGATTCTCGACAGATTGATGCTCTACCCCCTCACAGATTCCTCCCACAAAGGTCTCCTTGTCCACCCTTAGCACACGTACAGTTTTACGCCTCAACGCCCTAAACAACTCGACTCTCCCATTAAGCGTGTACTTACGACTCTGGTCAATGGTATCCAGTGTCGCTTGAGAGACAAAATTCTTCCTCGCCCAATGGTGAGTGCCAAGACATCCACCAGCAACATCATGGATGGTGGTCTTGAAGGCACTCCACAACTCTTCAGGATTCCCCAAAGCATACAGATCCCCCAAATCCCCACTCAGCCTGTTTGCAAAGTCCTCAGCTACCCTCTCATCCTTGTGTTTGCCAACATCTAGCCGAGGCTGGGATGGTACCATTGCCTGATTTTAGCTGCAACTTCAGAGTTGCTACCACAAGCCTGGGGTCAGATCAAAGATCTGAGCACTACGGTGGACCCGCAGTTCTGAATCACCACCAGCGCCATGAACAAGCACATAGTCAATCTTCTTTGCCACACTGCCAGCGTTGAATACCAAGTCCCGCGATGAGCCTGTGGGCGCTGAAACCATGAACCAGCCACCCTAAGTCCATGACTTCTTGCAAAGTGGAACATCGTGCTCTTCTGGTTGACAGTTCCAGACCCATGGTGACCAACACATGTCTCATAAACATCCCTTATCAGTTCCAGTCAATGCATTGAAATCCCCAAAGACGAGAAGAGTATCTTGCCTGGGGCACTGATCAACCACAGACTTGAGCGTGGCATAGAATGCGTCCTTCACGGTGAGATCACTCATCTCAGTCGGAGCATATGCAGAGACAAGGGAAACGACACCCAGGGAGTGACGAATCCTTCGTCTCATAATACACTCGTTGACCGGTGTTACCTCAATTATCATTGGAGTCAGCTTATTGGACACAGCTACAGCAACTCCTTGGGAATGGTAACCATCAGAGCGACCACACCAATAGTAGGTGTAACCACTTACCATGATCTCACCACTATCCAGTCTCTGAACCTTTGAGAGTGTTGCAATACCGATGTTCAAACACTTGAGCTCAAAAGATAACAGAGACAGGTGATCATCCTCTCTTAGGGATAGGACATTCCAGGCACCTACCCGAAGGGACCGCCTCAGGTTAACCCAAGGAGACCGCCGGCTTTGGACGACACCTGAATCCGAACTGGACGACCCCTCAGCACCATCCCGACACTCTCCTGCAATCTGACCCGGGAATGTTACCCCGTGGTTTCCCTCCTATCATCAAAGAGTGGCGGCCCCGAATGTTTTGCCCCAATCCGATCATCCGGTGAGCTGCCTTGCAGAGGGCAGCTGCACAGGAGGTACTCCCATGGAGGAGGTTTTTCTTGTGTTTTGCAGAGTGAAGGGTTTTACGGTGACCAGAGTGCAAATCCTGCCACTAACCTCCTAATAAGAAGTAACTCAACTGCAGGAGGACATCCGCAGACACAGTTGGGCACTAGATATGGATGGCCGTTGGCTCACAAGGAGCTCCTCTGCCCTTTGACAGGGTTTATTTTTTAATCCTGCTGGATGTCCATGTCATACACCCTCCTCACCAGGAAATCGGGTGGGGGAGACGGTTTAGTCACCGACAACCTGACCATGAAACAGGTTGATATAGGTTTACATGGTACCTGTAGCAAGTCACAGACCTAATCTGGCTTGACCTGACAATCGATAGACCTGGCCTGACTGAACAGATCGATCCATACAAATACCCTACTGATGTGTGTCTCTTCTCCAAACTTCAACCTTCTCTCAACCTCTTTTTTTTAATGGAAAGTCAAGGCTCATGGAAGAGGGAGAACACTGAATGGATCAGGAAGTGACAGAATAAAAGGAAGAGCAGATGGCGGTTGGGGGAGGGGGGAACCAACAGCAGGGTTGAAGGATAAAATAGAGGGAGACTTGGACAAATAAAGGAAGTGGGGAAGGAATGAAGGGTAGGGGAGGATGCACAGGATGGACAATATGGATACAAAAGCAAGCTCTCAGGAAGGAAAAACTGGAAATTTGGAAGGTGGTGGGCTTGTGGGAGGAGGGGGGGGGGGAGAGGGTTAACAGACGTGAAAAAAATCATGGATATCTGACATGGTGAGGAACAGTTGTCTTGAAAACCTGGAGAGAAGGATGAGATTGAAGAGGATGTGAGCCTGGTGTTGGCTTAGCAATTTGGGTGGCTGGCTTCTGATTTTAGGGTCCTAAGTTTGAGCCCTGTTAACCTTTGAATTAACACCAGGTGGGTTAACACCAGCCTGTCATTCTTCCGAGTCGGCGAAATGAGTACTAGTGTACTGGTAATTGAATCAGCGGCACAGCCACGCCCTCAGAAAATGATGCTAACTACAGCTGTGTGCTGCATACGGTGGAGGAGGAGGAAGAGGAGGAGGAGGAGGAGGAGGAGGAGGAGGAGGAAGAGGATATGGATGTGGTTCCACAGGCAGTGAAAAAGAGGAACACTGTAGTTCTGGATTTCGTAGTTTCACCAGAAGGGGTTAATGGTGGATTTGTGCCCGGCAGAAACCTCGGGGCGGGAGGGATTAAGGGAAGGGATAAAGAATGGAAAGAACTGAAGGTGCAAGAACAGAAAGGAGGCAGTAGAAGACAGAGGGACAACCAACCCGTCTGTGATGGCGAAGTGATAAGCCCATAGACTCAGCTTCATCGCAGGAGATTCCCAATGATCTTGAAGGCCTTGATTTTCATGGCATCAAGCTGAGCAAGATGTACAGCAGGGGAGCCAGCCCAGAGGGGAGAGCAGTCCTCCATCAAGCTGCGGATAAAGGCCTTGGGGGTGCACAGGAGTTCAGGTGTGCCAACGAAGGACTTTATACAACCGAGGATGCCCAACTTTGAAATGGGGTTTGCCCAAGAAAGATCATGGCTGACAGTGAGAAGCAGGAGTTTGAATGACTGAACTTCCTCAGGAGGATAGAAGGGAGGTTTTGCCTAACGTCATTTTGGACGAAGAAAGATAAAGAGTAAGAGAAACAGAAAGATAACGAGTAAGAGAAAGAGAAAGATTTTTCAGGATTGAAAGATATATTCCAAGTGTTTGACCGGCTTGTGATTATTTTTGAAGGTATGAAGAGAGGGAAGAGGCTGCTGTCTGCCTGTCTGAAGGATGAGGGATGTCACGGCAGAGAGTGGAGTCATGAGCAAATAGATAGAGGATTTTTCAGTCAGAGAGATCATTGATGAAGATTAGGAATAGGACTGGGCCCAGAACACTGCCTTGGGGCACTCCAGCCTTGACAGGGAGAGGAAATGAAAGGATTCCATTGAATGCCGCATGTTGGCTGCGAGAGTGAAGCAAGTCAGTTTTTTTATATATTTTTTGTAAACACCGTCGAGGCTTGCATGACAGCTCATCTGAGAGCAGTAAGCCACGTGTGGAGTTCACCTTGGATGCCATAGGCAGACAGTTTGGAGAGTAAGGCAGGATGCCAGACTGTATCAAAAGCTCGAAATATGTCAAGAGAGACAGCCGTGATCTCATGTCTGATAATGAGGGCCTTCAACATTGTTGGGAGAGACGCAACATGTCCAGAGTGGAGTGACCTGGCCTGAATCCGAACTAATGATATGAGATGAGGATATTGGAGAAAAGGAAAGATATCATATCAACTGCAATGATAGATTCCACGACCTTGCTGATGAATGGAAGCTGATCGGTCTGAAGTTTATGGGATCAGTTTTTGCACCTTTTTACATTGTGCAGCGATTTTGGCAGATTTCCCTGCAGATGGAAGATGACCTCGCACAAACGATAGGGTGAAAAGGGCAGAGAGGGGATGTACAAGACCAGCAGAGCAGGTTTTTAGGACATGTGAGCCGATGCCGTCCTGTCCAGTAGTGAAGTCAGAGTCGAGGGTTGAAAGAACCTTCTCCCCCTTCACAAATGCAGAAGTTATCGTGTCCAGGAGCAGTTGGATGAGGGGTAAGGGATGCAAGATTTGGAAGCAAACACAGAATTAAGGCATTCGACTTTCTCACGAGCAGAGTCAGCTGTGGTGCCATTTGAAGAGAGGGAAGTGATAGAAGGGGAACATACACCAAAGAGAGACTTAAGACACCACCAGGTTTTAGAGGAGGAAGACAAGTTTGACAGTTCATTCTTGAGGTTGGACAGATGCTGTTTTCTGGCTCTCCTGAGAGTGGAGACACACTTGTTGCAGACTTTTTGAAATGTGCTGAGATCGTCTTCGGTCGGATTAGCCTTCGAGGAAGAGAAGGAAGTTGTTTCAGAGCAACTGCCTCACCACAGGCTTCAGTATACCATGGGCAGGGAGAAGAGTAGGATAATTGAAGACTCGGTGGTATGAATCTGTGCATGTGCATGAGAGAAAGAGCCGGTTTCTGTGGAAGAATTCCCAGGCTGAATGAAACATCAGAGGCAGTAGATATAGGAGACCAGTCCAGAAGAGAGATGGCTGCTTGTACTCCCTGCCAATCTGCTTGAGTGAAATGCCAGTCTCAGAGTTGAAGCAGCTCTCTAAGAATAGTCCGAGAGATGTTCAGTTTCACAAGCATATAATCTTTGCCTTTTCTCCTCTCATACCTCACGTTTCTTCACCATTTCTCTGCCTTTCGTTAGACTTCCCCTCCCAGCCCCCACAGTACCTAAAGATAGAGGGTCCCTTCAGAAGACCGTGCTGATATAACAACTCATTTCACAATGAAACATAACTCAGCACAACATTTTTAAAGTTTTATGTTAAACTGTTGGTTTAACCTATGGTGGATTAGTCGGATGGCATCGCCGTAGAGGTTCATTCGCACACTCACCTCGAAATTATCGAGCCTGGGTTCGACTCCCGACCCAGCAATAAACTTACATCCCGGTGTTTCACAGGCAGGGCAATTCATCAATGCGTGCTCCGTCCCTTGTATGGACGTTAAACGGGAATCCTGTCTGCCAATATCAGTTCCATCCATCCATCCACCCATTGGGACCACACTATGTGCAGATCGTTGGTGCTGCCTAAGCAGTCTCCTTGGCTATTGGGCACAATCCTGGACGGATCGCCACTCCGACACAGTATACCAGCATGCTGGCACTCATCTTGCCGACCTCGGAAGGATGACAGGCAGAGTCAACCCCACCTGGTGTTAATTCAACAGCGGAGTGGTATTTGAACTCAGGATCCTAGTATCTCAAGCCCACCACCCTAACTATCAAGCCAACACCAGGCATGACATCAGTTGGTGGACGTTAAAGATCCCACGGTGCGCTTCATGGAGAGTAGGTGAGTTATCGCCGGCACCCTAAAGTCATTAAAAACTCCTGCACCTTCAGTCGAGTGTATTGCGTCGGAATGGTGACACATGTGGGATTGCAACCCAAATTAAGAAACTGCTTCAGCACAACCATTCTGTATTGGACATTCGTACAGGCATTTTAGCAGAAATATTTGGTCAACCTCCCACAAATTGCAACAAAAGCAAACTCAAACAGATTTTGATTCCTGATATGTCCTCAGTGACAGAAAAAAAGTCCTAAGGGATCTCCGGGGGGAAAGTCCTGAAATCATGGAAATCAATATGGCGCCACCGGCTTCGGGGAAAATGAGAAAATTGTAAAGATTGATATTTTAATATGTAAATATATGTTTTCTGCATTCTAATTGTTTCTAGTATTGGTCAGTATATTGATATACAAGAATAATATAAAAAAGTGAAATGTATTGAGGGTAAAATAAGAAATTATAGCTTTTTTGTCCAAAAATGTCAATTTTTGTCCCGAAAAATTTTTTTTTACCTGATACTGATTTTGCTCCTGGACATAAAAAAATAAGAAACGTTGAAGACACAAGATGAAATCAGTCTATGGCAATACAATAAATTATGTAAATCATTGAAACATGACAAAATTCACAATTCACTCGGGCAATCACATCTGCCGACGAAGGTTTCGAAATGAAAATGAAAATTCGCATTAAACTCAGAAAACTACATCCATTATAAACTTACTATACATGTTGAGAAAAAATCAAGCGATTAAAGTTAGAACTCGACAATGTCATCATCATCCTCATCATTGTCACTGGAGTGTTTGTGCAGCCAGAGCCCTGCAGTTTCCACAAGCTGAGTGCACTCAATGTTGTGCTTCTTGCATGTGCATCTCATGGTGCTACATCAGCTGGCAGTTGCACCTAATGACACGTAACATCTTTTCAGGAGCTGGAGCTATTATGTCTGAAGTGGCACAAAACCCTCGTCACACTTCTGCCAACCCCAGTCTGTGGAAGAGTATGCAAGTCTGACGTCTTGAAACGAATCAAAGACCACCTTCAGAAGCATGCGAGTCTGCAAAGATATCTTCTAGAACTTCAGCGCTCTGGTTCAGTATATGGACATGCTAGACATTCTCACAATACATCCGCAGAGCCACTGGGAACTGGCAAACATCTACAGCCATCCAGGAAATGCTGCTTACCTGGCAGCCCTCGGCCACAACCTGTATGCCAAATCTGCGAGGGTGTATCTGCAGCAGATGTCACCTCAAAACTCAACATCCCAATGTCCACAACGTTTGATGAGGGGTTCCATGTAGTTCGACGAAGTGATCGCCTGTGGGCAGGTCTTTCATCTGACCTGATCATCGAACAAGTTCTATGAGAAGTTTGAAGACCAGCGGGGGCTCACACGAGGGCGAGGAATGATAGAGCAACAACGGCTGGTATGGCTACTATCAATGCCTGCCTGTGCAGAAATAAACAGGCAATGCAGGAGCTCACAGGTGTGAACTACAACATGGAAGCAGAAGAAGACATGACCAAGGCAAGACAATCTCGTGACTGGAAGGACACACTATCAGCTCTTCAGTATTTACAGGAACGGAATCCGTTCAGTAGTGATCCACGTCTGAGGAACATTGCCACTGGAGTTCATGCACACCCACCGTCAACATCGATACAGCACATGCTGTAGGAGCCAAAACATTGAAATCTATGGATGGAAAACACCTGCAGAGTAACATTTAAAAGGAAAGACCAAGTTGTCACCCTCGGCATGAAGTCATCTGTCAAGATTGATGGAGAGCAAGTC
This sequence comes from Eptatretus atami, assembly GCA_035128595.1. NCBI lineage: Eukaryota > Metazoa > Chordata > Myxini > Myxiniformes > Myxinidae > Eptatretus > Eptatretus atami. The sequence continues at coordinate 27,586,326 of CM068953.1, read as the reverse complement.
AGGTTGACCCACAACTCCTCTTCCAGAGACTGATCATGTTGCACAGACAGCAGATGAAATGGAGTCGGCCTTCAAATATGAACTGTGCAGCTATCACCAGCCTCTTTCATTCTTCCTTCAGCTCCGAGAAGCACACAAGCCAGTCTTTGCTGATGCCATCTGGCCTTCTTGGATTCGATGTCCCAGCCGATATCCCCAATGATGGGCAATAGGATATTTGGATGGCGGGCACTTGTTCAACGCATTCCATGGTCTCGTGGATCTACATACAAGAACAAATGCCACCAGTACACTGATTATGTAATGAAGAAGTACGGAGATGCCATAGTCTGTTTGATGGTTATGAGAGTACAACACCGAAGGACATGACAACCAGAGACGGTCTAAAGGGAATGCTGGCACTACTGTGACATTTACAGCTGACATGCGTCTCACAATGAAGAAGGAACAGTTTCTTGCCAATAGGCAGAATAAACACGCGATTCATTTTTATGTTGAGTGAAGAGCTTCAGAAGAAGAACTGTGAGACACACCATGCCTCAGGGGATGCTGATCTCCTGATTGTACTGAAGGCCATGCAGTCTGCTACTGTCATCAACACTGTGTTAGTTGGTGATGAACAGACCTCCTCGCCTCCTATGCTACCATGCAAGCTTAGAATCCCATGACCTCTTCTTTTGTCCCGGCCAAAGAAGAACGAAGAAGCCTCACATCTGGAACATCAAGGCTACAAAGAAAATGATTGGTACAGACAAATGCAAGCACATACTGTTTCTACATGCAGTTTTGTGTGCGACACGACATCTCGTCTTCATGGGATTGGAAAGGAGCTTCCCAAAAATGTTCAAAAGCAAACAACACATTCCGTGAGCAGCCCAAGGTTTTTGATACATATCCAGCTTCCGTATGTGATGTGGCAGATGCAGGAAAAAAAAACATTGGTGATAATCTACACACGGAAAGTCAACTGACACCTTGGACACCCTCCGGTATCAGCGGTACTGGGACAAGGTGGCTTGGAGCTCCTCTCACGTGCAACCACAGACGTTACCACCAACATCAGAAGCAGCAAAGTATCACAGCCTGCGCATGTATCTGCAAGTCCAAGAATGAAGGGATGTGCAGATGAATTCTTCCGACAGACTGGGGTTGCAGAAGTGTGACGAGGATTTTGTGCCACTTCAGACATCAATAGCTCCAGCTCCTGAAAAGATGTTACGTGTCATTAGGTGCAACTGCCAGGCTGAATGTAGCACCATGAGATGCACATGCAAGAAGCACAACATTGAGTGCACTCCAGCTTGTGGAAACTGCAGGGGCTCTGGCTGCACAAACACTCCAGTGACAATGATAGGGATGAACGACATTGTCGAGTTCTAACTTTAATACGCTTGATTTTTCTCAACATGTATAGTAAGTTATAATGGATGTAGTTTTCTGAGTTTAATGCGAATTTTCATTTTCATTTCGAAACCTTCGTCAGGCAGATGTGATTGCCCCGAGTGGAATTGTGAATTTTGTCATGTTTCAATGATTTACATAATATATTGTATTGCCAAAGACTTGATTTCATCTTGTGTCTTCAAGTTTCTTATTTTTTTATGTCCAGGAGCCAAAATCAGTATCAGGTAAAAAAAATTTTCGGGACAAAAAATTGACATTTTTGGACAAAAAAGCTATAATTTTTTATTTTACCCTCAATACATTCCACTTTTTTATAATTATTCTTGTATATCAATATACTGACCATAACTAGAAACAATTAGAATGCAGAAAAACATATATTTACAATATTACATATTAAAATATCAATCTTTGCAATTTTCTCATTTTTCCCGGGTGGCGGCCATATTGGATTTCCATGATTTCAGGACTTTCCCCCC
>CM068953.1:27556376-27584426 GCA_035128595.1 Eptatretus atami | reverse complement strand
GGAATCAAAATCTGTTGAATTTGCTTTTGTTGCAATTTGTGGGAGGTCATCCGACATTTTGACTGTACTACATGGTACATGAATGAATGAATGAATCTACCAATGGGGATGTCTGGCAAATCTTGGGAAGTCAACAGGTTATTTATGACACATCCATCCTTCACCTCGTTCAGCCTCAATCACCAAGGAAATGAATTAAAGAGTGAAACAGGTAAAACTAATGATGACAAGACCTCATATTGTTGTGGGCGGGTTCGGGAGGCGAGCACCGACCGCTAGGGGAGCAGTAGAGTCGGCTCCACCGAACACACCGGAATTTAGGTTGTGACCCTCGGATAAGTCCGAAAGGCACGGGCCCCTTACAGGACCATGAATCGCCAATAATTCTACCGCGTGGGGAAGGGTTAATTGCCAACTTCAATATAACTAAGTACTCACGCGGCAAAGCTTACCGGGGAATTCACACCCTCGACAGGCCTCAAGCGGAACGAGCCGTTACCGTGCTTGAACCGTGTGTAACCTGAGTGGATGGTTACCGAGGCCCGTCGGTCCAAATGCACAATTACGGCAACAACAGCCTTCCCAATCCCCAATACGCACCGTAGCAAACCAATGGCAGAAATGACAAAGAACGAGCTGGTACATTCAATAATAGGGGAATTTATTTACAACAATAATCAGGGAGGGGAACACAGAGCAGAGTTATCATGAATAAAGAAAAGTATCAAATGTCTAAGCAATTCTTCAAACAATTTTACTTAGAGACAGGGCCCACGGACACACACATGCACACACAAATACCCAGAAAGATATGGACCTCGAGGTCTTTATTGCCCCTTCAGCTCGGAGGGAAGACGAGCTGAGGGAAGAGAACATGCTGGCTACCTGGCCGCGTTCACGCGGCTAGACGTCCGCACCTTCCCGGAACACCAGTCGCCAAAGAGCGGACCAGGGCAGCCGAACCCAGAGGAGGCGAGACGAGGGGATCGCCCGTGATGAGATGGTCGACCGCTTGTAGTAATGCACCAGACGAGACGCCTCCGATGCGCGCGATGCAGTCAGCCACAGACCCAGATAGAAGCGCGCTCGAGCAGACGGGACGCAATCATTAATCCTTTCCATCGCTTTCTGGGCGGGTCTGCTCCCTGTCACCTGCTCTCATTGGTGGACGGCGTGTCACGGCTCCGCTTCTTGCAAAGGACCGCCCCGGCTCTGGTCCGCGCGTCGCCCATTGGGCGGAAAATGACGCATACCCTTATTTGGCGCTCAGCCAGAGCGAAACGCTCCATGCCCATATTTGGGCCAAGCCAGATCGAAACGCTTCGTGACCATATTTGGTGCAAAATCCACACCGCCTGGAGCATGGAATTCCGCACACGCCCACGGCGTGCGAAGAGCTCGGACAATGCGGCGACCAGAGTGTTGTTGTTGGTGATTTAAAACTCCTAACTATAAAAGAATTCACAGCACACGTACAAATAATCACCTATTAAACATAGGATGGGACCCCTACCTCGAAACACATACTTACCGATATAACTGATCTATAAGGACTCTGGCTGTTGTGTGCGATGCGTTCCAGATTCGTAACAATATTACATTCTTTACCAGTTATCAAGAACGATCAAATTAAACGGACCTCGTCAGTTCATTCAGCACACACTGAAGATCCTGAACTGTGCTTGAAGACCAAGTAATCAATTAATTCATAAAATGGGATTCTTGGTCGGCAATAGGTCTCGTTAGCTGCCTGTTCGAAGAACAGAGAGCGATAGCGATACCCCCGGCGTGAGGTCAGCGTAAAAATGTTAAAGTTTTTGGTGCAAGTTATTTTTCCTTTCTAATGTTTTAATCCACCACACTATTTTTTATACGCCCGATATATATATATATATATTATGGGGCGTATAATGTGATACCTGTCGCCGTCGTCCATCCGTTCCTGTCCGCACTCTAACTCCCAAGGTTTTCAACTTTCACGTTTCATATTTGGTACATAAGTACAGACTGTGGAGACGGTGTGTCGGACATACGTTCGTCATCTAAGTGGTTGCCATGGCAACCAGGATGTTGTTTTTCCACCCGTTCCTGTCCGCACTCTAACTCCAAAGTTTTCAACTTTCACGTTTCAATTTGGTACATAGGTACAGCTGTGGAGACGGTGTGTCGCGACATACGTTGTCATCTAAGTGTTTGCCATGGCAACCAGGATGTTGTTTTTCACCGTTCCTGTCCGCACTCTAATCCAAAGTTTTCAACTTTCACGTTTCATATTTGGTACATAGGTACAGACTGTGGAGACGGGTGTGTCGCGACATACGTTCGTCATCTAAAGTGGTTGCCATGGCAACCGGATGTTTTTTTCACCCGTTCCTGTCCGACTCTAACTCACAAAGTTTTCAACTTTCACGTTTCATATTTGGTACATAGTACAGACTGTGGAGACGGTGTGTCACGACATACGTTCGTCATCTAAAGTGGTTGCCATGGCAACCAGGATGTGTTTTCCACCGTTCCTGTCCGCACTCTAACTCCAAAAGTTTTCAACTTTCACATTTCAATTTGGTACATAGGTACAGACTGTGGAGACGGTGTGTCCAGACATACGTTCGTCATCTAAAGTGGTTGCCATGGCAACCAGGATGTTGTTTTCACCCGTTCCTGTCCGCACTCTAACTCCAAAGTTTTCAACTTTCACGTTTCATATTTGGTACATAGGTACAGACTGTGGAGACGGTGTGTCGCGACATACGTTGTCATCTAAAGTGTTGCCATGGAACCAGGATGTTGTTTTCACCGCGTTCCTGTCCGCCTATCTAACTCCCAAAGTTTTCAACTTTCACGTTCATATTTGTACATAGGTACAGACTGTGGAGACGGTGTGTCGCGACATACGTTCGTCATCTAAGTGGTTGCCATGGAACCAGGATGTTGTTTTTCACCCGTTCCTGTCCGCACTCTAACTCACAAAGTTTTCAACTTTCACGTTTCATATTTGGTACATAGGTACGACTGTGGAGACGGTGTGTCACGACATACGTTCGTCATCTAAAGTGGTTGCATGGCAACCAGGATGCTGTTTTCCATCCGTTCCTGTCCGCACTCTAACTCCAAAAGTTTTCAACTTTCACATTTCATATTTGGTACATAGTACAGACTGTGGAGACGGTGTGTCATGACATACGTTCGTCATCTAAAGTGGTTGCCATGGCAACCAGGATGCTGTTTCCATGTAGTAGCACAATTCTGTATATACCTTCTGTTCGGCGCGTATATTGTGCTCACTTGCGTCGTTACTGATTACAATATCAAATACATATATTGCTTTAAAATTATTTGGATCAGCCTTCACTGCAATGCTTTATAAAAAAAATATTAACTATTAGACAAGTCTTTTAAAAACGATAAATGTATAAACGGGCGAGCATTGGGTGGCTTTGACACCAACTCTCTGGTTTTATGAATGCATCGAATGGTTCCGAATACCCAGGGTTCCTAAAGCAGGCCATCCAGCTCACCTTTAACCAATGCTCTCTCGCCCCAAACACTGGGAGACCAGTACAGACTGGTCGACGGGCGGCACCGGCGAAGAAGCCTCGTCCCCAACACCGCTGCCGACAGAGCAACAAAAAGAATAACGAGAGAGACCGTCGCCCAGAACCCCTCTCTTTCTCTACTGTTCCTCCACCATCGCATCACGCTCCCGCTCGGCCACTGCGCGTCGCTCCCGTCTCGCATTTCGGCTTCTCGGGCATTTGTTCTTGGCCATTCTCCTCTCCGATGCTCCTCACCGAAGCCCTCCGAGGTCGTCCCACCGTGGTGGCTCTTCCCACGTCCCACTCTGGCACTTGTATCCTCATCGCCTTTACCTCGGTCGGTTGCGTCGCCGCGTCGCACATCTTCCCTCGGAAGTTCACCGTTTCCATGGAGACCACGTCCTCCGCTCCTCTTCTCTTCCACTTCAAGCCTGATTCTTCCTGTGCCCGCGATCGCTCGACTCGCAGTTTCATTCGTACTTTCACTACCGCCCCCATCCTCGTCCTCAACGACGACGTTCAGCCGTATTTCTCCTGCACGCTTCATGGTCTCCTCCTCCTCCCCGTCATTCCCGGTCACCCAAGCCATCAGCATCAAGGCCAGAGCACCGGAAGCGACGGCGATCCGCATCGCGGCCTACACCGACCTCGACTAGCGATCCTTAGCGAGCGACCCGCAGCGCGAGTCCGCCGAGACGGGTTTATCCGGGTCGGCGTTGTCCGGAGAACTTGGCGGCGGCTCGTCATGCGGAGGGTCGTTTGAAAATGCCCACCGTGCGAACGTCATCGTGCGTCAACAAAACCATGCACGAGCTCGGACCTCGAGGCCGTGACGTCACCCAAAGGTGATGATGCCATTGGGTAATGTTTCTTCGACGTCATGCACAAGTTTCTGATGAACTCTAAAATCAGTGCAATGGGCACCTGTTTTCCAGGTACGTCAGGGTGAAAAGGTTTTCCGGAATGTTTTGATCCAGATTTGAAGTTTAGTAGTGTTTGTAAACCTTATATCGAGGTTATATTTATTTCTGATTCGAATCCCCGTCAAAAAATATAAATTGTAATAAAAACAAGTCTTGAAGACGACGATGGTTCACGACGGTATTTGACGATGTAGATTGTTTCAGAAGTCAAGGATGAGACAATGTGATAATGTTTGACCAAGTTATAAAAATGATCAACATGATGTACGAGTGACAGGTTATTAGCTGCAAAATGTGAAAACCCGGTTTCGTTCAACAACTTTCAAAATTTGACCTTTGCATAACCTTTAAATCACAAAACAATGTTGTGGACTTAAAATAAGGAAACAGGTACGTGCTATAGATTATTGGAGTTAGTTCGTCGAAGAAGGTCGAAAACCCGGTTCGATTCCCACAACTTTGAAAATTTGACCTTTGTTACCTTTAAAGGTCAAAGGTCAAGGATTATGACCTTTGATGCAAAACTTCCTCTGGAACATTCCGGAACAATATAACGTCATATAGGCTATATGGCATTTCACACTCCTCGGATTATCCATCTTTGATGAAATCAGCGTAAAAACAAACTTGAAGGGGGCCCTGGGCAAGGTGTTGAGAAGAGCAAAATGGTGAGACTTTATGGGGAATGACCTCAAGATTATGCATAAAAAATATTGTCATCCTAGCTCTCAAAGTTTGGGCGGTCGTATGATTTTATGTCAAAATTCGCAATTTTCTAAGTTTGTGACCTTGACCTTGGGACAAAATGAAAACGGAACGACAAGTTTTAGATAATTCATTTTGCTATTCAAATAACGAAGAACCCATTCCATTCAGTCAATTCCCTAGAGAAGATAGATTTTTAATCGACTATCCCCTAAAAATGGCTATTTTTTGGGGTGGCTCCGCCACAATGGGCGTAGCACTCCTCATCCAGGAAAACACAACTAGACATTGATATCGAAACACATAACCAAGTTTCATCAAGATCGGATCAAAGTCCACGGAGTTATGCTCTGACAGACAGACAGACAGACACACAGACAAGCCGATAGGGGACATGGGTAGTCGACTACCCAATAGAACCTGACACGATGGGCCCGTTTGATGGGGAATGACCTGAGGATAAGCACAAGAAAATTCATGATTCTAGCTTCAAGGGTTAATGCTGCAGATTGTTTTTTTCGTTAAAATACCCCCAATTTAGAGGTTTTCGGCCGTTGCTAGGCAAGGGAGGGTCCATAGCAACGGTTCTTTCTCACACATAACTAGGACATACCATGAACCTTCCATACCAGTTTCATGTATATCTGACTCAGTCTCTGAGATATAACGAACTTCGTTTCTTTATTGTTTTCGACCAGAGTTCATTCAAAGTCTATCTTCTCCGACAGTTTTCATAGGATGCGGCTGGAAATTTTTGACAATATGGCTGAATGTACTGCCACAGTCGCTCGTGGCCCGATTTTTGATTTTCGAAAAAATAATTTTTTATGATTTTTCAAAAATTTCAAAGTCCCGTTGCTAGGCAACGTGGTGTCCATAGCAACGGTTCTCATTTGCACACAACTGTCATGGTATGAACCTACCAACCAAGTTTCATCGAAATGCCATTGTATTAACGGAGCACTGGACCGAACAGAGGGCAAGACAGACAGACAAACATATCGACGAAATACTGATAATAAGGGTAGATCAAATTTCCAAAATTTTTGAAAAATATTTTTTTCACTGGATCGACTACCCAACTAACGAATATAGTGGTCACTCTGGCTGCGCTCATGAACCAATAGCAAAAAAATTATATTATAATTTAAAACAACATAAATAAACAAATAAAATATATAAAAATGGCCAAAATAAAATGGTAGTGGCCAGTGGCCAAAAAATGGAAACACCAATGTGGTTACTTAAAAGGGTGTTGGTCCACCACGTGCGGCCAGTATGCACTTCTCCAGCATTTGTTTTGACAGTTCCTCAGGAGTTTGAATTGTTTTGTTTCTACACGTGGAAAGGTAATCTACCGAAGAAAACACAAAAGAAAACGTTAAAAAATCTCCACAATCAAAAAATCATGAGGAATCAAAGCAAGAAATCAAAAATCAATAAACAAGAATCAGGGGGTCAAATAAAAATAATAAAGCCATAAATTATTGTCTCACCCTAGTTATTCCCATGACCTTAGTCACCCCCATCCATCCATCAGGACCACACTCTGTGCAGAGCATTAGTGCTGCCTAAGCAGTCTCCTTGGCTATTCGGCACAATCCTGGATGGGTCGCCACTCCGACACAGGTCAGCCGCCCCCAAAGGGGGCACAAAGGTGAGGGGTGGAGAACTTCTTCTGGAGGAGCGAGAGTGGGAATGGCAGGCTGCAGGGTTGACTGGGGGAATCCGCCCCCCCCACCCCCCCCGGCCATGGTCTGTCGCGCCCCACCCCAACGTTACCCTGGCCCTGGATGGGCCACCTGATGCACAGGGGCTTTGTGCCCCACAGGTACTTCGCTATGATTTGTTTGCTGTCGATGCCCTGTGCAGTGCAGTGCAGCCTTCCCTTTGTTCATGCAGCCCCTCCTTCAGTGCTTTTTCAATGTCCACTCTCCTGGATCACCAATTCTTCATCGCTGGAGGAGGAGCTGTCACTTTCAACCTCCAGCAGCGGAGTCTCTGGAATGGAGGTTGTTTCCCTAGACCCTGCCACCGGAGCAACCACATCTTCAGTGCAGTCCTCCCCTCCCACCTCAGTGGGCCCAACACCTGGCGTAACCACATCCAGGTCCTCTCTTTGCACCCAGACACAAGGCGGCTCATTTCTCTCCTCCTTTCCCTCCATCCTCCCCTCGTCCCCCTTCACTGTGGGGACGGGGGAGGGTGGAGGACATGACAGGCACAGCAGGCAAATCCAATTCCAGTCCCTGGGGCCACCGGAGCAACCACCTTGTCCTTATTGTCCTCCCCTTCCACCTTTGTGGGCCCAGCACCCAGCGTAACCACATTCAGGTCCTGGTTGCTCTCCTCCCCCTTTCCTTCCTCCTCCTTTGCTTCCTCCTTCCTCCCCTCGTGCTCCTCAACAGTGGTAGTGTGGGGGAAGGGGGTAAAGGCAGGCACATCCACCCCAGTCCCTGAGGAAACACCCCTGGCCTTGCCCGCAGATGTATGCATCTTGCTCGCGTAGCTCTGTGGGCAGGAGCGGAAGGTGTGCCCCGGTACACCACAGACGTTGCACTTCACCTGGGTGGTGCAGTGCTCCCTCAAATGTCCCAACTGGCCACACTGAGAGCAAAACTGTTCTTTGCACCCAGACACAAGGCGACCCAGTTGACCACACCTGCAGCATACTTTAGGCTGACCCGTGTAAAACACCTGCCTATGGTCCATCCCAAAAACAATCCCATTAGGGATGTGGGTGACCGTGCCATCCTCCTTGACCCGGGAATTGATGCGATACTGTCGAGCCTCAGTCCACATACCCAAACCATTTTGGATAAACCGTGGTGGGGTCTTTACACCACATAATGCGATAACCAAACTCTAACGTCATCATCTGACACGCTGTCATTGTAGAGGCGGACCTTCACGACACTCTCATGGTCAAAGAGGGCCTCGACCGCCCAATCAGCCAAAGACCCAGCTGACTGAGCAGTAATCCATCGCACCCACAACTCGGCAAGCCTTCCAGAGGAATGGAAGGACACATCATACTCTCGGACCAAGGAGATGAGGCAGAAAATCTTCAGCCTTAAACTCCAGCACTTCCAACAACACCATCCGACCAAATACCTCACTCGCCGGAACGGGTTCATCCTTCAACAACAAAAAGCAGATGCAATTATCATGCCTACTCTCCATAACGTGATCGTGGGGAGAGCGGGGACAACGCTCGAGGCAAGGGGGAGGAAGGGAAGTGGTAGTGAGGGAAGCGCAAGGCTCCCTTCCTGCCTGGTGGGTAAGGCCCGCCAGACATGAGGAAGGCTGGGGGGAAATCAGGAAGGGAAACGAAATCGCAGGAACGAAAATACAGGACTAATAGGACAAAAGGTACAAGAAAAAACAAGCAGACAAGATGGGGAAATAAAAAGTGCACAGAACGAACACAACAAGGCTAACAAGCTGCTCAAAACAGCAAAAACTCATCACTGACATTTTGTCCTCTTGCAGCCATACAAGCCATAACTATAGGCAACCAGGCCTGTGCAGCATTTTTATACATGACCCGAAGCATGCTGAGATGTTATTTGCTGAAATAACACATGGGCCACACCGTGTGGAAGCCGTTGCTTGATGTCCCTTATATACCAAGGTGTTTCCATTTTTTTGTCCACTAACTGTACATCATGTGTGTTTGTCAATTGTATATGTCCCTGTGCTTCATGTAAATGCACACACTGATGTCGCCTAATGACCTCGTTAGCCTCACACGTTCCCTTACATGCCAGCTTGGAGACATGGGCTGTGAGGCAAGTTAACGGTATGGTCCTTACGTTTCATGAAGAGTTTGGTCTGCCTCTGACCATCAGTTTCTGAAAAGATTTTTCAATAAATTACCTGCATTTGAGACGAAACCCCCCTTTGCAGCCTCTTATAGGGGACAGATCTGGATGGGGAGCACAAACCCATGACTCCTTACTGTTCGGATGTATCATACCAAATTTGGCCCATATCGGTCGTGTTGTTTGTGAGGAAAATGTGTTTGAGTGAATATGAGGGATTAGGGGAGAGAGGCCATGCCTGGTGTTGGCTTAATGGTTAGGGTGGAGGGCTTGGGATCCTAGGGCCCTGAGTTCAAATCCTGCTTGGTTGTTGAATTAGTACCAGGTGGGGTTGACTCAGCCTGTCATCCTTTTGGGGTTAGCAAAATGAGTAGCAGCTTTCTGGGATGATTGAGCCATTCAAGTATCCTGTGTTGGAATGGTGACCCGTCCAGGAATGGATTGTGCCCATTAGCCCAGGAGACTGCTTTGACAGCACCAATGCTCTGTCCAGAGTATGGTCCCAATGGAATGGAATGGAGGAAGGGTGTGGCCCCCTTTGCAGGGGAGATATGACCATGGCGAGCACAACTTAATGTTAGGACACGGTCACGATGCTGCATGGCCAGTTTGTTTTTTTTCTGGTTGTCAGTTTCTGAGAAGATTTTTGAATGAAATACCAATATTTGGGGCAAACCCCCCTTTCACTCCCTTTAAATGGGCGGAGCCAGATGTGGGAGCACAACCCAATGAGACCTTACTGTTCTCATACATTGTACCAAATTTGGTCCGTATCGCTCAGGTGGTTGTGGAGAAGATGATGTTTTTGTGAAAATGGGGGATTTGGGGAGGGAGGGCCCGTGGCCCACTTTCCGGGGAAGATACGGCCATGAGGAGCACAACTTAAGGTTAGGGCATGGTCCCTGTGACGAGTTTGGACTGGATCTGTTTGGCGGTTTCTGAGTAGAAGATTTTTGAATGAAAGACCAATATTTGGAGCAAAACCTTTATCGGGAGGCACAGCCCGATGGGGAGCTCAACCCCATGAGACCTTGCTGTCCTGATGCATCATACCAAATTTGGTCCACATGAGTCGAGTAGTTTGTAAGGAGATGTTTTAGGCAAATGTTAATGGACATACGTACGTATGTACGGCTGGACACCTGGACCCACTCTGTGAGCTTATTTTGGAGAAATAACCGAAAAATCACTTCTGCTTCACTGAAACTCAGTGTTGAATGGTTTGGTTTGAAATGAAAATGAGTGAAATGAAACCTTCTTTATATAAGAAGATTAGTAGATACCCCAGTTCCACCGGCCTGTTCCATCCATCAGGACCAGACTCTGTGCAGAGCGTTGGTGTTGCCTAAGCAGTCACCTTGGCTATTGGGCACAATCCTGGATGGGTCGCTACTCCGACACAGTATACCAGCACACTGGCACTCATTTTGCCGACCTCAGAAGGATGATTGGTTGAGTCAACCCCACCTGGTATTAATTCAACAGCTAGCAGGATTTGTACTCAGGACCATATGATCCCAAGCCCACCACTCTCACCATTAAGCCAACACCAGGCTATACCGGGCTATTGTAAGGGAATTCGTTTCCAATAGAGTGGAATACTTAGGGAGTTTGACAGGAATGTCCTTTGACAGCATAATGGCAAGGAACCTGTTGAAATTCTGCATAATGTAAAATGTGCCCAAGTCCTCAACCTCTCCCCCCCCCCTCATACTCCAAGTCCACATAATAGTCATGAACTGTTAAGACTGTTAAGGTTTCTCAGTGAAGTAAATTGATGGAAAGATAAATAAACGTTTCCAGAATTGACTGAATAGTTTGTGGTTATGTATCACACCTTTTTACTTCCCGTAGGTGTGGAAACCAATGATTCTGAGCCTATACACCACCAGTGTGCGCAAGAAAAATGCACGCAATTCAAAATTGTGTGTACATCGATATTTGTCGACGTCCGGATGCACTGTGGACTCAAGACCTCTTAAATGAGGGACCATTCAGCATTATACGTGCTGTGATTACGACGTTTACCCTGTTCACAGACACCATCGTGCAACTTGCATTTATGTAGAAGATAGATTATTTGTAATACCGGATCCACCGAGTGGCGCTATACGATACACATTTACAAAGAGAGAATTGGGGTCTTTGTCTTACCCTACCCCCCCCCCCCACACCAGATATGCTACCCAGACAGAAACCATACCTGGGGTACCCTTCGGCAACATGCAAAATTTGGTTGGATTTGGTTCAGTCGTTTTGGGGTTTTTCAAGCATATATAAAGAAACAAACAAACACAAATTCACCTTTATATATTACATGTTATACTTTTAAAAGACATTATTTTCGAAGAGTCAAATAAATAAGTTGATAGCTCCAAAGTCAATTACAAGCAGATCAAACAAGCTCAAATGAGCTAAGATCCTCGTCCTCTTAATGATGACGTCATAAAAACGAATATGACGTCCTGATGTATCAGGTTTCGATAAATTATCAGTGCTAATGCCCGGCTTGATTCCCGCAAACAAAATTCAAACAGCTTGCCTAGTTTCGGAGATAATGGTATAGGATTTCCATTAGCGGCGATATTATGACGTCAACTTTTTTTCTAGGAAGAATTACCAAAATTGGAGATGGTTACTGCCTGCGTGTGGGCTTTCTGCATATACATGGCAAGTTTCACGAAGATCCGATGAAAACTCTGGGTTGTGAAACAAAAAATGTCAAAAAATAGGAATGACGTCATAAAAATTGATATGACATCATAGTGATGTATCATATGGCGGTAATTCATCTCTGCTAATGCCCTGTTCGATTCCCGCAAACAGAATTCAAAAAACTTGCCTAGTTTCGAGATAATTTTTTAGGCGATTTCCATTAGTGGAGATATTTTGACGTCATAACTTTTTTTTCTCGGAGGAATTTCAAAATCGGAGATGGTTACTGTCTGTGCAGGGTTTTACATATATATGCCAAGTTTCAGAAGTTTTGACGAAAACTGTAGCTGTGAAACAAAAAAAGTCCACAAGAACAAGATGAAGAGCAGCAACGTGAGTAAGACTTAGAGATCCTCACGAGGATCTAAAAAAGTCCATAAGAACAAGATGAAGAACAACAAACGTGAGTAAGACTTAGAGATCCTCCACGAGGATCTAAAAAAGTCCACAAGAACAAGATGAAGAACAACAACGTGAGTAAGACTTAGAGATCCTCCACGAGGATCTAAAAAAGTCCACAAGAACAAGATGAAGAACAAACAACGTGAGTAAGACTAGAGATCCTCCACGAGATCTAAAAAAGTCCACAAGAAGAAGATGAAAGACAACAACGTGAGTAAGACTTAGAGATCCTCCACGAGGATCTAAAAAGAGAAAGTGAAAGACGGGAAAAATGAGATAATATCCGTATTTTGTACCGCAAGGTACTTTGCGAAATACAAGTCGTGAACATAATACTAGAAAGGAGTGAAACCACTTAAGGGGCTATCTATTTATTACATACACAAATATGGTGGAATTATCGACCCCACCTCCATGTTATGCTCCATTCATCCCCAGTCCTCCTTCATTTCCCTCCACTTGCTGTTATCTCTTCCCGATCATTCCCTTCTCTCCACACTACTCTCAATTCCCTGGTGTGTTTCCTCTTATTCTCTCACATCATCTTCCCATTTCTTCCTTTTCTCTATTTTAATCTCCCCAATTCACCTTTCCACCCCCGTTTCCTCCAGTCGGTGTGTAGCATTTGCATGGACCCTACCTTATGTTCTATTGACATCAAGTGGCAGTATAACCAGCAGAGTGAAGATGGCTTAAGATTTCCAGTGCTAATAGGAACAGTTTACATCAACTTTACACAAATGGCTGACATCCTCTTACCAACCCTCCAGCACTTTCCCATACATTCCCCTTCTTCTCCATTCCTTACTTCCCAATCTCCTTTCACCCTCCCTCCCATCCTGTATATTCAATGTATAGATGCCACCTTAGGAGAGGAACGGTAGTCAAGTAGATGGGTATCTGGACTTAACAAGACGCCCAGACTTTATTACTCACTCCGTCTCATTATCTCGGTCACTTTCACTCCACAACTCAGATGTTCTTCCTGTGGCTCAACATTTACCTCCTTCCACCACCATTCCATCACATTTAAAAAAAACTCACCGTTCCCTTTCATCTACAGAAGTTCATAATGATTTATTATTTCAGTATTTTACATTCATGTGAAAGAAATTCAAATTGCATGCAATGGAGTTCACCAAAGTGCAAAATAACTGACAGCAAATCCATGCATTGTAATACATCACACAGTGTTTGCAATGTGGCAAAGGATGGCAACACTGGAAATGAAAACGATCCTTCAATGTGATATGTAAGCAGTTTTACATCCAACCCGTACCCTACGAATATATACAATAGCACGAGCTTCCTTTCCAATCTACGCACCGATACAGCCATCACTCACCACCCCCAAACAGCCACCACACTCTGCCAGATACCACATCCCGCCAGCTAACACATCCCACCCCAATAGCCACCATTACCCAATCCCCAACAGCCATCACTTCCCACCCCAACAGCAATCACACCCTCCTGCCTCCAAACAGCCACCACTCCCCACCCAACGCCCACCAACTCCCCACCCAAACGCCACCACTCCCGCACCAACAGCCACCCCCCCACTCCCTGCCCCAACTTCCACCACTCCCTGCCCCCACTGCCACCACTCCCGCCCAACTGCCAAAACTCCCCCGCCTCAACAGCCACCACTGCCCGCCCCAACCCCCACCACAACAGCCACCTCTTCCCTCTCCAAAAGCCACCACTACTCACCTCAACAGCCACCACTATCCACCCCAACTCCTTGCTCCAACAGCCATCACACCCTGCCCCCAACAGCCACCACACTCCACCAGCCATCACACTCCCTCAGCCACCACATCCTACCAACAGCCACCATTACCCAATCCCAACAGCCACCACTTCCACACAAACAGCCACCACTCCCCACCAACAGCCACCACTCCCGCCCCAACTGCCACCACTCCCCCCAACTGCCACCACTCCCCGCCCCAACTGCCACCACTCCCCACCCCCAATTGCCACAACTCTCCCGCCTCAACAGCCACACTGCCTGCACCAACACCACCCATCCCCGCCCACCAACAGCCACCACTCCCCACCCCAACTCCCCCGCCTCAACAGCCACCACTGCCCGCACCAACAACCACTACTCCCGCCCCAACTGCCACCACTCCCCACCCCAACTGCCATAACTCCCCCGCCTCAACAGCCACCACTCCCTGCCAACTTCCACCACTCCCTGCCCCCACTGCCACCACTCCCACCCCAACTGCCACAACTCCCCCGCCTCAACAGCCACCACTGCCCGCACCAACCCCCCTCCTCGCCCCAACCCCAACCCCACCACTCCGCCACCCCAACAGCCACCACTTCCTCCCTTTATTTTAACTATCCAATCAATGTTATGTTATCTCAATGAATTTTATTCTTCATACTCTTCCAGCTAGCTATAGAGTATTTACAGCTCTGCTCTGCTCACAACGTAGCCACACCCATTATGGAGCTACGCCCACCGACTCGCTCCACCCACAGTCTTGTGAGGTCAAAATTCACCAATCATAGCAGTGTTGATGAGGTCGATGATGGGACATAGGCCTACAGAAAAACAGATTTAAAATATTTATATACTGTATGTACAAATAAATTAATCAATAAATAAAACAAATTTCTCAACTTGAGAGGAGAAAGTGACAAATGCTTTTTAGATGTGTCAAACCAAACTATCAGTGATACATAAAGGACAGGAATAAAGGTTCACAAAGAACGATACAAAACATTTACATTTCTTTAAAAACCCCAGAGGATATAAGAAGAAAAAAAATCCACAAATATCTCTATTTTTTTTATCGCATTGTAGAAACAAGGAAGAAAAAAAATTAATTACCTATAGACGACACAAACAAAACAAAGTTGGCAAAAATATTCCAAAAGCCACAAGAATTGGAACCATGATGCTACCCTGGTCCGACAGGTAAGGGTCTGGTGTTCGGGGACCAGATAAGATCTTGCGCTTGGGCTTGGACATACTGTTGTCCGAGTCTGATCGACCATCCGTTTCTCCAGAACTTTCTCCAAGAGAAATGGGGATAGGGGCTGGGGTGAGGCCAGGAAGTGGGGGCAGAGGAGGGATGTCTGTAAAGGGAAAGAGAGAAATGGGGAATAAGTGTGGAAAGAGGACAAAGCCAGGAGACAAAAGAGTAAAGTCTGGATTGAATTTCTCTCCAACAAAATAATTAGCAGCATATCATATCAGTCTGTCTAACATACTACATTTGCACTCTTCCTCTTTATTTATTTTTCCGGCAATCACGATAAGAAAAACGACAACCCCTGACGGTTGGGTTTGAAGCCCTACCCACTGGAATACCATGATGTCATCCAGCATGGCAAACGCTCTGGCAAAAGTCGAGTTTTGACTGAATAAAAAGAGTAAATTTAGTTGCCGTATGCAGAAATGTAAAATATTTAAAATTAATTATACTTATCAAGTTTGGTGATGATGCACAAAGCAGTTAGAGAGGAGAGAGAAAACCAGACAGACAGACAACGTTGTATCAATTACATAGATAACAGTGAGAATGAAACTAACAGCAATGGCAATAAATGCACTTCTATAGAATATATACTAATTGATGGACTAACGTCAGGAATCAAACCACAGTCTCGACAAAGTATGAACATAAAACACACATTCTTTGCTGATGACTCCACCCTCTGCCGTACCATCTGTCATCCCTCAGACCAGCAAGATGCAGCTTCTTCACTCTCCGCAAATCTGGATAAAATCACAAACTGGTCCAACACGTGGAACATGTCTTTCAATCCGGACAAATCTCACACTATCACTTTGTCTCTCCGAAAGGACCGTTTGGACCCCCCCCCCATCTACTTTCTCAACAATCCTCTGGAAGAAGTCCTTTCATTCAAGCTTCTGTGTCTCACTATCTGCCATGACCTTTCCTGGGAAAGCCACATTTCCAACTTGGCCTCCAAAGCCAGTCGTCGACTGGGAATCCTCCGTCGTGCAAAGTCCTTCCTCAGCCCACTTGAGCTCCTGACCACAAACAAAGCTTTCGTCCGCAGCCTGATGGAGTACTTCTCTCCCCTGTGGGCTGGTGCTTCTGCCTCTCACCTTTCTCGGCTTCACCCTGTGGAAACCAAGGCATTTTGTATCATTGGTATCTCCCGCGGTGAGGCTGAGTCTTTGCGCCTCTCAATCTCTCACTGCAGGCAGGTCGGTGGTCTCCTCTCCGGTCTCCTGTCTTCTACCATCTCCTCTCCTCTCTGGTCTCACCCCCCCTTTGCTCTGTGTGCAATATGCTCCCCCAATATTTCCGCAGGGTGCTCAAGGTCCGCCAGCAACCTCCTTCTGGTAAAACTACCCAAATCACGAATCACTGCTCACCTTCACTCTTTCATTCCTCTTTTTTCCCCACCTTTGGAATAAAATCCCACACTCTCTTCAATCCCATTCTTCCCTCCAGGCCTTCAAAACAGCTGTACACCACCACCACTTATCTTCCCCCATCCAAAACCACGATCTTTTCTATCCCAGTTAATCCACCCCAAACCCACCTCCTTCAAATTCCCTGCTTTCCTTCCTGAAAGTCCCTGTGGTGTCCATCATGTGTACACTGTGTTCCCCGCCCCATCCCTCTCCCTTCCACAGATCCCCTAATGTCTCTGTTCCCCACTGTTTTGTCCTTCCCTCTCCTGCCCTTCTTGTATCATGCCCCCCTTGCTGTGCATTGTGTGTTCGCTCTCATATGAGCCTCGACAAGGTATACAAAAAACCAAAAACATAAAAAGGAAGGATAACTTTCAACTATGGCCACAGATCTGTGCAGAGAATTTGGTCGGAAATGGTGGGGAATGCAAAATAACAAAGTAAAAATGTGGGGCCCAGGATAAAGGGAATAATGGATGCATGGAGGGATGATGTCCAGGGACGAGCTCGTTCGATGCTGGACACCAAGCTCCACTGCCAGCCCCATCAACAGCTTGCTCCGACTAGTGCGCTGTACACTCGACTCGTCTCCAAGGATATCTCACCTCACCACTGTACTGGACCGAGTTCCAGCTCCACTTGATTAGAGACTGAACTGAAGGACTCTCTGATGACTCTTCACTAAATGAGCGAATCTCTCCTGACACTTTGCCCTTCGTAGCCGGGAGTGAAATCGCTCCCCAGAGCTCCGATAAACTTTAATGTTTTTAACAAGCTCCATGCCCGCCCCCCCAGCCATGGGCTAAGCCGTTATCCTCAATGATTTTTGGACTGCTCTGCAATTGATGGGGGGCACGATCCCACGATGGGGACACGAGTTTGAGTTATTTTGTGAGCTGGATCAAGATTGTTCAATGGCATGGATGATCCAAAAAGTAGAAAGCAATAAAGAATGTCTGCTCGTTAGGGTTAGTATAATTAGCATTGCTAGCAGAAAAGCCCATCAGAATTACGGGCGACCCTTCTTTAATTTCACACTAGTCAGCCTTGAAAACTCGGGCTAAAACCTAAAATTACATACAAAAACCTTAATTTTTTTATTTATTTTTAATCTCATCCCTTTATTTGGGTGGTGTATAGACAATAGACCGCTGCAACACGGATTACATACATGAAGCAAAAACATGCCTAATGCTTATGACGGGCGACCCTTTTGAATTGTCACACTAATTAGCCTTGAAAACTCGGGCTAAAGCTGAAATTACATATAAAAACTTTCATTTATTCGTCAAATTGCTCATCCGTTTATTTTGGCAGTGTATAGGCCACAGACCGCTGTCATGATCACTCGCGAAAATAATAAAAATAACCCGGGTTACATATATGAAACAAAAACATGCCGACTGTTTGTGTGCATATATAATACATCGTGTGAGTATATATAGCTCGGATAATTTGAATTGCACTGGGCCAAGGGCTGACATCAGAGGCCGAAAGCCTGAGGCCTATGTAGGCGGGTCAATTTATGGAAGAAAAAAAACCACCCTAACCCTCAAAAAATTCTAACAAAAGTTTTTTCAGTGTTTTTCTCACCTACTGGGTGTTTTAAATGACCAAAAAAGAGTCTACCAAAATCTCACCACCAGAAGTGGGTTAAAACTGGGTCCGTTCCATGATGGCCGCTGCTGACCCTGAAAATCGAGAAGGCGGCGGTAACTTCCTTATTATTCGGCGTAGAACAATATTTTTTGTACCTCACTTTGGGTTTTAAGGGTCAAGGAATTCATTGGTGCCAATGGATTTATGACTTGGTCCATCGAATCCGTAAATCCAAGATGGCGGCCAATATGGCGGCCAACACTCCCAAACAATTTGATATAGGACAGTGGTTTTTGCTTCATTGTTTTCTTGATTAAATATTACTCATTTTGACCTTCTTTCAGCGTTATTTTCTTAAATATTGAATGTTTTTTATTTCTGTTTCAGGTTTGGCACATGAGTGCTTCAAGCTTAGCCCATGAAAGTTGTACGATCTGTAAATAAAAGATTGAAGATGGAGATGGCGTAAAAGTTCGTCAGAAGGGCGCTGATGGCATCAATGCAGCAAGTGTTAGGAGAGGTGATAGCATTGTTGTGATGGCTGGCTGTAAAGTACACTTGGACTGTCGTAAACGGTACATAAATCATCATGACATTGAAAACAACAGAAGGAAAGTGGTTCCTCCATACTCTCACTGAAGAGAAGTGCAGTCTGTCTACCGGGCCTTTCAACAGCAAGTCTGATTGCCTTTTCTGTGGGACCCAGGTTACCCTTGAAGGTTGGACTCAGTTATGTCAAGACAGACTCCTTTGCCAGGGCCATCCTGGAGTGCTGTGAAAGTCGTTCTGATGATTGTTCATTTACTGTGAAAGGGTGGTTTGAGTACTATGGTGGAGATCTTCATGCTGCTGACTGTATATACCACCATAAATGCAGTGTCAATTTCCACAACAGGTATGATGCACCGCTGCACTTTCAGGGCGGAACGGATGCAAAACGCAGAAAATCTGGATAGCCGAAAGATGCTGATCAAGAGCAGACATTCTTCAGGATGTGTGCACATCTAGAGATGAATGATGAGGAATAGTTGACGATTTCATACCTTCAGGACAAAATGAAGTAGTTTTTGAATCGTGACGATTCGTTTCCTTATGGCCATCACTATCTAAAGAAGAAACTAAAGGAACAACATGGGGACTCCATCTATATCGCAGAGGGAAATGGCTTAAACGACATAGTGACATTTAAAGAGAAAACATCACACCTACTTCGGTCTTACTACACAGATGTGCAACGAGAAGGTGATGAAGAAGCGCAAAAAGAGAGCTAGAATTGAGACGGCAGCAAGGCTGATCAGGAGCGATATTTAATCAAATGTACCATTTGTTTCTGATTACTACCCAAAAGCTGATGACCTTAAACTCGACTCTGCACTGGGTTCCTTCCAGAGACACTACGAAACATGTTGAAGTATCTGTTTGTGGGGAAAAGCACGCAACGCAAAGTAGCCAGGATTGGACAAGCCAGAGTACAAGCAGTAAGACGGGCTGTCATCGCACCATTACAGATTGGTCTAACAGTGCAGGTGCATCGTCTGTCTCAGTCCAAATTCCTCCTGGACACTCTTCATGAGATGGGGTACGGCTCGTCATATGGTGAAGTGTTCCGATTTGAAAAGAATGCCGCAAACTGTGTCACACCAGATGTGTTCGTTGAATACACAGATGTATTGGACTTGTCATTGTTATTTTCTGGTGACAATGTAGATCACAATATTCTTACCATCGACAATAAAGGTACATTCCACGGGATGGGCATGATAGCCGCGTTGACCACAGGGAGGAAGACGATGCATCTTGTCAAAAGGCAAAACATTTCTGAACTGAACATTGTAGAGATGTCCAAAGTTGATACCATAGAGTACCACTTCGCCACCCATGCTCTTCGAAACATCAAGTTGCAAGAACTTCTCGGTCTCCAAAACTGTGACATAAGGGCTGATATCTTATGGGAACTTTCACTCCATTTCAAACAGCCAGCTCCAAATTGGCAGGGGATGATGCATGTCATTCATCAGGGGTATACACATCGTTGCCAGTCCTCCATTCTGTATTTGCCCATGATCGATATGCATCCCGGTGACAAAAGTTGCATTCTGTCCACGTTGGAGTTCCTCAGCAGCAACCTAGCCAGCAGACACCATGTCCCTCCAGTAATAACATTTGATCAACCCCTGTACTGGAAAGCTACTGAGATCATCAGTGCTGCACCGCAGAGTAGTCACTTGAAGGAGATAGTTCCTCTGTATTTAAGATCAGACAGTCAGTCAAGAGGCATTCCAAAAGTTTACAACATCAATTGCATAAAGTGTGTTCTTGGCAGTGAGTTGTGTACACAATTGTTATTTATTCATGATTTCAACGTTATTTCAACGTCCTGTGTTTATGGTGGCAGAAAGAAATCAGCCTTCCAAAAACTCTTGAAAGGTGATCCAGTCCTCCAATCCTGTGCAAATGCATTCACTTTACCAGGCAAGAACCGCACTGACAGAGAAAACCTCGGCAGCCAAGCGATGGCTGTTATGTTTGGTGGGAAAAGTGCATGTTCTCTGGCAGCATTGCGTTATGATATACTCACGAAGAAAGTCGTCTCTACAAAATCATATGTTATGCCTGAACGTCTTCCCCCAACTGACTCTTCCACCAAATTCCATTGTCTCAGGGTGTACTTTCAGACCACGACATGGATGGGGATGGACAGCGATATTGATCCTTTGAACTGGGATTGGAGATTGAAGACAATCAACTTGTACCCATAATGTCTGATTTGAATGCTGCACCTGACACTCGATTGAAAATGGTACATCGCAATTGCGCAACTGGTTGCAATAGCCCCCGTTGCAGTTGCAAAAGATATAGGCTTCCTTGTTCCATGCATGTGGATCATGCCAACTTACGTCCTGTGACAATTTGCACAATCAGCTTTCAGAGGAACGAGAGGACAGTTTTGAGGACTAAACCGAGACGGTGAAAGAGTGACAGTTACCTTTTTTTAACCTCTGCCACTGAAGGTGAAGGAGGTTATGTTTTCACCCCATTCTGTCTGTTTGTCTGTCTGTCTGTTTGTCTACAGGATATCTCAAAAAATTGTGCACGAATCTGGATGAAATTTTGTGGACAGATTTGGTGTGTGAAAAGGAAGAACTGATTAGATATTGGTGAAGATCTGGATCCGGATCCGACTACTAGAATTTTTTTAAGTGATTCTTCACCATTGAGAGATAGGGCCAAAAACGATACATAGCACGATATCTCAAAAAGTCGTGGACGGATTTGGATGAAACTTGGTGGACACGTTGGGTGTGTGACGAGGAAGAAGAGATTCAATTTTGGTGAAGATCCGGATCCGGATCTGATAATTTTTTAAGTGATTCTTCACCATTGAGAGATAGGGCCAAAAACTATATAGTACTGTATAGCCTGACATTTCAAAAATGTATTGGGCTCGATATGTTCTCATGGATCAGGCATTACGTGGCAGAGGTATGCGCTCCACCTAGTGTCCTAGTTTACTATTGCATTTACTATGTATAAGATTTTTCACTGAACTATCCAGTGTATTCTCTGAAGTAGATTGTTCTGAAACATGTCAATATAATTTACTCTAAAAAAATGGATATTTGAATTCTTTGGCCCTAAAACTGATTTACAGGTGAAACTAGAAGGGCACTGGGTAGAGCGCATACCTCCGACACACAATGCCTGATCCACGAGTACATATCAGGCCCAATACATTTTTGAAATGTCATGCTACACAGTACTATATTGTTTTTGGCCCAATCTCTCAATGGTGAAGATCCACTATCAAAATTAAACAATTCTCGTATCCAGATCCGGATTCGGATCTTCACCAAAATCAAATAAACTAGCATAACCCGCGCCTGCGCGACATGTTGGGGTGGGTGTGTTTGAGAAAGGAACTGATGCAGAGTATCAGTAGTAATTTTACTTTAATGCAGTAAGTGGAATACGATTTCACTGTTTCAGAACCATTTTATTTACTTTTTTTTGTACCATGCACCTCATATGGTCTTTGAGATAATGTAAGCCGAATATCACGTTACTCGAGCGCAGAACAAAGTCGAAGATAGCGCGACACGAAACCACAAACTCGGAAATAATATTAAGAAGATGCTTCCTTGTCGCACACCCAACCTGACCACCAAATTTCATCCGAATCCGTCCACAACTTTTTTAGATATCGTGCTATATATCGGTTTAGCACTATCTCTCAATGGTGAAGAATCACTTAAAATTTTCTCGTAGTCGGATCTGTTTTCAGATCTTCACCAAAATCGAATCAGTTTGTCCTTGCCACACACACCCAACCTGTCCACCAAGTTTCGTCTGAATCTGTCAACAACTTCTTGAGATATCGTGCTGTATATATCGGTTTAGCCCCATCTCTTAATGGTGATGAATCACTTAAAAAATTTATTATCAGATCCGGATCCGGATCCGGATCTTCACTAAAATTGAATAATTCTTCCTTGTCAAACACGCAACATATCCACTCAAGTTTCAGCTGAATCCGTGCACAACTTTTTGAGATATCTTGTTCACAGAAAAACAGACAGACAGGGTTGAAAACATAACCTCCGACCACCTTTGGGGGTAGAGGTAATGCGTACGCAGCCTCGTACTATTTCTATACCTGTACTGATCTCTTCCCCATTTTGTTCCGTACTTTTCCCTTTGCATTGTTAATGCCAAACTCCATTAATTATCTACAGGTTGGTATACTCCTTGGTACATATTGCTTATTACTCCTTCCTGAGAAGTAAAATTTCCACTACTGTTCAAGATCTTTGGCATTTTGGGGAAAAGGTTATTCAAGAGTACAAAAGGGATTTCTCTTACCATCAACAATTCCTTGTATCACAGCGATTGCGCAAATCTTCGGATTATCATGATGACCCTGATGAAGATAATAAAAAGTATAAGAAGAGACAACAAAGAAAGAGAAGAAGTCATGAAAACAAGAAATTAAAAGCGGAGTGGGAAAGACATACCGTTCAATCATATCCGATCCAATCGTATCAAATCAAGCAAATTACATCACCGGTCCAGCACAATTCCTTGATATCAGCACTCACTCAGTAACAAGCACACATTTTACAAAACGATATCTAAATATGAAACCAGCAATGACCGATGGCCACCTTGGGAGCAACAACAAATTAAAAAAAAAACAAGAAGAAGAAAAAACTAGAGCGTTCATAGAACACCTTACCCCACGCAGTCCTGAGAAACAAGGACATGGTCGTCATCCGCGAGCAACAAATTTGTTTGGGCGAGACGATGTAAAATGCCGTAATATTTTGTCCAAGCACTGCTAAACGGAAGGGGTTTGAAAGTGCTAAAACTTCGATTTATGTTCTGTAGTGTTCAAGTGTAGAATTAAATTTAAATAAAATAAAGATTTTAAAAGTTGACGAAAAAAAAAAACTTTCCCACTATTGATGCAGCATCTTTTACACCACCTTATTTACTACGTTGCTTTAGTTCTTCGTGCCAGTTGTTTTTGTCCTTTATAACATCCTTAAAAACAGTAAGTTACCCGTTTGGAATGATTTTCAATTTTTTTTGACTGGCAGACTGGAAGACAGAGTAAAAACATTATCTTACTCCTCTCTGCGCATGTGCGATCGGGATGAATTCACAGGCAAAGTTCTGCTAAACTCCAGGTCCGTTTCCGATTTAATGTTCAAAATATAACATTGAATTTAAATTAAATTGTCCCTCGATCATAAACTGATGTTTGTGGACGGACAGATGGACAGACAGACAGACAAAGTGAACCAATTGCTAAAGCTTGCTTTTTGCTTCGCGTGTGCTGTATAATTAGCATGGAACGCATTGAGGCCTCTTGTACACTCATGGGTCAGAAAGACCCTTACAATGTGTTGTCACCCTCTACACTTTTCCACGATCGTCTACGCAAGTGAGAAGCAGTTGTTTGCAGGTTCTGATTGACTGAATGACAAACATGTGCCCAGGTAGCGATGGAAATACTTTGCTTGATATTGTTACGGTTCTAGGAACCGTATGCATTCAAACATACAGGTGCCACGAAGTTAGTAATGCCATTAAGTATATGTGTAGACAGAACCCCTCCTCGTGTTTAGTGTGAAATCGAAGGGGTGTGTTGTGATGTTTTTTTAGTTAGGGTAATAAATCTTTATTTCCCCTCTAATGGAACCACGGTACCTTCCTAGCGCGTGCAGCCCTCGGTTCGCTGGCCACAGCGTACCACTGTCCACCCACTGTCTACAGAGACTCGTTTTTCCGAGGCAAAATCTCCACGTTCGCTGTTCCAGTTCCTTCTCGGCTTCCCCAAACGTACGCAGTGTGGCTGCACCGTCATTCACCTTCCCCAAACACGCGTGGAGTGGGCAGGCCTCGCCGGTGCCTGGCCGAGGCCCCGCCCAGAAAGGGCGGACCCATGGGCGCCCCGCCCAATCAGGGTGGACAGTGACGTCAGTTTTGACCAAGGCCCCACCCCACTGAGGGAGGTCGATGGACTACGAAGGGACCCTCTGAGACGCGTGTTCGTGGGAGTTCAGTCAAAAGGCTCAGTTCAGTTCTGCATCCGCTGCGGCGTTCGTTGGAGTTTTGCTGGAGTCTTGAGTTCGGTGTACGAGAAGGATTGACAGACTGAGCTTTTTCACGAGTCTGTGAGTGGTGGTGCATGGCCATTCTTCGTTGGTGGAGCGATCTGTCTGGTCGATTCCGATAACGACCGAGGACACCCGACCTCGACCGTGTCTCTCGCTGGGTCCTGTCCACGACCCTGATCCCCGCCCTGGGACTCCCCTCGGGTTCCTCCGCGGACACGAGCCCCACGCGTATGACTGCGGGCTGAGCTGCATGACCATTGGCAGGTGCCGCACCACGGAGCACCCCTCCCTCCAACGTGCAGGTTCCCAGCCGAGCCGTGACCCCAGCTCGTCTCTCTCCCTGGCTGCGAGGTTCCTTGGAATTCACCTGGGTTTTATTTTCGTCTGTGTGTGTGTCTGTGTGTGTGGCCCGTCTGCAAAGTACAACTGCATAAGTGTTTTCGATCATTGTAAATCTCCTGTATATCCGCGATAAGCTTGCTCTGTGTCCTTCTTGCTGTAAATAAAACAATTGTAGAAATGTCCCAGTTCGTTTCTGTCCTTTCTTTCATTGGTCCAGCATGATTCGGATCTGAGTTTTAGCCGGGTCTTTGTTCCCGTTAATCTGTTCATCCTAGCCGGCAGCTTTGGCGGTTCCGCTCGACTGCACCCGAACCGGAGTTGGTAGTCGGTAGTTGGAACTCTACGCAGTCGTAGGGTGACCCGGTTCGAGCAAGACGTGCCGAGGGCATGGTTCCCGGTAGACGACACCACGTGGTTAATTAGGTAAATTGTTTCTAGGCAAAAGACCCTACGCTACGCGGTGGAGGTATTGGCGTCCATGGTCGGTTAAGCGACCCGCCGCCTCACGGAATTATCCGTAGCGACAGCCTACAATTCCAGAGAGTCCGGTGGGAATCGATGTAACTTTCCCCACCTAGCGGTCGTTCTCACCGCCGGACCTCCGGCCCGCAACAGTTTGGTAGTCAGGAGTGAGAATCGAACCCCACGCCTCCACAAAGAAATTTACGGGACACCAAACTCGCAACAGTTTGGTGTCAGGAGTTTGGATCTCGAACCCCTCCGCCCCCATAGAGAAATTTACCGGATGCGGACCAGGGGTGTGCTTGGCAACCCCCCCCCCCCTTCCCTCCGAAATTAAAAGCAGTCAAATTTTATTTAATTCTCGGTACGAACCACGGCGGACCAAGACGAGCTGGTACAGGTGGGTTCTGATATAATGTAAAAAGGAATCCGTGGTTCAGGACAACATCTGTGAGGAAGATCTTTCCCTGCAGCCAAACCCAGAGGTAGCATTGGGGGCAACGGCGACAATGCTGGAGTTCCCCCTGCATCAAATTTCCCCCATGGAGGACCGAACGATCCCTGTCGGATCCGCGCCCGATCGTGGCGGATCGGCTTCGCCGGAGTCATTTGACATGAGACAGATGTTGGAGATACGAATGCAAAGAATGGATGCGAATGTGCAAAGAATGGATGCGAATGCGCAAGCAATGAAAGATGACTTGCATGACTTACAAACACTAATTAAAGGGGATATGCAAAACATGGGAATAAGCTTACAAGCACAAATGAAGGCGGGTCAGGAGGAAATGAAAGCGGAGTTGGTAAAGGTGAAGGGTGAAATGCAAAGCATGAATCAGAAAATGGCGGATGACACCAGTACACTACGTGGGGAAATGACCGAGTCGAGGGGAAGTGTGGAGGTTGTTCGGACCGCGATGACGACGGGCAAGGTCGAGGTGACGAATGACGCCACGATAATTAAGAGTGAAACCTGTAAACTCGGGCAGATAGAGACGAAGAGCCAGTTATTGGGCATCATAAACGTGGTGGATGAATTGTAGGAAATTCAAGAGGAGCACACACACATAGAACTGGTAGGGGACATTGGGGTTGAGCTTGGGGAATGTATTGGGACCCAATGTGAGGGTCGGATTAACCTCTCGCAAGAACAAGGGGAGACGGTATGCTCCCTCGAGGCAGACCGTGACGAGGTGAGTCCGGTAAGACCGTACGAGGTGGAGCCGTTGCATAATGCGAAAGGGTGCATGCCGAGCTTGGGGGGGATAGAAACCTCGGGATCTTTTGGGCTAACACGAGCCCCCAGTATGATTGTCCAGGAGTGTGTGCAGACTGCGAGTAACATGGCATGTGTGAGTGCACGTGAGGAAATGAGACACGGACCGACCCAGACGGGAGTCGTGGGTCGTGTAACGGACGGAGCTATTTCGGAAACCGCGCCGGCTCCGCAGGACGCCGCGTGCGAGGTCCGTTCCGTGTTTTGCGAACGGCCCAAGCGCGCACGTGTACAGGGGCCGACGTGCTGCTCGCTGCGAGTGCTGTTCGTGGAGCGCGCGGAGCGAGTCCCGATGGCGACACCTCCGGGCCCGTGGGCATGGCAAGCTGCGCCGAGCGGTCCGTGTGTGAGTGACGTCATCGGCAGATCTCGCGCAGCACGAAGGCCGGGTGAGTAGCGCATGGTGGCTCACATGGTGGATGGCGCAAAAGCGAGTGCTTGCTGCGATTTATGGGGCGACGTTAAGGCATCATGTATCGCCCAAACGGAGGGGACAAGCGTGCTGTAAACCGCCACCCTGGAAACGCAAGGCTCGTCGAGCCTTGCCACGAGTACACGATGCCCGGCCAGGATGTAGCGAACATCCTCGTCAAGTGGGCAAAGGAGCATTAGTTAGGGGAAGGGTTTAGCATGAGATAGACCGGCTTCATGGGGAATGAGCAGTCCTCCATGGGGCCTGGTAAAATCAGTTAGGGGAATTTTAGTTTCGAATTTAGAATGGATTGGAGACATAGACAGACATGGAGTGTGTAGTGGGGACGTAGATTAGCTACGTAGAGTTAAAAGGAACGTGCATTAGAGTAAGGGATGATGGGGAGCACGAGGTAGTTAGGGGAACGTAGTTAGCGTCAGTGTAATGTGGAAAAGAAAAAAAAAGAAGAAAGAACATAATGAATGAATGATGGGTAGCGGCCTGAGTGTGAATGGTGTGAATGTGGAATGCATGGTGCAAACGAATGATGGGGGGGGGGGAGGTGTGAATCCCACCCAAGGGAACCCGGGGTAGTGTTATAACAGTGTTAAGCGGTTAGTTAATTAACCAAAACAGATGTCGTTTGTTGTGTCCGAACGAAGGCACGAAACCTTTTGAAGGGTGCAGGAGTCTATTGACCGGCTGGGAGCGTGGCTGTGGAAATAGGCGTTCTGAGTAAAGGGCACCCCGGGCACCAAAGTGGTTGGCCAGAGTAGGCCATGTGTCCAAGGGACCGAGTTAGTGTAATGGGCACGGGTAGCCC
>CM068953.1:27531865-27542833 GCA_035128595.1 Eptatretus atami | reverse complement strand
AATTCTACAATTTGCTTCTTGAGTTATCGCGTAAACGAAAATCCAGACAGACGAACGGACAACCCAGAAACATGCCTCCGGCACCCTTGGTGCGGAGGCATAAAAAAATAACATCCACAAGATGCTCTTTAAACTTTACTGCAGCTGTCCTGGACATACAATCATCTCACACTGCACCCAAAATCGCAGAAACTTAAACAGCCTTTACATTTAGAGAAATTCTCCAATTTGCCACCATATTCATTTGCAGCAGGTGTATGCCACCGGGGTGTATGCCCCAGTTAGAATAGGTGTACCATATCCCTGTGTCGTAAGAGGCGACCAGGGTTGCGGCATCCGGCGTAAAACTAAGCCAAATCATTATGCGGATCATACGAATGATCTGCTGTGGCGACCCCTAAAACGGGAGCAGCGAAGAAGAAGAAGATTCATTTGCAGCAGGTGCATGAAAGGATGGATATGATTAACCCTTTAAACCCAAGCAGCCGTTTCCCAGCCGCAATTCAAACCACCATGTAACCAAGTGGCCGGAGTTTTCTCCAGGGAACCCAGGGTGGGAGAGCCGAAAGTCCAAGGAACTCAAGGTTAAACATTACTCCTCCTTTAGCCAAAGTGCCCTTAACGAGATGGAAACACCATGTCCAGGACACAGCAACAAATGACACAGGATGTATGAAGGGAGTTCCAGACACGTCAACCAAAGATTGGAACTTTATTAAACAGTTAACTCATTTGATACAGTTGATTGACTACAGCCATAAGGTAACCATCAATATAAATCAAGCAGCTGCTTTAACAGTTATTCACAAATTCTCATTCAACAATCGACTCCCGCATGAATGAAGGCCCAGCTTTTTTGCCTTTTAAACTATTAATAACAAAGATGCTTCATTGTTGTGTAATCTACTCAAAGCAAACTATCCAGAATGATCGAAAATAGAATAAAAAGGATCAGATTAATAATGAAGAAGAAACCTGTAAATACTGTATATGGGGACGTACGCAGCAGGATGCGGAACAAGGTACGGGCTTCACACAAGCTGTGGAAATGCAAAATGAATAGAAAAAAAAACAAACAAAAACAAAACTTTTATTTTCATTGGAGGAGTAAGGCAAGGCAGGCAAGACAAAAAAACTACATATAAAATAAAAAAAGAAGAGGGGAGTGTTAAAACGAGTCAGGGGAGTGTCGGGATGCAATCCACAAGGTGACGTGCGTAGACCGTGTGATTGATGTGAGTGGCTTCCATCACAGTTGCTTTGATGCGACTTTCATCCTGGCAGGAGGGGATTGTGGAGAGATGGAGAGAGATCGATAAGGTTATGTCCATTCTGCTTTGATCATGGCTGGGAGGGGAGCGAGGCCCATGTTTTAATACGAGTGGGTGGCAGCCATGTGTGTAGATGGGAATTGGGGATGGGGGGGGGGGTGCGGGGTTGGGTCTTACATTGAAGCTCTCCAGTTTAACTCTCAATCGAAATATGAAGGAGGTGAAGTTGGCCTTTTGAAAAACCTCATCAAACGCCGGCTCGTCCTGCAGTAAAAATGGTTGCAAAAGTAAATAATTTAAATATCCGAACAGGAACATGTAATTTTAATACAATTTACAAATGAGCGCTAAAGAGACGTGCCGATAAGGAGTGAAGGAAGGAAAATGGAAATTAACTTGTATATTAAACGTTTGTAGGAATCCACCCAATCCTGGTTGATATGGCATTAATGGGGGAGTGGGTGGATTGGGGGGGCATGTCAAACTAAAAGGGTAAATCTTCCACCAATCCACCAGGGAGTAAAATTTGAATCTACTGCAACCAGGCACCTGTCCGTTTAACTGCCAGACAGAGAAGGACTGCTGGACCATTTGGTATTTCATCCATTTAACCGCCAGATGAAATTCCAGGCACTTGCTCAACTGAATCCACCCAAGCAGAAAAAAAAAACTAATGGGTGACAATGTTCTGTCAATTAATCGATCTTTAAAAACACGATCTGTAACACCCTGCCCCCTCCTTGCTTCCCATGCTCCCCGTCCTCTCCTCCCACAGCCGCATGCTCCCCGTCCTTCTCTCCCACCGCGGCATGCTCCCCGTCCTCTCCTCCCACAGCGGCATGCTCCCCGTCCTCTCCTCCCACAGCGGCATGCTCCCCGTCCTCTCCTCCCACCAGCGGCATGCTCCCCGTCCTCTCCTCCCACAGCGGCATGCTCCCCGTTCCTCTCCTCCCACAGCGGCATGCTCCCCGTCCCTCTCCTCCCACAGCGGCATGCTCCCCGCCTCTCCTCCCACAGCGGCATGCTCCCCGTTCTCTCCTCCCACAGCGGCATGCTCCCCGTCCTCTCCTCCCACAGCGGCATGCTTCCCCGTCCTCTCCTCCCACAGCGGCATGCTCCCCGTCCTCTCTCCCACAGCGGCATGCTCCCCGTCCTCTCCTCCCACAGCGGCATGCTCCCCGTCCTCTCCTCACTCCCTCTCTGCTACCGCACTTCATATTACACCCTCAAGAAACGCCAATCCCTTCCCTTTTCTCAATATACAAATCCTCATTCCCCTACTTGTCTATGTAGTACAAGTGTGACCACCAAATACCACCCCCATCATCAATTAAAATGTCAGCAACCTGTTGCATTACAATTTCTGAGCAGTTGCAGGTTCTATCACAATGGCCTTGTTGTGGTCGTAAGCACACATCATCAAGTTCTGCATATCCACCACATACAAAAAAAACCCAAACAGTCGGCATATTTTATGGTAGATTCATTCATTGCACTGGTATTTCACTTTGACGTGAGATACATCCAAAAAAACTAACAAAACAAAACAAGAACATGACTTGAATGATCATCACTTGCTTTGTGGACAATGAAGAACAAAGATCTTTCAAAGAACAAAGAAGATAGACACAACACAAGTTATTCCAAGGAATAGGGTTTTATCTGAGCTAAATAACGTTGATGATTACATCACAATCCTCATCTCAATGGAATCTTTCTTCCCCTCGTCTCACCGACTTTTTGAGTTCTCCGATATACGCAGTGTTCTGACCCAAGAGGATTTCGGCAGTTTCTTGGAAACAAGTCACCCACTGGCTGTCCGTGTGATCAGCAATGTTGACCTGGTGAGGATGTGGGTGGACATTGGCCTGCGTCACTGAAAACAGTTTAGAGATAAAAGGAACAGCAAGTGGAGGAAGGAAAGAAGTGAGCAGCTGTGTGTGGAAGGCAAAAACGCATTCAGCTTGAAGGGCACTCGGCAGAGCGCATACCTCCACCATGTAATGCCTGATCCACGAGTACATATCGAGCCCAATACATTTTTGAAATATCATGCTATGCAGTTCTATATCGTTTTTGGTCCGATCTCTCAATGGTGAAGAATCACTTTAGAAATTAAATAATTCTCATATCCGGATTCGGATTCGGATCTTCACCCAAATCGAATCAACTCTTCCTTGCCACACACCCGTGTCCACCAAGTTTCGTACAAATCCGTCCACAACTTTTTGAGATATCGTGATGTGTGTGTGTATATATTGATTAATTTTTGGCCCCATCTCTCAATGGCGAAAAAAATCACTTAAAAAATTCTAGTCGCCGGATCTTCACCAAAATCGAATCAATTAGTCCTTGTCGCACACCGAACCTGCCCACCAAGTTTCATCAGAATCCATCCACAACTTTTTGATATATCCTGCGCACAAACAGAAACAACCAACCAACCAAACAAAACCTCCTTCCACCTTCGGTGGCAGAGGTAAAGATCAACCTAGAGAGTTCATAAAACACCTTGCACCTGTGCAAACAAAACACCCGCACAGTCTTGAGAAAACGGAAATGGGAAAGGTCTTTTAAACCCTTGCATTGCTTTTCCGAGCATGATCGACATTTCCTACGAGCCGCGATTTTGTCTGACTCTCGATGTTCCCCAACGCTGAGAGCATGAGCGACAAATTTGATTGGCCGAGATGAAGTAAAATGCTGTAATATTCAGTCCAAGTACTGCGAAACCAGGATTTTGTAAGTGCCAAAAAAGGCGATTCGTGTTCTGCAGTGTTCAAGCACAGTACATAATTCAATTTAAATAAAAAGTTTTTAAAATTGGAGATATTTAAAAAATAATATTAATAAATAATAAACAGTTGGGAAATTTACCGCCGATGATGCGGCATCTTTTTTTACATCACCTTATTTAACACGTTACATTAGTTATTCGTGCCCGTTTGTCCTTTATGATGTCCCTACAAATACTAAGTTTACTGTTTGGAATGATTTTCAAGCTTTTTTGACTGCCAGACGGAAATAAAGACAAACAATTACCTCCCTCATTTGTGCACGTGCGTGACTGGGACGAGATTCCATACAATTTGACAAATTTCGAGTCAAAGTACTGCAAAACTGCAGGTTCATGTTCTGATTGGTGTTCGTGTTCAATATATGAAATTCAATTGAAATCAAGTAGTTCATTGATCAAAGATGGACATCTGTAGAGACAGACAGACAGACAGAGTGAACCAATTGCTTATCCCGGCTTTTCGGCTCGCACACGCGGGGTAATAAAGGAAAACTGTGAAAGAAACAGTTTGGTGTGGATAAAGAGTTTATGAACACAAAAGCAAGCCCGTGGGCCCCGGCCACACTTTTTGTTGCATTATTTACAGTTCTAATTATTACCTCCATCACCGAAGGTGAAGGTGGTTATGTTTTCATCTCTGTTTGTCTGTGTGCAGGACATCTCAAAAAGTTGTGGATGGATTTGGACGAAACTTGGTGGACACATTGGGTGTGTGACAAGGAAGAGTTGATTCGAATCCGGATCGAATTGGTGAACATCCGAATCCGGATCTGGATACGAGAATTATTTATTTTTTTAAGTGTTTCGTCACCATTGAGAGATAAGGTCAAAAATGATATATAGCCTGACATTTCAAAAATGTATTGGGACTGATACGTTCTCGTGGATCAGGCATTGCGTGGCGGAGGTGTGTACTCTACTGAGTGCCCTTCCAGTTTGATTTTGAAATTCTAATATGGAAACAGGTACAGTGAGGGTGTATTGACGTACATGCCATTAATTAAGCAATTACAGTGCACCTAGCTTCACACAGCCAATCAGCAGCATCTCAAGAGCCGTTGCCAAGCCGCACAAAGTTACGATTTATCGAAGTCAATTATGATTTTTTTTTTTTGGTCCAAATTTCAAAAAAAATTTTGAACCTGCACTGCCCAAATGATCAACACAATACTGTTTTCAACTTTGTGCAACAAGTGGTTTGGGAGGAAATGCAATACTGAAACAGGTATTGGATCTTATGATAGAGGTCCATTTATAAGCTTGCAGGTATTGTTTGGTTAGCACAAGTGGAGAGGCTTACTGGCCATAAGTGTAGTTTTTACCAGGTTTTAATCTTATAAGGCTCGTGGATGAGCTTGGACCAGCATAAAGTGCACGACAGACATTTATAGACATCAGCATACCTTTTGCACGACTTACAAGAGCATTAGTAGACACAATGGCTAATCTTGTAGGATTTGGGGATGGCAAGATAGTCTGAAGGTATGTGCTATCCCCTCTGAGCTGTCTAATCTGGGTTCAAATCTCAGTCCAACAATCAACTGTCATCCTGGTGTACTACATATAGGGTGAGGGATCAACAAGCACACCATACATCGGATGTATGTTAAGCCAGAGGACCCGTCTGCTAGCAGATGTTAA
The DNA here is from genome assembly GCA_035128595.1 of Eptatretus atami. Taxonomy (NCBI): domain Eukaryota; kingdom Metazoa; phylum Chordata; class Myxini; order Myxiniformes; family Myxinidae; genus Eptatretus; species Eptatretus atami. The sequence continues at coordinate 27,537,124 of CM068953.1, read as the reverse complement.
AGATCTAAGATCTAAAGTGAACAAATTGCAAACTCGTGCACCCTCAGTCGAGTATCCTGCATGCATCGTAATGGTGACCCATCCGGGACATGCCCCGGACCTTGACAAAGTGTACGGGCCTGCAATTATAATATGGGACTGGAACCTTGATTCTCTGCACGAGCCAGAAATTCAGATGGGAACACAAATAGAACAAATGGGATTAATAGGTGGAGAAGGAGATCGTCAAGAGAGACATTTAACAATAAAGAGCACATGATAACGAGGAAACATGAGGATTATGAAAGGAGAGGGAGAGAGGAAGTGGATATGTTAAAAACGAGTGAAAGTTGGTGAATGGTACACGAGATGGTTTACCTGCAGGATCATTCGGTGTATGAACGAAGCACTTTCACGATCACATTTCTCACAGCGGTACATCCCGTTCCCCAAATCCATGACCTTTTTCCTACATTCTGATTGAGTACATGCCTGGTACAAGCAGGAATCCTTCTTTATGAAAAGAACCGTCCCTTTAACCGTGAAATAGTCCGCCTGTGGGATACAGTACCCTCAGTCAACAACAAAATGGAGTAAGGAGGGAGATCAATTGAAGAAAGTGAAGTTCAACACCATGCCCCAAGTCATCGCACCTTTTCGCCATGCCCCAAGTTCTCAAGCTTCGCTTGAGCTAGTGTTTTCCATGAACCAGAACCCATCATCCCACCACCTCTCTGATTAGAAAGTGATGGCGCATCCATTGTCTGGCCCTCTCGGTCGAACCTGCAGGACAAAGCCAAAGTACTTTCCCAATATGGTACTTTCAAAATGACGTACGAATACTAACAAGGCCTTTTACGCATGCGCTGAGTGCGTGTTTTCTGTGACTTGATTCAATGAACTGGGGCATTTAACCTGCCGTTACTAGCGAGAAATCTGTAATTCAAAGTCTTTCAAACCTAAATTTCAGCATTTTGATGAAAGAGTGGCAATTTCAAAATGGTTTCACATCATCGTTTTGTTCCTAAATTAAAAACACTCATGGAAATATAGGAATACTAGAGAAATATCGGTGGAAGTGAGGTCCAGAGTTCCTACAATTTTCCGTTAACACAAGCGTGCGGCGGCAGACACAGATACTGACGGATGCTTCTCCATTTAGCAATAGAAGCAAAAATCTAATATAATTTATCTTGTGGTGCTAGAACCAAACAAACAATATATTTTTAACCCTCACAGCTCCCCATCCTCCCCCACACCTCAACATGATGCATAGTAAATATCATCATTTTAAAAACTTACCCCGTCCATTCAATCCCCAGATATGAACTTCCCATCACTGTTAAGAAACACCCAAACCAGGTAAGGTGTCTCCCTCAAACTCTTCCATTGTGCAGAGGCACACCCCCGCTTTCTAACAGGTACTTTTCCAAGTATCTTCAGCTTCTTCTCAAAGCTTTGTGAGCCATTTTCGGTAACAATCACTTTCTCGCACGCACGATACAAGTTCACAATATCGCTATTTATAGGGGTTTCTGCGCATGCACGCCAAGCATTCTGGGGTGCATTATGTCATTTTAAAAGTCCCATATTACCACCAGAACTCGTAGTTCTTGATTTGGATAATCCCATAAACAGCTCAGTATCGAGTCAAACCAAGAAGAAAAACAAAACCTCCAAAACAATAGGCAGAAACTGCAGCAAAACAAACCAGCCTCGGAGCTTGAATGCCTCTGGAATTTGTGGATTGGTAACCATGAGGCTCGAAGTCACAAGAGAAAGGGAACAGCCATTGAAGTCGGAGAGACGAGCTCCTTTGATAGCCAAAACAGGACATCCAGAGCCATCAAAATTTTCTGCCTGGAATAAATAAATAAAAGCAAACAAGATAAATAAATAAACAAAATTACTGTCGCATTTACGGGGTGTGAACGAAGCTTCACAGCAAATGTTGCAGCGGCCCCGACGCCCTGCTCGTGTGGCAGAGGATCTTTATCGCATATGGTAGATATTCCAAGCCGTACGAGACTTTTAAATGACGTACGAATTAGGCTTGAGCGAAAGAATCGATTCCCTCCAACAGAACCGGGAATCGAACTCTAAATTCTAGAGCTGATTACCCGCCTGTAACTGTTCCATGTCTCCATAGTTGATTCCTACTATGCCTTATCTCACTTCGTCCAGAGATGCTGTTCGTTAGTTCAGCAAGTTATATAAAAAGCTTCTCCTGTCATTTTTTACAAAACAAAGACAAGTCCGTTTTTATGTGTCTAGTTTGTTCAAGTTGTGAAGAAAACAAGCAGATATGTACTCACGAACTGTGTACGTGTGTCTGTCTTTGTCTAGGATTCGACAGACAGCATTAGGCTATTGTATCTGTATGGAGTATTGTGAAATTCCAAAATCATCATATTTTCTTAACAAGCAAAGACATCACAGCATATTTATAAACAGCAAATAAAAAAAAGAAAAAGTTGGGAGCGATTGAGGAGCAGTCTGTTGCCTTTTAGACTGCCCGGTAAAAGCAGATTCATATATATATATATGTATATATATATTATATATATATACTAGCATATACCCGTGCTCCGCACGGAGTTGAATGGGTGGCAAAAGGTGGATGAGGCATAATAGTTGATGTTATGGGAAGCTGGGGAGGGTGTCATTAGGGATGTGATGCGCTATGGTTACCTGTCCTTAGTTTTCTAAAGGACTCCCTGTAGATGACATTTTGGGTGAGTGTCTTGTTGCTGAATAGTCCTTGTGAGGATTATTGTCCACTTTGATAGATAAAGAGATAACCTCTTGCATGTGAAAATGCAACATATAGTTGGCCATGGGAAACAGGGGCTGGGAGGTATATTCCGAGTTTGTCAAATGTTTGGCTCTGGTATTTGTTTTGGTCATCGAGTATGCGAGTCTGACTGGAAATTGCATCCTCTGCAGTGTGACTGGAAGGTTGGTGTCTGATGGGCAAGTTTAACATGATATAGGCCTAGCCCTAGACTGAACAGGAGCAGTAATATATAGATAAAAATTAATCTTTACTTTAAATACAATGTTTCTTGTTACATTTTTGGTGTCAAATTCACCTTCTGAGGTAGTCAGCATGTGCGAGAAGAGGTTTTTTACATTGCAGACTGTTTTCGAGGAGTGGCATTACGCCTCTCGGCGGTGACGGTCTGTCGACGACAACGTAGTGACGTCAGCGAATGACCGATGATGTCATGACGGAATTACGCCTCTCAGCGTGACGTCACACGTCGCCATGCAAACGAATGTAAAATTAGAAAATCGGCCAAAATTCCAAACCTGTCCCGTCCGGCGTGATCTCACATAGCCCATGCTGTTCATTAGACCACAGAGCACCCGCATGCCGAAAGTGGCGACAATCCGTCCGGCAGTTTTGGAGGAGAAACGTCAAATTCGCGCAGACGTTAATAGAAATAAATATATATATATATATATATTATATATATTATATTATATATATATATTGTTCGACTGTGGAAATTCGCAAACACCATTCAGGCCCGTAGGTGAGGTTTATTCTGAAGTACATGTTAAGTTAGCCCAAACCATTGTTTAGAGGAATTAATGTGATTCATTCGGGCTGCGACACTTGAGTTAGTCGTTTTTTCTGTTCTTTCATTATTTTCGAACCAACCACACTTCAACCTCAACCACGCCACCACTCCAACAACGCCAGCACCGCCATCTCACAACAAACCACACATCTCGCCACTACCCACACCAACGAACGCCATCCTCCGCGGTCCACGTACGACGGTTTCCGCGTGGAAACCGTCGAACGCGAGAAGGGAAAGAAGAAATCACCACAGCGAGGGCGCGCGGTTTTTCCGCCTGTTCTTCCCTGGCCCGGCGCCAGGACGGATTTTCCTCGCCCCCCGCATGGCGGGGAGGGGGAACGAGAGGGAACGCCCCTTCTCGAGCGCCTCGAAGGAGGGTGGAGCCAAGAACGGGGCGGGGCGCCGTGGTATAAGAGTCGGAGCGCAGGAGGCATTCGGTTCTCTCTTGGTTCGGTATTCGGTTCTCTCTTGGGTCGGTGTTCTCGCTCGTGCTCTCAGTCCGGTGTGTTCGTGGTTCGGCTCTTACGCAGTCGGTGCTCGGTCCGTGGCGTCGAGGGGCACACGGGCAGGCACGAGGCACGCCGGAGAGACCTCGCCGACCAGGAGTCACGGCCAGACGGGACCACGTCAGAGGACGGTCGCCAAGGACTCGAACGCAGGGAAGTCGCGACTTCCATTTTCTTTTGGGGTTTTGTGTGAACGTTGTTGTGTGGCGCCGAGTCCCGTCAAGTAGAACTGTATAAGTGTTGCGAGTGTACGCGTATTCGGTCGTAGCTCTGCATTGTTGTGTTTGTTTTAACTTGCTATAAATACATGCTTTATGTGTGCTTTTTGTGTGTTGTGTGTAATAAAATGCGTGCTTGTTGAATGTTGCCCCGTTTCGCTGCGTCCTTTCCTTTGTGGGTTCTCATCTTGCTTTACGTAAAGGGTTTGAGGTGGCGCGGGACGCCCGATATTAATCAGGAAACGTCCGAGGCCGACGATAACACCGCTCGGTTTATCCGATAGCACGGAACGGATCGCTTAAGCGGCCCGTGTCCGAAGTCAACCTGCGGCGAGGTGCGATCGCCCGGTTTACCATCCGCGTGGGTACTTAGTAGGTCGAGTTTGGCGAAAACACCTATCCCACGCGGGTGGCCGATTGGCACGATCGTGGTGAGGCCGAAAGGCCCACCCGTGACTATGATCCGGCGTTAGTCCGGGAGAGGTCACGACTGAATTGTCCGTCCGGTGGGCGAGGCAGTCGCGATTCGAGTCACGTGGCCGATCGCACGCGGCGGGCGCGAATTCGCAACAATATATACATATCTCCAATGGAGAATAAATAAATAAATTACAATTTTCCCAGAGCTTTGGATTAATTTGCAGCAACTTTACTTTTGGCCGATTTATATAATACAAGCCGGTAGGCGACGAGGGATCGCTAGTATCGAAGCGCTGGATCGATGCTTTTCATTCTGAGCGATCCACCGACGAGATTCATTGCCAAACGTATTGGTTTCACATACAATTGTTCCTCTGCCTGGCAAGATTTTCTATGCGTATTTTGCCAACTGGGGCCTCCTCAGAGTGGAGATGGAGGAAAGTGTAAATGACAAAAAATGTTCTACCAACCATGTTCCATCACCATGCCTAGACACTTTCGTTTACGTCTAACCGTTTCGCCTTGATGATATTAATATATAAGGGA
>CM068953.1:27454443-27493555 GCA_035128595.1 Eptatretus atami | reverse complement strand
TATTTTGTCTGAGTGTGTGTCTGAGAGTGTTGGCGCCTGTCCGTTAGATAAGCGTTTAAGATCTTTACTGTTGTGATTGTTGCTTTTATTATTCTCGCGTCAAGTCTGCACTGTGTCTGCTTTTATAAGTTCTTGCATAAATTGTCGTACCACACCTCTCTCATCTTCCCTGCGTAACATACCAATGAACTTTTTCCTGTGCACATGCTTTCCTCGCTTTATTGTAAATAAATAATTGTAGAAATGTTCCCAGCTCGTTTTTGTCTTTTCCTCCATTGGTCCAGCATGGTTCGAATCTGAGTTTAGCCGGGTCTTTATTCCCGATAATCCGTTTCTTCTATCCGGTACGTCCTTGGCAGGCCGCTCGACTGCATTCGATCCGGAAAGGTAGTTGGTAGAGTGATCCGGTTCGGGCAAGGCGTACCGAGGGTGTGGTTCACCCCGTAGTTGAAACCGCGTGGTTAATTAGGTAACTTGGTTCTAGACAGGAAGACCCTATGCCACGCGGTTGAGGTATTGGCGTCCATGGTCGGTTAAGCGACCCGCCGCGTCACAGAATTACCCGTGAGCGACGGCCTACAATTCCGGGGAGTCTGGTGGGAATCGACGTAAATTCCCCCACCTAGTGGTCGTACTCCGCCAGACCCCCGGCCCACAACGACACACACACACACAAACGCACGCACGCACGCACAAGTTCTTGCTAAATTTCTGAAGGCATACATTTGGTCCTTGTGTTTTTTTCATGGACGGGTAAATGGCATATGTTACGAGCATACGTTAATCAACTCGCTGGTACCACAACTTGTTGCTGCATGTCGGTGGTGCACACCTTTGGGGTTTCTTCCCTTTAATGTATGTATGTTGTTCGTAGTGCCGAACCCAGCAAGTCCTCTAATGACTGCAATCCAAGGTTTGAGCTTTAGGAGTTTGAACGATCCTTCCGGCCGGCTACCAATCAAATGGATCTGTCAGTTGGAGTCTGTGACTTCTGAGTGGCGTTGCAGTGATCACATCAAAAGCGTAACATATTTGAAACTTGTATTTCAAATAAACAGATACAAAGTCAAATGATTAAGACATTTTGAAGGACACTGCCATAAAAAGGAAACCACAAAGCTTTTCGTTGTGCTCTTTGTGGTTGGATCACAATGAAAAGCTTTGTGGTTTTCTTTTTCTGGTAATGTCCTTTAAAATGTCTCTGTTTAAGTCTATATTGAAGTTTTGGAGGACCAAGCATATTTTTAAAGTCAAATGAGGAAGTTCACCGTTACATACAATGTCCAACTCCAATTCCCACGTTGAGTTGTTTCCGCCCATTGTCCCCGTTCTGCCAGCTCAACTCACACGTGTTCACCTCATCAACCAGGGCTGTTGAACGATCGAGTCTTGTTGCAGTGTTCTCTCATACGCTGGCCCGTCCAGGATAATTGAAGAGCTCAAAGGAATTATTTCTCGACACACAATATTAATGAGTTTTAATGAACCTGGTTATAATCGGCTCCTCACGCTAACAACCGCTCTGGACATTAACACCTCGTTCACTCATCAGAGTTAAATCGAGCACGGGGATGATACCAACACATGGCTCGTCACGTTACCCATCTCTTTACACCTTCCTCTCGCGGGTTTATATAGTAACAGAACAATCTTGTGCCATCCAGCAAATGAGATTCTAGTCCTCCTGGAAGTTTCGTCTGAGAATGTTCCAGCACCTTCACAAATCTCACCAGGCAGTTTACAGGACAATACCACCCTCTACAGTCAAAATTAGCTCATTACATCAAGCAGTTTATTTTACAGTTTACCAATGTGTTACAGCAAACTTATAACATATAACCATCAATTTTACTCTTTCATGTATAGGCATTTACTCATGCTTATTCACAAATACCACAAGATCGAGCTTTTATCAGACACTGCAGGAATAGCTGAAGGTGTTTGATTTCAACAAGATGGTGCATCTGCACATTTTGCTTTGCATGTTCATAACTATCTCAATGAAATGTTCTCTCAATGATGGATTGGATACGGATCACCAACATTGCCAGCTCATCAACCATAGCCACCAGACAACTCTTTGTGGTGCTTCCTCAAGAACATATGACAAGCCAGTATAGGACGATTGAAGAATTTTGCATGGCAGTCATGGCCTCCTTCATACAGGTGACTCCAAAAATGCTAAACAATATGTCTAAAAGGACTTTGTGACAAATTCAGTGATGGAAGAAGAATGATGGAGTGCACCCAGATATAATGACCGATTAATTATTGTAAGTACTGCACAATAAAACCTGTATATTATATTGAGTTTAAGAACTAATGCTTTACTGGGGAGGGTTAAAGCGGCTTTAAGGTCACCCTGTACATCACTTCCTGACTCCCGATAATACAATCAGAGGCAATGAGACTAAGGGAGTTTCTAAGTCACTTGGGATTAATCTTTCAAATAGAAAACCAACTTTGAAACTTCTCAAACAGAAATGTATTTTCTTTCTACTTTGTCACATTTCTCTTTATGAATTCCAATTCATGATTTTTCTTTTCTTTTTGTTCATTTTCCTCTCTTTTGCTCTCAATTTCTCTCTTTTTCTATCGAAGGAGTAGTGAATTTTATAAATAATAATTGGGTTATTTTTGTAACATTTACTTGGCTGCACCTGGATGGGTTTGAGGGTAGAGTAGTAGTAAGTAACTGAAACCCGAATCCTATCCAGGCTTCTCCTGATGAATCCATCTTTGCTCTATGCTTATCCGGGCTCCTTCTGAGGACCCTAATGCAGTATTTGGTCTTTCATTTGATGAGAGAACACCAATGGATGAGATAGTGGACAAATTGGTGAGTGGACGAATTGGTGACTCAACATCATGAAACTGTAGAGCTTGTCAAAAGGTTTTGTCATACAGGCATTACTCCACAGCAGTATGGCATACTCACCTTGTCTCACAGATAATGTGGCTTGGGTGGTTGTTGCTGGATCGTTGTTTTGAGTAGAGATTGCAGCATAAGGTTGTGGGTTTCCAACTTGGCAATCTGACTGCTGGAGAACTTCCAACTCAATAACATTAACAACAGTCCTGTGGAAGAGAGCGAATGCTTGGGTCAAGCAATGTCCAATTACACTATATATTGGGTACTAAAAGACAAAAACGGTGTGGTAAAATGTATGCAGATGGTTTTCTACTGCACGATGCTTAAATCCCTCTTCGTATGATCTAGCTTTTGAATTTTATATTTGTCTATCAAAGGTATACGATGGTGGAAGCATTCATCGTGATACAATACATTCACAGAATTAACAAACTGGTTCAAGATGCCTGCAGTCTCGAGCAGGTATCTCAATGCTACACCACGACTCGGAGACACTCTGAAGTTCCCGATTTTTAAGTGGCAAAGATTATCAGTTGGAAACAAAGCATAGTATATCATCAAGTCCAGCACACTGCCAGAGACCAATGTTTGAAAGGTGTGTCAATGTGTCTTTTTTTCCTTCATATCGATTCTCCACCATCAGCATTAACTTCCTTACAATCTTTCATTTCTAAAAGGAGCAACACCCATCTGTGTGTGTATATAGTGGTGTAGGTGTAGTGGTGTATAGCACTATTTACCGTTACCATTGGAAAGCTAATTATGTATTTACTTGGAACAAATACTGTATTTCAAAGTTGTGAAGCGTCGTTTGTTTAATCACAAAATTACCTTTTAGCAGGATTAAGAGTTTGATGTAGCGGTTCTAACGGTACCGTTTATATTATTACCTCCGCCACCAAAGGTGGAAGGAGGTTATATTTTCACCCCTGTCTGTCTTGTCTGTTTGTTACAAGTAGGTCATTTTGGTGGAATTTGTGACCATTCTTTTTTTTCCTTCCAGACTTTTATCATGGATTTGGCCACCTTAGACCCTTTGGAAAAAAAATATATATATAAAAAATGGGACCACTGCACTTGTAGCTTATCTGGGCCCTGGCCTAATGTCATGCACATTTCATAGAATTCTGACCGGTGGGTCTGGAGAAGAAGATTTTTGAAGGAATTTATGCGATTTTCCACAAAGATTGACCAAGTCAGCCATTTTGAAACACTTCCGGTCATGTAATCAACATGGCCTCTGCAATTTAACATCAAGACCCTATCCTAATGTTGAAACCCAAATTTGGTAGCATTCTCACCAGTGGGTCCAGAGAATTTTTGAACAAACTTACTAAGTCGGCCATTTGGACCTACTTGGTCATGTGACTGGAACGAGCATTGCAATTCCTGTTACCAGTCAGGAGAGCAGGAGAGGAATGTTGCTGCAAAATTTCAGCCGGATCAGCCCAGCGGTTTGGCCGGAGAAGTCGACGGATGGACGGAGCGCGATGACAATACTTTATCTGGAATGCAAATTCCAGATAAGCGAAAAATAAGCTCCTCTGCACCTCCCAGAAATGTCGGCTAAATCCACCGGAGTGCAAAATCCAAAAATGGCCACCGACAGCAATCATGGAAATAAGATGAATCGTGTCTTTTGAACCAAATACACCACAAGCATGAATGCGGTGTCGTTTTTCCATTGATTTTAAGGTGAGAAATCCAATGGGATTGTCATTTTATAGTTTGAAGATAATCTTCACCTCTAAATCCAAGATAGCCACTGAAAAACTACAATGCAATATCTTTGGAACCAGATAAGCCATATGCAGGGGTTCAAATAACTGGTACGCAGGAACTCTTGCGTGGTATAAAAAACCCCAAAAACTAAATGTGTACTTCAAAGGTGCTAAGGAAGCTCAAAAGCGTACGACCACAAGGCAGGCTTTTGATGGTAGGTTTTATCAGCTGGCGTAGGAAAGATTCTGCCGTGACAATTCTGATAAAGTGGTATGCTGTACGGTCCAATGATATATCGATATACCGGTTATCCTTACTATAATTCATGGACGGTGGTTTGTTGTCGGGCTACTCCTCCTACAGTTCTGAACCAATTACATCCAAACTGACTACAGAGGATTAGCATGACCCCAATTAATGCATCAGGGTGTTTTTTTTTTTTTTTTAATCTTTGCTGTGGTCTTGGTGGGATAAGGGACGGATACAAATTCTCTAAGTAAATGTTTATCATGTACTGCCACTCCAGGTGAAGAGGATATTACAAATCTCCACCATTTATAGTAGAGTATTCAGTCCCGATGTTTTCCAGTACAGTGAAGTGTTTTGAATTATAAAGCAGTGGGTATTTTTTGCTTCATGCACGTAACCCGTGTTATATTTTTTCCTATATAGAGCTGTCACTTGCCTATACACCGCCCAAATAAGGTATGCATCAGAAGAATGAGAGGCATTCTCGGAACAAGATCGCAGTAGGGCGGGTACTCTGCTAGTCGATATAATTTTTTCATATCGATATACCAGTATATCGAAAAAAAAAAAAAAAAAAAGATACATCAACAAATCGAACAAAGGGGTTTACAATCCTTAAATTTCGTACATGATTTAAAAAGCTTTGATGCACTCGGCTAAACATTGAACAGGAACAGTGAAACGTATGACGTCAAGACGTAACAGGAAAGTAGTACAGTATGTTTTAACTAGTTACATTTTCTTGCCCCCCCCGTGGCTGGTTTTAAAGCAATTGCCAATTGGTAATTATTTAAATGAATCGGGTGTGCTTTGGAAACCCGTGGTCGAGGCAGTGATCTGTGATAACGGAACCGGAATGAAAGCGATACCGGTAGATTCCAACTGATGTAGATTACAATACTGATCTCGCTTTCAAACAAAATCATTTTTAATGCAAGTTGAAGTTGGAAGTAAAATAACCGTTATCATGGGGGGGGGGGGGGGGCATGTGGGAATACTTTGAAAATCCGTGCATCAATGATGCATACGTCATATGAATAATCATGAAACATTGCGTATTTTGGAACCTGCATAAAATTGCTATTATATTATATATTTTTAATAATTTGTTAAGGTTGTGGGGTAGATGAGGGAATTTCATCGGAATTTAGGAATCGCATGGAGTTGTTTGGTCAGTGGAAATGTAGGAGACATCTCGATGTAAATTAAATAGGGAGACCGTGAGCTTAAGTGTTAAGTGTCACCACATGGGGGGGGGGGGGGTGGTGCGTGTTTAAATTGCATAGGGTCTAAGGCAAATTTCTCCCAGTATTGTGATTGCCCCCGTGAGCTTTTTCTATGGTCTTGCATCTCAAGACCGGCGATAGAAAGGAATCACGTCCTTAAAACAACAACCGAGCTGGACATTTCCGAGCAGGCGAAAACCCCTCCTCCAGGAAGGACACCAAGTAAACCACGACCCTGGAGTGGATGATTAATGGGCGTGACGTCAGAGAGGAGGAAGGGAGTTAGGATCGGAGTCGGGACACAAGGTTCTGTGAGGTATGTGCTTGGAGACGGAGGTCTCGTTTTCCGGCTTCTCCTCGACTCGGTGAAGAAGGCTGCATGATTCTCGTGTTCGTGCTGGGGCGGATTTGCCCACAAGATTGAGCAAGACGCTGGCCATTGACTGTTCACTGGGTCGTACGAGACCACGCCTCGAAGCCTCGTGTTGTGCCATCGGGGAAGAAGGCGGTGCCATTTTGCAGAGGAGCAGCGGCAGCAAGTGCGATCGTGAAGAAAAGCTGCACGGCGGTTTCTGAGCCCTGGTATTGAGAATCACCACCCAAATTACCTCCCATACGCTTCCTGCTGAGAGAGCTGCTTGGCGCAAGGTTTGGGCGCATTTTCCTGCGCGGTGACGATGCGGTTTGGCGAACTTCAAGTTTGGCTCATCTCTGGGCACACAGCTAAGTGCCGGGAGAAAGGGAAGATTTTTCTTTGATTATTTATTTATTCTGTCCCCTTGTCTGTATTAAAGTTTGTGGCGAGGCACCTCAAAATTTGATTTTGTTTACCTCATGTTCCGTTTTTATTATTACACTTTGAATTACCATTGTAAATATTCGATTTATTTTCATTAAGCCCCATATTTATTCAAGTTACTTATGAGCCTGGTGTGGCTTTGTGGTTAAGGCGGTGACTTGGGATCCTTGGGGTCCTGAGTTTGAGCCCCACTGGCTGCTGAGTTGGCATCTGGGGGGTTGACTCAGCCTGTCATCCTTCTGAAGGTCGGCGAAATGAGCACCAGTATACTGGTAATTATCCCTGCAGGGTCGAAGGCGACTAAAGGGTTGGCATCAGGAAAGGCATACGGCCAAAAAAAGGGTACCATGATTGGAGCCCGCAAAAAGCTGACCCCGCTCAGGGATAAAGGCTTTCAAATGGTGTGATGATTTATTTAAGTTACTTGTTGTTGTCTACTTGTTGTGGGTTCGAGTACAAACACTCGTGCTTCCGTCCTGGTGAGCGCCTTTGCATCCTCATCCTGCACGCGCCATAATCTTAAAGGATCACTTGTTCGCCTCCAAAAGGTAGAACTGTTTGGCTATCCGTCCAGGTAGGGGCAAACCACCCCCCCCCCCCGGACACGACAATCATAATATAAATGGGCATAAGCCTGGAACTTCTAACAACACTTTTCTCCGAACATATTCTGTTCATACTTCCGAAATCTTCACATTATGTGTTCCATGTATTTATGCAGGTAATAGCGGATTCAAAAAATCGAATAAGTAGAATTTTCAGAGGATACGATGACGTCACAATCAGCAGCGTTCCGCGGCAATCCAACAGCTGGGTCCCAGACGACGTGCTTTAGTTAACCAAGTCCATGAGTTCAGGATGTTTGTTCAACTCAGCATTTACGACTTTTATCCTGCCATGTTGTTAATCTGTTGAGGGAGGTAATATAGAAACGATGAACATGTCAAATCGTTCGTGTTACTCATCCGGCACTATGTGTCAAGGCCAACAATCTAAAGCGACCGGTCTCAAACACTACCATTGGCACCCAGACATGCTACCAATATGAACCGATTCAGAATGCAGCGCAAAACATCCAAAGAAACTACCGTAACCGAGTATTGTGATCCGTCCTGTGCCCCATACCTGTCGTAGACGGGTATCTGCTAGTATGTATAATTATCGTAGATCTGGCAACAATAATTGTTGGACAATGTAATATTCTACGATTAACCACACCAATTTTAAAAAGTGGTTTTCTGTTGTCACTGTCAGAATGTACATCATCTTACAGTTAACCACACCCATTTAGGTGTGATTGGCCCTCAGGCAATTGTTACCGTAGCCCCCTCCCCACCAGGCTGATTGACAGGTGTGGTCCCACCCACCCATTTCCCTTGATATTCCGATATGCTGTTAAGCAGTTTTGCCTACTTTTCGGGGAATCTTTGCAAATTGTGAAAATTTTGGACCTTTGCACAATAAAATGCAGTAGATTTGTGCATAAACAAAGTCCTTACCTGAAACCAACTTTGAGTTAGGTTGTTTGAAAAATAACAATAACCAGAATGACAATCAGGCTATTTTGAGTAGGTCAGTTTTGTAGTTCAGCGATGCTGTGCAAAGGTTTCACAAGTGTTATCGGATGTGAAATCCTTCAGACAATGGTAGTAGGTACTTTATAGGTTTAGAAGTTTGTATCTTGGCAGATTTCTTTGTGAGGATTTCTAGTATTAAACCCACGGAGTGTCCGCTCCATACGTACATAGGAAGTCAAGAAGTCGAGCAACTTCCTGATACGGGCCGTTTCAAAAGTCCTGAAATCATAGGATTATATATATAATTATTATTTTTTTCGAGACGATGCGTTTGAGGTGGATAGGATGTCGTGGCCCAATATAATATCCCCCACGTAGTCAAGATTTAATAACAAGACCTTTTTCTTTGGGAACACCTGAAATCAGTGCTTTATACCACGAGACCACATATCATTGAGGATCCAAAGAATGACATCAGAAGCGAATGTGCTAAAAAAAAAAAAAATCGGTGTTATTTGTAGAGAAGTTCAAAGAAACCTCGATGCAAGAATTGTTATGTGCGTGCCCGTCAGTGGTTTGCAATTGGAGCAATCATTTTAATAAAATTGTAAAATAAATATCCCTATGATTCCAGACTTCCTGTATAATAAAACTTCTTGAAGCAATACAACAATATGTAAAAGTACATGCAAGGAGCACAAAAACAACACCCCTACCCCAATTACACAAAGATCGGTATTCCCATCAGCAAAGCAATGGGCCTCATATCCTAATTATCACTCCGTGCACGTGAAAGCGAAAAGCGGGGTGTATAAATCGGTTCTCTGTCGGCCTGTCTGCAGACGTCAGTCTATGATCGAGGAAATACTTAGTTTCAATTGAATTTTATAGAACATGAAACGGATCATGAACCTGCAATTTAGCAGGACTTTCACTCGGAATTTCGCAATTTTTACGGATTCTCATACCGATCCCAATCTCAGGAAAAAGCTTTATAAATACCGCTCAGTAAAAAGCTAGTTCAGTGCCCGACAACATGTAAAGTATCGATATCAGTAATCGGCACAGGCCGGTATCACTATCATGGATCGCAGTGTTGGTAATCAGCGCAAGCTTTCTAAAAGCACACCAGATTCAGATAAAATAACCAATTACTTTGAAAATAGCCGTGAGGGCAAAGAAAAATGTGATTGCTTGTACGGTGCTTGGATGCTGAGGGTTAAAAATTAAAACCTGCTGTACCTACTTATTGGTGCGTCCTACGTTCCACTTTTCCAGGTGTAGCCGAGTGCATCAAAGCTTTTTAAGGATTGTAAACACCTTTCTTAGATTGGTTGATGATATACCAATATAATTGTGGACATACCGATTTTTGTTTTTTTTCAGTATACCAGTATATCGATATATCACTGGACCCGAGCAGACAGACAGACGGACAGACAGGAAACAATTGCTTCACCCCGCTTTCCGCTTCACGTGTGTGGGGTCACAAAAGTAATATTACTTTAATACCAAAACAAATAAATCATTAACCCAGTAACTCACCGTCCATCCTTGAGCTTTACAGAATTGTAATTCTTGAGACAGCAAAAGCAGTACACATCAATTTCACCATTCTCCATCATGGGGGTTAGCTGTGATGCCAACATAGCAGCTTGACGATGAAGAAGGGGGTGGGGAGAGGAAGGAACAAAGGAGGATCATGTTCTGAGGGTTATTGAAACAAGGTTGTGAACGAAAACCACGAGTTAAGTGGGGGAGAAGGAAGAAGCAATATGATCAAAACCATTGAAATGAAAGGGTAGAGATGTAGGATCGAGGGGGGAGAGTGGTGTGGGAGGGTGACGAAGGGAGGATGACGAAGGGAGAATGAGGTGGGAGGGCAAACTGTCACTATTCGGTGCCACCCAAATATAATGTAGGAAAATGACGTCGCGTTTTTACGTACCTGCCATCAAAAAGTGGAAGGAATTTTTTTTACCCAAATCTCTCTTCCATCCCACTTAATTTTCAAATCTGCTTTCCCTTTTCTCTCCGCTCCTCTCAAACTCTCATACTCTCTCCTTTTTTAAAAGGAGCAAGGTAGAACTGACAGTGGGACAAATATCAGGTGAATGAAGGAACAGGAAAAGAGGAAAGGAGGGAGGAAACACTGAAACTAGCAAGGTTAATGGGGGTACTAAAGATAATGTGTCAGAATTGGGAGTGACATAAGATTGTGGGGCACTGCATGTTTGAAGTCCTGGAGGGAAGAGTGAAACAATACATCCTCTGGAAGATGGTCTGTAGACTGGAGAAGTGAAGAATAAAACAATTGAGGTGCACAGTCAACCTGGATTTTGGAAGTTTAACCAGGGTTGGATTAGTGGAAGAACATGAGCATCCTGGTGATGTTGACAGATAGTGTAGTAGATAGTAGAAAAATCGTACAAATTATCATACAAGCATCAAATTTGGCATTTCTGTTCTGCAGGGCTTTCTGATCAATTGCCCAATTGGCCATTCGAAAATCCAATTTTGAATAAATAAATAAATAAATAAATAATAACTTCAAAAAAAAATTGAAGTCACAGCTGGCTGAAATTCTTGAAGCGCAAGTGAACATCCCAGACAGAGACCAAGGGGAGATGCAGTCTCATTGATGGTTCAGCACTTATCAATGCCCTACCTCCACGCACTTCAAAGATATTTGATGACTATGCTAAAGAAGACATCATCCCAAAGGTGGAATCCTATGGTGCCAGGTACGAGAGGGTGGACGTAGTGTTTGATGTGTACAGAAGTGGTCTGAAGTCCGAGGCAAGGTCGAAAATGGGGCAAGGAATCAGAAGAAGAGTGACAGGAACCAGTAAGACCCAAGTAACTGGAGAAGCTTTCTTCGAGATGACAGCAACAAGACTGAGCTGTTTCACTTCCTTGCGGAAAAGATGTGTGAAGTACAGATGACAAGCACAGTCATTGTCACAAAAGGAGAAGATGCCATTAGCAACACAAGGAAGTACTGCATGCTGTGTCTCCATGTTGTCATGAAGAAGCTGACACTCGAATATTTGTACATGCCAGGGTGCAACGACGGATGGTAGCAAGTCCATTATCATTAAGGCTAATGACACGGACGTACTAATCATAGCAATATCTGTACTGCCATCCTTACAGGAACTAGGTCTTGAGAACATATGATTGCCTTTGGCCAAGGAGCCAAGGCACGATGGATTCCAGTCCATGAGGTAGTTTCTGCAATAGGGCCTGAGAAAGCTAGAGGGATCCCATACTTCCATGCGTTCACTGGATGTGACGTCGTGTCTGCCTTCCGGTAAAGGAAGGAAACTGCATGGCAGACTTGGAACGTCTTTGATGATGTTCTGAAACATTCACCAATCTCAGCAGCATCCAACATTGATTCGTGATCTTGACTTTTTTGTAGTTTTTTTTTTTCTTCAAATTTTTCAAAATTTGGATTTTCAAATGGCCAATCAGGCAGATTTAATTAGAATCCCTGGAGAACAAATGTGCCAAATTTGATGCTTGTTCATCATTTGCACAATTCCTCTCAAAAATTGCTGTTATCTGCCCAC
The DNA here is from genome assembly GCA_035128595.1 of Eptatretus atami. NCBI lineage: Eukaryota > Metazoa > Chordata > Myxini > Myxiniformes > Myxinidae > Eptatretus > Eptatretus atami. The sequence goes on along the minus strand of CM068953.1, from coordinate 27,481,595 downwards.
TAAGAGGGTCAGAGGACTGAGAGAACAGAGGGAAGAGGGAACAATGTTGGAGAATAGCCAGTAGAAACAAAGACCACAGACCTGCCTGAGATGACAGCAACAGACCTTGTACCCTTGACCTCATCACAGGGATTCCAATAATTTTGGAGCTTTAGATGCCACAGAATCCAGGAGATAGAGATGTGATGCTAGGTTGCCACCCATAGGGGAGTGCGGTACTCCATTGAGCTACAGACAGTCCTTATACACTGTGAGAGCTCCGATTTTCCGAAGAAAGACATTGATCGACGGAGAAAACAGTCTGCGGCTGGCTTTTGAGGGCAACTTTATTATGTGGTTGGCCCAGGAAAGGTCATAACTGATGGTGAGGCCTAAAAGTTCAAAAGACTGAATCCTTCCAGTGGATGACCAAGGAAATAGACAGGTGAGTTCGTTTGATGAGCCTTCAATGTTGCAATTATCAGACCAGCATCTAATCATTTCCAGATCAGCAGTGACACAGCTGCAGTCAGCCTGGCAGAGGGATGGGGTACTACACGACACAATGTAGTCATCTGAAAAAAAGAAAGAGGGGTTTTCAGAGTATCGGAGATGTCATATATATATATATATATATATATATATATATTATATATTATGTATAGAGGAACAAGAATGGGCCCAAAACACTGCCTTTGGGACTCCAGCCTCCATGGGGAGGGGGGAGGATTGGGTTCCATTGATGGCAGAAATACAAGAATGAAGGTGGCCTCCTATTCCACAGGCAAATAGCTTTGCAATTTTTGACCTTTTCAATATTTTTGCAATCAGAAACATGACAGAGTTGGCCCTGAGATGGTGGGAACAGAGGAGCAGCAAAAGCATCAAACCCTACATGAGAAGTGAACCACAGATGTGAAGACCATCAAGGCACGGACACAGTCATGTGTAGTGGCACGATGCAGCAAAGACATCTGATAGTTCGTTTAACTGTTATAATAAGCCGTGGGTTATGGTGCCCTTTACATGGTGCAAAGCAATACAACTGTGTGGTAAAATGCATATTGCTCTTCTTGGGAACATTTCTCTCTCTCCCTCTTGGGCAACAAGGGGCAGAGCATCGCATTTCCCATTTTATCTTCACCGAGAGCGCACAATAGAGGAGCTGTACATTACAAATCTCGAAGCACTCAACTATCTTCGACCCGAGAGACAAGCAGTACAAGGATGCAGCTCGTTGAACTGCACACCACCGAAGTATTCTGAACTCGGCCACACACACACACACACACACACCACACACACACCTCATCGAGCCGGCTCTGCAACTCCAGGAATTTAGATTTTTTTTTTTGGAATTATTTACGGAAACGCACACGCACACGCACCAAAGTTTCACATTTTGATGCAACTTGAGCTTATTTCATGATGCTTTAATTCAAACTTAATATATAAGTCTTCACAACTAATTCCAAAGTAATAAAGTCTAAAAATAATAATAAAATTTGTTTGAAGTTACAAAATAAGTGTAATAGTATGCAATCTATTACACCAACTATAATAGTTTCACCTGTATGCAATTAGTGGTTAACATAATATATATATATATATATATATATATATATATATGCATCCCTGGGCACTTACCTGGTGGCAGCTGGATAAGAAACCAGGGAACCATGGTAGGCATGGATGACCCACAAAATATGTAATGGAGAAAGGAATACCTTTGATTAAAAAAAAAAAATTTAATGCCAGGAGCAAACTTTGGTACATCACGGGTGATGAAGGTCGTGGTCAAGTTTCATCAGAATTGCGTGTGTAGTTTTGAGAAGAAAGCAAATACCTATTTTGGGGAGCAACACCATTAGGGCCCGAATTTTTTTAATGCCGTGAAGAAACTTTGATACATACTGGGTGAAGAAGTTTGTGGTGAAGTCTCATCGAAATAGTATGTGTAGTTTCAGAGAAGTTGCAAGTATTTGTGGACAGATGGATAGACAGGCTGACGATGAACCATCCAACAAGCTCCCCTAAACTGCACTCCAGGTGAGCTAATTAAGCACCCCCACTTATCTGAGGAGTTTTAGGAGTAACTCACTTGGCCCAACCAACAAGGCAAACATGAAGACCAAGGAGCTTTCCAAAGAAGTCAGACATAAAGTGGTGGAGAAGCACCGTTCAGGAGAGGATTACGAGAAGATTTCAAATCACTCATTATCCCTTTGAGTACGCTGAAAAGAAGTAGAAGATGCATCATACGATCCAGGCTACCCAGATCAGCTCATCCATCCAAACTCAGCAGCTGTGCAAGCAGGAAACTGGTTCATGATGTCACTGTAAATCAAACAATGCGTTTGAAAGATCTGCAAGGCTCCATGTCCAAGATGGTGGTCAGGATTCAATCAATCAACAATATCCCGTTCCCTTCACAAAGCTGGCTTCTGTAGACATGTCGCAAGAAAGAAGTCTTGACTGAAAAAGATGCCTCTAAAAGCTCATATGGAGTTTGCGAAAAAGCATCTTATTGATACTGCAGGCATGTGGAGAAATGTTTTGTGGTCAGACAAGACAAAAATTGAACCTTTTGGCCAAAAGTGAAAGCGTTACGTCTGGCACAAGCCTAACACTGCACATCACCCAGTCAACTCCATCCCTACTGTCAAGCATGCTGGTAGCAGCATCATGTTATGGGGCTGCATTTCATCAGCAGGGACTGGCAAGCTCGTCAGCATCGAAGGGAAAATGGACGGTGCAAAATTGTTTCGACAGGATTCGTAATTCATCTAAATGGGGCACTATTGGCAGGGGGTGAATACTTTTGCAGACCACCGTATAAAAATATATACTAATGTACGAGATCGTACAACTAAACTGCACATGGTTTCATTTCAAGGATGGGGACCAAAGCCAGACTCATTCTCCTCCTGTTCTTCCATAAAATGACATCAATGGCCACGTTTAGCTCCTCCAATGGGTCACCCCTGAGGAGGGAGTTAGCCTTACACCAGGAAAGTTATTAATTGGAGAGGGGGGTAAAGGGGACAAACACGATGGCAGCTAGATTCGAGTAAAGCAAATAAAACTAATAACACACTCAGTAGAGAGCATACCTCTGCCAGGCTGAACCGTTTACGTTTTGTATCCCACAGAAAGGTCAGATCTGGACCCCGGACCTCAACGAAAATCCAATCAGCTTGTTCTTGTCACCAAATCAACTTATCCAGCAAGTTTTGTCTGAATCCGTCCGTAACTTTTTGAGATATCGTGCTCGATATCGTTTTTGGCCTGATCTCTCCAGCGTGAAGAATCACTTAAAAATTCTAGTATCCGGAACCAGATATTCTCCAAAATTTAATCACTTTGTTCTGGTCATACAGCCAACCAGTCCATCAAATTTCATTTGAATCCGTGCACAACCTCTTGAGATATCGTGCTCACAGACAGACAGATGTGAAAACATAACCCTTGTCCACTTCTAGGAATAACATTTCCAATGAAGACGAAGCAGCAGCACAGATGGATTGAAGAGAGAGGAAGGAGGGGAGGGGGATAACATGAAGGATGAAGGGGGGTTTGTTTGTTATACAACAGCTTCAAACCCCATGAGATACTTACTTGCCAGACAATGTATTCCATCGCTTATGTTCAACCGGTACCGGTTATTGGGACTTGCTTTAAAGTTCTGCAAACAACCAAAAATTCGAAAAAACAACTTGAGGAATGTAGCAACGAACAAGAATCCTTTACAAAAAATTACCCCCGTGTGGGGGTGACGGTCATCTCTATAATACCACAAGTTCTCAATGTTCAGTTATGACCGAGACTAGCGCATCTACTGCACAGCTCGACTGCGCAGCTCGAACTGCGCAGTTTGGTTAAAGATGACTCGGCATTTTGGCGTGTGCGCACGAAATTATATTTTGAAAATAAATGCCGACGTTTACATTTCGGGTTTTGAAACTTTTGCACCTTCAGCGGAAAATGTATAAATATACAGGTCAGCTGCTATGCAATGACACCATTCACTAACTTTTACCATGCCAGTAGAGAATATATAGCCTCCTGAAGGTAGGGCAGTTTTTGCAAACTTTGAAGTCACGTGACGCTAAAACGAAAGCGAAATTCGAAAATCCGTCCCGACCAAATTTAGATATTTTCCATACATTCATATGCCACAATCAATTCAAGATCGCTTGAGAAATGTAGGAGAGATAGATTTTGAAAATCGTCATTTTCACATTTTTTGCCAACTTGAAGTGACGTGACACGAAAACGAAAGCGAATATCGAAATCCGGCCCGACCAAATTTAGATATTGTCCATAGATTCATATGCTACAATCAAATTCAAGATCGCTTGAGAAATGGCAGAGGAGATAGAATTTGAAAATCGTCATTTTCGCAACTTCAAAGGCCTCGTGACCTTGACCTTGACCTTCGGTGACCTTGAAAGTCATACCATCGTGTATGTCTCATCGACCTCTATCGGATCACTAATGACCAGATCTCCCGCTTCAACTTCATTGTGAACGGACGGACGGATCGAAGGACATCGACACCCATATTATTAGGTCATGCTCGAAGAGATGACCTAAAAAGGCTAAAAATGTGTTTTATATTTATATTTCATCTTCCTTCCTTCTTTGCGAATCGCATCGGCGTTTTGCTATCTTCCAGATCACGTGACGATCAAACGGAAGGAAATTCAAAAATCTGTCCGGTTAGATACAAGATAATATTTTTTACGATCATAATCAATAAACAGTTGCCGAATATCTTGTAGAATGGCAGACTAGATAGGTTTTGAAAATGGCGATTTTTAAACTTACGTGACCTCGTGACCTTGACCCTGACCTTGAACCGGACAAAAGTTATATCGTTGTGCAACACTCATCGACCTCTACCCACATACTAAGTTTCATCAAGATCGGAAAGAAAATTGTTGACGGACGACATTTGGTCCGGTTTATTAGCCATCTCGTTAGAGATGACCTAAAAAGGTGGGCGTGGTGGGGGGGTGGGCGTTGGGTGGGGGGTGGGCGTTGGGGTGGGGGGGTGGGCGTGGGGTGGTGGGGGTGGGGCGTTGGGGGGTGGAGCGTTGGAGGGGTGGGGCAAACATGGTGCATTAACAGGCCAATGAGTGCACCATCCCTCAGTTGTGAGAGTAGCCTGGTGTTGCTTGTGTTAGGGTGGCGGCTTGAGATCCTGGGTCCTGAGTTCAAGCCCCGTTGGCCGCTGAATTAAAATACTCCAGGAGGTTGACTCAGCCTGTCATCCTTCCGAGGTCGGCAAATGAGCACCAGTGTACTGGTAAAGGCCCAGTCACACCTTGACGTTAGCCAGCAATGGCAAAGTATGAAAATGTATGTAAAACGCTGGCTTACGCTGAACTTTGATGTTTTTTTTTTTAAGATTCGACGTATTCATAACGAGTTTGTCATATGCATAACATATTAGTAACGGGCACAGAACGTTTCGTTGTTTATAGATAACTTATACCAACGAATGCTTAGCCTGTTTTCAGCGTTCACAACCTATGCCCAACGATGGTTTAACTTAGGCATAGCGCGCTGCACGTATCGCCGACGAACTCGTGGCGTAGCCTGTTAAAAACCTGCCGCACGCCGATTTAAATCATAACCGCCTGAGAATTGGAAGTGTCAACATCGCAGTCACACCTTGACGATTTAGCCAGCGTATGCCGACCTATGAAAAATGTGTCTAAAACGCTGGCACATGTCGAATACGGTATGGGTAAGTTGTGTATACGTTAAGAGCACGCTGAAAAACGATGAAGTACGCTGTCATATTTCGTGGTACGTCTCGTACGTCGTGAAATTTCAAGCATGCTGAAAATTTTACGACGTACTCGCGTATGGCTCACACGTTCCGTACGCTGGAATAAGTTGTAGGCACGATATGCGATCGTTGACACAAGTTCCTTGTAAGTTACTCGTAAGTCAAAACACGTCGAGGTAATGTTTAGCATACCCGAAACTTATTTTCTCCGTCAAGGACATTTTCTTTTTTTCTCCTGGCTCCGTGAAGGCACGTGATGAAATTCTGAAGTTGTTGTTGTTTTTTTTTTGTTTCTTTTTAGTCTACACGAATTTTAAAATATATTTCGACATTTGCTTTTAAGTTTCGACGTCGACGTGGACATATCCTCAAACAGAAAATATTCACAGAGAGGAACTAAGAATAAGACATGAGCAAACTGAAAGGAAATTGAACGTGACGTAACGCACGTGACGAAATATCGGAAGTTATTGTTTTTTTTGTTTTTTTAAACGCTGCCAATACGCCATTATATGGTAGCTGTAAATTAGAAACACGTTCAGTAAGTTCTGTGGTCGTCCGGAAGACGTCAATCAAATACGTCTACATAAGTCAATATGCGTTGGAGTACGTTACACATAGTTCAAAGCACGTTACTCAGAGGTTAGAAATAAGTTTTGGGTACGCTAAGCATTACCTCGACGTGTTTCGACTTATGAGTAACTTACAAGTAACGTGCCTCGACGTGTGTCAACGATCGCATAACGTGCCTCGACGTGTGTGCAACGATCGTTTAACGTGCCACAACACGTTACTCATAGTTATAAATAAGTTCGGGTACGCTAATCATTACCTCGACGTGTTTCGACTATGAGTAACTTACAAGTAACGTGTGTCGATGGTTGTCAACGATCGCATAACGTGCCTACAACTTATGGCCAGCGTAACGGAACGTGTGAGTCATACGCTGGCATACGTCGTAAAATTTCAAGCATGCTAAAATTTGAGACAACGGCAAAGTACAACGATGAAGCCAGCGTACTACGACGTATGGCAGTGTTTTCAGCGTGCTCTTAATGTTTCCAAAACTTACCCATAACGTATTCGACGTGTGCCAGCGTTTTACACAAATTTTTCAAAAATCGGCATAAGCTGGCTAAACGTCAAGGTGTGACAGCGCCTTTAGGGATACTGCATCAGCGAATAGCCGCGTCCCAACCAATGATGCAACCAGCAGCCACAGGCTGCACTCGATAGAGAGAGGGAGAGTTGTGACATCAAGCTGGGATCCCGTCGATCCTATCGTTTGCTGCTGGTGGATGTTGTACCATTGCAGCGTCTTTCGCAAGAGTACGTCGTGGTGTTGGCACCATGGTCTAGCTCTAACGTCAAATTCCTGCCCCAATCAGCCACAAGGCTCATTCAGGTGGCCGTGTCGTGGGGACACCAGAGGCTCCGTGAGCCGTGTACCAATGGACTTGTAACCTACGGGGATCCGACATTAGGCAGTGCAAGCAAATCCTTAACCAGCCTGACTAGTGGGTAGATTTCGGGCAGGCACGGAAGCGGGGTCTCTCACCAGGACCTGTACGACCGGTTGCGCCACTTTCCTTCCTTGAAGGACGGCCTGTTGGAGGCACACACACACAAACACCACCCGCACGGTCTTTCAGAGCAACACAGGCACGATGGGCCAAACGGCCATTTCCTCAATTACACTTTAGGAATTAATAACATTCTGGGAACACAAAATTGCAAAAGGAAATCCTTTTCATCCTCACGACTGACAAAACGCTCCGTCAGTGTCTGTTAAGTGAAGGATAAGAATATTAACAACGATCCGCACTCACCGCCACAAAACCTCCTGACAGAGCAGGAACAGCTTCAATCGATTCGACGGCGGTCATCTCAAACATGTGGTCGTTCGTCACGAGATACGTTTCACACAGAAACAACCAGGAGAGCGCACGACGCCTTCAACTTACAACGGGAGAACCGACCGACATGATATTGGGGGGAAATAAAGAAAGCGCGCCTAAAATGTCGACGTCACTTCCTTTTTAAATTTGTGTTGAAATAATTGCAAATCTATTTCTTTCGCAATGAAAGGATAAATTACTTTTTGGAATGTACTCCGAGGTTGGATGAAGGAGTCGACCTCAAAAAAAAAAACAACAATCGAAATCACGCTACAGCGAACTACTACACCATGGCCATCATTGATGGCGCAAGACGTTCAATAAGGGGCGTTTTCTGGAAGAAACTTCTCAAAGTCGTTTGCTTACCGCTTGCCAAGCGGCTTGTTTGATTCAAAGAGGCTAAAGCAAGCATTCCAACGGAACGGAGTGTTCGGCACCGCTTAAGAACATGGCGGTTTCCATGCATTTAAATAATGATATCTTGGCATTCGAGAAAATGCTGTCCGGGCCATCGTTTTTAGTTTCACTTGCCTCTTGTGACAACTTCCCCAAACTAACTTATTGTGTTTGCTTGATATGTAATACGAAATTCTTGATATGTAATGGCTGGGATATGATAGGAATGGTCCTGGGCTTCGAAAAGTAAATGGTCAGGGTAAGAATGGCTGGGTTGATAAGGAATGGCTGGCTTGATAGGATGGCTGCTTGATAGAATGGCTGGTTGATAAGGAATTGGCTGGGTTGATAAGGAATGGCTGCTTGATAAGGAATGGCTGGGTTGATAAGGAATGGCTGGGTTGATAAGGAATGGCTGGCTTGATAGGAATGGCTGGGTTGATAAGGAATGGCTGGCTTGATAAGGAATGGCTGGTTGATAAGGAATGGCTGGCTTGATAAGGACGCTGGCTTGATAAGGAATGGCTGGCTTGATAAGGAATGTGGCTGACTTGATAAGGAATGGCGTGGGTCGCTGATAAGAATGGCTGGCTTGATAAGGAATGGCTTTGCTGTGGGATAGGAATGGCTGGCTTGATAAGGAATGGGCTTGGTTGAGTGGAAGGAATGGCTGGATGCGTTGATAAGGAATGGCTGCTTGATAAGGAAATGTGGTGGTTTGTATTAAGGATGGCTGGGTTGATAAGGAATGGCTGGCTTGATAAGGAATGGGTTGTACGTAAGAATGCAGGCTGAGGAGTAAGAATGGCTGTCGGTGAATAAGGAAATGGGCTGAGCTAGTGAGGGTATGGACTAGTGACCCGGTGGTAGTATAATGAAAACGAGGACCTCGGTGAATTACCTCAAGGAGATGCGTAGACTTGATACTGCTATCACTAGAGATAGTCGGTAGCCTGTGGGGATAAGATCCCGACTGGGATTGAGATTAAGGGATGGGTCGTGCATGTTGTCCTGACTTGGGATAAGGCATGGACTGGGATTGGATTAAGCGGAGCGCTGGCCTAGTTCGTTGGTGAGGGAATGGCTTAAGGTCCTTGTTGTATGAGGGTGGCTCGTGCTTATAAGTCGAATGGACTGACTTGATAAGGAATGGGTGGCGGGATGATATCGACGGAATGGGGCTGACTTTGATAACAGTGGACAACAGCTGGTGTATGAGTAACGAGGAATGGCTGGAACTTGAAAGGATAGCTGGGTTAGGATAGAATGGCTGGCTGGCTCTGTTGACAGGTGACTGAGAAATGGCTCTGACTTGTTCGCGAACACGGCATAGAGAGCCTATGATGAAGCCGAAGCTGCAGAGTTCTTTGATTAACAATTGAATCAGACGTGAATGGAAAGAAGCTGGGGTGTGAGGTACTTCGGGGTCTGCATAACAAGTGTGGGAGTCACACAATGGTTTGGCCTCCGGCTTGATATGAGGAAGATGAGACACGAGCCTCGATATGATTGAAGGAAATGGGCTGTTAGGAAAGAATGGGTTTGGCTTGGAGTAGGGCATTCAGGAGAGGCACCACAGGCCCGGGAATATGGCGTGTGGATATATGACCTGCGAGCAATGGCTAGGCTCTAATTACCGGTTTTAGGCCGATAAGGGACATGATCTGGCATTACGTGATGCAACGTGCTACCGGATGCGCCCCTTGGGTGCGGAAGCATCATCATGCAGGAAGCTGTAAATGTTCGGCGGATGAGTGGATGAGGAGTGGGGTGCTGAGAACCACCTGTTGGTAATCGAAAGAATGGAAGATGGGGCTTGGGATGCCATAGCATGGATGCTGACATGTGGAGTATGTCCATGGATTTATGATGAGAAGATGATGAGGCTAGGACGATATGAATAAGAGTTTGTTCAGGCTGGGAAGCGGGAGGAGATCGCTGCCCTGCAACTTAGCCGCGTGTTTAAGTGATGGGCACTGTGAGGCAATCGTCTACGAAATTCCTGGGCAGAAAGCAAATCACAAATGTAACGCGGGAGATGGGCTTAGTTTGTTGTTCCAGGCGGCATTAGGCGGGGTGAGATACGCGGAAGTAGCTAGCATTTTCAGACGTAATAGACTGGAACGTTCACGAAACCTTCGGTAATATAGTACATCCTTAACGAGTCTCCCTCCCTAGAATGCTCTCGTCTCTACAGATCTTGTCTTGTGAGTTTAGCTGATAGCGTATGCGATTCTGGTATGCAGAAAATTGTATACTGTTCAGTTCACAAGCACGCTGCGCGAGTACTTCGTAGGCGCGATCCGTCGAATACGTCTGATGTGGTTACTGGCAATTATATACTGTTGTATACGTTTAGAGAGGCACAGTGATAAGCAACGACTCACATCTCGCCGATACACCGCTGGAACGACTCATTAATAGTGTCTACGATCGTATGCTCTGGTGGACAGCGTAGTGTGTACTTCCTATTAGGCTGAGCATGGAGGTTTCGCTGCCTTGTGCTTTCACCTTCTTAAAATAGGTTCTGTAAGATGGACTTGAATCGTCAAACGATAGACCAGGAATTTACATCGAAAATGTCCGGGAAGCGCTTCTCGCTAATGCCTTAGCGCCTGTACGCTCGGACTGGTGCAAAGATACGACGTTCCGTCGCTTATTACCGTGCCGGTAGATATGGACTGTCGTGACGCAACAAAAGTTACGGAACATCAATCTAGTCGCGATGCGGTGGTGGTGCAACGCGCACGCGCTCGGGGAGTAACGCCACGGCTGCGTTATTATCGTTGTGATGGACGTCAACAGGATAATACCGGATGATAATAGTCGAAAACACGGTCAGATACTAAATACGTCTATGTCTGTGGTGTTTAGTCGTACCCGAAATTATTTTCAACCTTCTATTGGTATAGTAATGTTGTTTTGGGTACAGCACGCGTACTACGGAAACGTTGTTCACGGCTTTTGCAACAAACAGCTGTTACTTGAAAGTACTATTACTACTATCACTCACTACGAAAACATCGACATCGACTAAATTTCTCTGTAATTACTATCTTCATACTACAATACTATATTACTACTTACTACTGACTAGTACATCGACAGATCACTAAATTCTCTTCGAACTACTACTACCTATACTTACTGACTCTGACCCTTACTAAATGCGACACTCAAACTCAAATTCTCATCCCGACCTTTACTTCTACTAACTCCCAGCTCTATTACACCAACATCTCGAAGCAATCACTAAATCTCTCGTGCAACTACTGACTAATACTACTGCTACTGCTACTGCTACTGCTACGTACTCATTGACATCTAGCTACAACACCGGGTCTGGAACCTTGATCGGGGTTACCTCTTGTGGAAGACCTCATTTTGTCTGAAACCGATCCTCCTATACGCTGCCTAATTACGCCTTCATACGGCGGTAGCCTGTTAGTAGATAAACACGGGGTGCAGTGGGTACTGTGGTGTTGGCCGGGAAGACGTCAATCATTCCTTCGTCATGCTTACCTACGGACCAATGTAGGCGTTTGCGAGAACGTAATGTACAGCAATAAGGTCAAAGGGCGACGTTACTGTTAGTTTGGGGAGGTGGTTAGTTTAAATTAAGCTTTCGGGGCGTAGTGGGCGTAAACAATTACTCGGTGGGGAGCGTTGTTTCAGAGGACTTGGGATGAGTCAACTGGGTAAAATTAAGATAAGATGGGTCGAGCCCCGTACCCGTGTGTCCCAGGGAACCGATCGCGCGAGTTCTTCGTATGCCGAGACAATTAATGCCTAGCACGATAATGCGGTGGAAACTCGGGTGCAGCATACGTTTCGAGTAGGGTACATAAAATTTCAGCATGCTTGAAATTGTTCACGACGCCTCGACTAGAGACGTCACCACAATTATGCAAGTCGTACTTCATGTTTTTTTCGAGCGGCTTCGCTAACGTATCCAAACTTACCCACACGTATCGAGCTGTGCCAGGTTTTACAGCATTTTCATATGTCGCATACGCTGCGCTAAATCGTCAAGGTGTGGGATCTGTGGCCATCGATGTCCATGAACACTCCAAAATTCGGTTGCTGTTGAATGCGGTGGTGGTTGAATTTAAATCTGGAACAGGGTGACAGGCTAGCCGGTTTTTAACATGTGTTACGGTCGTCACGAAGTTCTCAGTCAGGCGACACGGCCTGCAGCGGGGTGCTAGATATGGACTAAGTTAAAAACTATCGCGTTGGTTGGTCATAGGGTTGTGAAGACGCCTTTACTAATCAGGCTACCCAGCAATTCGTAGTTTCAGTATAAGGTTAATCGTTTAACACAACTTTCGAAACGTTCATGATGAACCCAGTTACTTAATACAGTTTATTGCCAATACGGACATTACACGTTTGACTGGGAATTATCGTACACAAAATACCACTTTTTTTAATACTGAAAACTTCAGCTACTCATAGCGTTTACGAATGCATTTTTATAACGTTGGCGATATACCTGGCTTATTAAAACAGTCAAGGATGGAGAATACCATTAAATCGTTGTTGACGAGGCCCTAGGAATGGCTGTTGTTCTTGATTGAAGGAATAGGCTTGGGGATTGGCATGTTTGATGAAAGGGAGTGGCTGGGGATTGATTAAGGAAATGGCTGGCTTACGAGGCTCGGAATGGACATTTGGGCTGATAAAGGATATGGTTCTTGCGTTTGCTGAAAGATGGGGGGTTGATTATAGGAAATGGCTTGGCTTGATAAGGATTAATGGCTGGGTTGATAAAGGAAGGCTGTAGATGCGTTGATAAGAATGGCTTTCGGTAAGGAACGACTGGCTGCATTATAAGGAACCGGCTGGCTTGATAGGAATGGCGGGCTTCTCGATAAGAAGAGAATGGCTTGGGTTGATAAGGAATGGGCTGAACTTGATAAAGGAATGAGCTGGGTTGATAAGGATATGGCTGGATGTTGAACTAAGGAAATGGCTTGGAGCTTGATAAGGAATGGGCTGGTTGATATTAGGAATGGCGGTGGCTTGCATGAAGGAGGGATGGCATGGCTTGATAATGGAATGGCGCTATAAGGAAAGGCTGCTTGATAAAGGATAATGGCCTGGCGTTGAGCATAAAGCAGAATGGCTGACATTGATAAGCGAAATGGCTGGGGTTTGATGGAGGAGGGAGGGCTGAGGTCTGTTAAGGGAATGAGCATGGTTGTATAATCCGGCACAATGGCTAGAGGCTTGATAAGGACATGGCCGTGCGGATGTCTGATCAGGATTTATGGCTGGCTTGACTAAGATTGGCTGTCGGTTGACTAAGGATGGGATGGCATTGGATAAGTATGCTTTTGAGGTTGAATAAGGCTTATTATATGCTGGCTGTTGATAGAATGGCATTGGCTGGCTTATAAGATGAATGGCTGGCCTGTAAGGAACGTGCCTTGGCTTGATAAGGAAATAGCTTAGGTCTTGATAAGGAATGGGCTGGCTTGATAAGGAATGGCGTGGTTGATAAGGAATGGCTGGGTTGAAGGAATTGAGCTTGTAAGGATGGGGGGGCTGAGTAAGAATAGGCGGGTTGGATAAGGAATGGCTGCGGCGGAATAAGAATGGCCTTTAGCGGTTGATAAGGAATGGCTGGGTTTGATAAGGAATGGCTGGTCTTGTATATAGGAATGCGTGGGTGTTGAATAGGAATGGCTGGGTTGATAAGGAGGCTGGTCTTGTAAGGACTTGGCTGGAGTTGATAAGAAGCGCTGGCTTATAATGGCTAAGTGCGGTGATGAAATATATGGACATGGACTGGATTGACTAAGGAATGGCTGGGTTGATAAGGAATGGCTTGAGTTGATAGGAATGGGGGTTGATAGGATCTCGGTATAAGAATGGTGGGTTGATCAGAATGCTGGTTATAAGGAATGGCTTGGCCATTGATTAAGGGAATGGCTGGTTGATTATGGGAATGGCTTAGAGGCTGTTGATAAGGAGTATGGCTGGCTTGTATAGAATGTCTGGCTTGAATGAAGGAATGGCTGCGACTAGAGTTGATAAGGAGGTGCTGAGGACGTGGGTGATGAACGGTATGAGGTTGATAGGATCTGGGTTGATGGAATGTGGCTTGATAAGAATGGCTGGCTTGATAAGGAATTGGCTGATAAGAGACACTTTTAGCATTGGCTGTTTGATAAGGAAGTGGCTGCATTGATAAGAAGTGGATAAGGAAGCCTGTCGGTTGTATAAGGAAATGGCTGGGGCTGATAAGGAAATGGCTGGTCGTAGGTGTGTTATAGAAGGGGTGATAAGAATGGCTGGTCTTGATTAGAATGGCTTGCTTGATAAGGGATGGCTGGGTTGAATAAGGAATGGCTGGCCTATGATAATGGGATGGCTGGCTTGATAAGGAATGGCTTGGTTTGTAAGGAATGGCTGGTTGATTAAGGAAGACTGGTTGGTTGATAAGGAATGGCTGGCTTGATAAGGAATGGGCTGAGCTTGAATATAGGAATGCGCGGGTTTGATTAGGAATGGCTTGGCTTGATAAGGATGGCTGGGTTGTAAGGAATGGCTGGGTTGATAAAGGAATGGCTGGTTGAAGGAATGTGGCTGTGGCTTTGATAAGGAATGGCTGGTGACCTTGATAAGGAATGGTCTGGGTTGATAAGGAATGCTGGGTGATGTAAGGTTGCGAGTGGTTGATAAGGAATGGTCTGGTTTGATAAGGATGATGGCTGGACTTGATAGGAATGGCTGTGGCGTTGATATAGGACTAGGCTGGTCTTGATAAGAAATTGGGGGCCTAGATTGATAAGGAAATGCTGGGTGTATAAGATTCTTAAGAATGGCTGGGTGATAAGGAATGGCTTGGCGGTTATGATAAGGAATGGTGTGATAGATGCTGGGGTTGCTAAGGAATTGGACTGGTTAAATGGCTGGTTGATAGGATGGGTTATAAGTGTGTTGATAAGGAGCTGCTGATAATGGAATGGCTGGGATTGATACAGGGTAAGGAGTATTGATAGGATGTGGTGTAAGGAGCCTTGTTGATGAAGCGAATGGTGGTTGATAAGAATGCTGGTATATGGCTGATTTGATAAGGAATGCGTTGAGTCTAGGAATGGTTGATAAGGACATGGCTGGGCTTGATAAGAATGGCTGAGCTTAAGGAATGATGGGGATTGTATGGACTATGCCGTTGATAAGGGAATGGCTGGCTTGTAAGGAATGGTCTGGTCCATGATCAAAGGGAATGGCATTGGCTTTTATCGGTTACTTGATTTGATAGGCAATGGACCTGGCATTGATAATGGAATGGCTGGGTGGATCAAGGAATAATGGCGGATGTTGTTATATAGAATGGCTGGCTGATAAAGGAATGGGGCTGGAACTTGTATATAATGGATGGCATGGCTTAGATAAGAATGCTGGGTTGATAAGGATGCGCTGGTTTGGATATTGGAAATAAGGCTGGCTTAGCATAAGGAATGGTGGGAGTTGATAAGGGATAGGCTTGTGTAAGTTGTAGAGAAGGATGGACTCGGCGGTTTCATATGTGAATGGGATTGGCGTTGATTAAAGGATTTTGGCTGTTGTTTAAAGGAGGAGGTTGTAAAGGTGAACAAATGGCGCTGGGGTAGCGACATGTCGCTGCGTTTGCACTTTCCGCGGTAACTCCAGGTGTCCGTCTAAGCCATCCCCCAGGCAGAGTGCTCCGGCCTCTCCCTGAGATGCTAATTCACCTGCTGCAACCACGAGGCACGTGTTCGGCCCATTGGCCACCTCCACTCACGAGGCTCCCTCGCTGAGAGAATCTGGGGTGGCAGCAGGGTGTGTAGTAAAATCAGCGTCTCAGAAGAAACGAGCCCGCACATGTCTTTTATTAACAGCCACAGCTGAACACTCACAAGGACTGAGCATATTGGTTAAACAAATCTCATTTGAATCTCTCTCAGCAACCGCTCGTTGGACACAAAGTCTGACCAACGATAGCCAAGGATTCCCTGAAGAGACCTCACGCCGAAGGAATTAAATCTCCGTCTCAGATCCCTGGTCAAAGTCCAAGTCTCACATCCATAGAGCAAGACTGGAAGCACCAAGGACCTGAAGACTCGGACTTTCGTCCTCCTGCACAGGTATCGGCAGCGCCATCCAGTGAATCCATGACTCCCCAGGCCCGACCCAGACGTCTTTTGACCTCTGACTCACAGCCAGCAGAGACATGAATATCACTGCCAAGGGAAGTGAATCTCTCCGTGACCTCAACATCCTCACCACACACAGGTACAGACAAGATAGCAGCATCCAAGATGTCAGTAAAAGCCTGGATCTTAGTTTTGACCCAGGAAACCCATAATCCCAGAAGCTTCAACTTCTCATTCAGCACCTCAAGGGCCCACAAAAGGATATCTGGACTCTTCGCAAAGATCACCAGGACTGCAACAACTACTGAGGTGTGACGTGGCTCTCAGTGCCGGCAAGGTCTTAGCTCAGATAATTATTGATAGTGTTCACCACAATCTGCTTCAGCACCACTGCCCAGAGCAGTCAGGATTTACATGAAAGACTCAACGATTTACCATATCCTTGCTCTGTGGATCCTCACCAAACGCAGACGAGAGTTTCGGCAGGGGCTGCTTCCAGTCTATGTTGATCTCTGCAAAGTGTTTGATTCAGTCATTCCCGATGCGCTCTGGAGGATTCTCAGTCCTCTTGGGGTGCCACCAGTTGTTACTGGAGTTTGTTAGGGGTGTGTACTGGCCTCCACACTTTTCAGCGCTTGTATGGACTTCATTCTGGGGAGGATGTCGGAGAGATCAAGCTGTGGTTCATCGTTTTGGAATGTCAAGATCTTTGACATTGATTTCGCAGATGATGCAATCATCTTTGCAGAGACTCTGGATATCCCTTTGGGGGCCCTTGAGGTGTGAATGAGGGGTCGGAGCGACTGGGATTATGGGTTTCCTGGATCAAAACTAAGATGCAGGCTTTCAATAACATCTAGGATACTGTTATCCTGTCTGTACCTGTTTGTGGCGAGGATGTTGATGTCATGGAGAGATTCACTTACCTTGGCAGTAACATTCATGTCTCTGCTGGCTGTGGGCTAGAGGTCAACAGACATCTGGGTCAGGCCTGGGGAGTCATGGATTCATTGGATAAAGGGGTGTGGCGCTGCTGGTACCTGTGCGGGAGGACGAAAGTCCGATTCTTCAGGTCCTTGGTGCTTCCAATCTTGCTCTACAGATGGGAGACTTGGCCCGTGACCAGCGATCTCAGACGGAGACTTAATTCCCTCAGGACCAGGTCTGTTCGGAGAATTTGGCTATCGCTGGTCAGACTTTGTGTCCAGTGAGCAGTTGCTGAGAGAGACTCAAATGAAATTTGTTGCCTGTATAGTCCGTGAGTCAGCTGCGGCTGTATGGAATGTGGCTAGTTTTCCTGATGCTGATCCTCCTCACCAGATTCTTCAGCGAGGGAGCCTCGTGAGTGGAGGAGGCCAATGGGCCAACCACGTGCCTCATGGTTGCAGCAGTTGATCAGCATCTCAAGGAGATGGGGATGGCCAGCATCTGCCTGGGGGATGGTCAGACGGAGACCCCTTGAGTACCGGGGAAATGGACGCAGCATACGCTGCTCCGGCGCATGCTCCCATACCTGGCCTGACCTGACTATTTACCCCCATCACCATATGTTTTCATAGACCATAACAGTGGTGTACATCCAGTCTCAGCAACACTTGAATGATTCAGACACCTGGATTCATTTTGAGTTGTCGCACGAGGGGGTTTGTCGGCAAGACTCCGCATAAAAGTGGTCGGTTCACTTTACATACAAACACCTTGACCCGAGACATTGATCGTTGTAGAAATTTTAGTTAGGCACTTCGCAGAAATGTTTTGCTCGGTGGGTTAGGAAGACCTTCTCTGGCTTGATATCTTCATGTTTGCATAAAAATTGGATTCAGTAGTCTGTTGCACTTTTCACGTACTAAGCCAATCCTACAGTTGTCATTCTGTGCACTTGGTTGAGTTCCATCAAGCCACTACTTCCTTCTCGACTCTGTCAGTACATTGTCGGGATGCATTGTTTTTTTTAGTGGTGGAGCCACTTCAATATTTGGTATGTCCTTCTGTCCGTCAACATGTTGTTTTTTAAGCAGAGCAGATGCTGAATTGACGCAAGGAGGACCTCTAGTTGCCTATAAATGCCAAAACTGCACCGGCTTCTTCAGCCACAGGTGCAATTTTTGTGAAACATTTTGTGTTTGGTGAGGAGTTTCCTTGTTTTGATATCCAGCTTGGTGATTTCTGTTTGTGGCCGTGAGTTTACTATTCCGCAGCTGAATTGGAATACTGGTATTGCTAGTTGGTTTCTGGCTCTGATTTTGTTTCTCGGGGTGAGATCTGTTTTCAGGATCAGCCTCGTTCTACGCGGGTATTCTTTGGTAATTGTTTTGCTCCTTGTTGATGACATATTTGGTGGTCCTCTTCTACTCCGAGATATCTGTAAGATGCTTCGTTGTCTAGCTCCTGTATTGTTGTATTTGTGTCGATTTTTATGTTGTCCGGTTTTGTTGGTCGATGTTGTATGAATGTGCACCTGGCACACTCCATTTCTCATTGGTAGACGTAGACATTGGTAGACAATCTCATCCGATTTTGGAAATTCCTCCTAGAAAAAAAAGTTATGATGTCAAAATATCTCCGCTAATGGAAATCGCCGATACCATTATCTCCGAAACTAGGTAAGCTGTTTGAATTTTGTTTGCGGGGAATCAAGCCGGGCATTAGCACAGATAATTTATCGCAAACCTGAAACATCACAATGACGTCATATTCGTTTTTATGACGTCATCATTAAGAGGACGAGGATCTTAGCTCATTTGAGCTTGTTGTTTCATTCGTTTTGTAAAAATGTCCCACCTCGACTCTAACGGTGTTCCTCCTTCAGATGGCGTCGTGACACTTGGTAATATTGGGAAAATGAAAGACTCGAGTCTCCGAACGGTTCGGTTTCGAGAAAATGATATTCGAGCTCGAAAAGGTTATCAGGAAAGACTTGATAAGATATTATGGATCGATCATTTCGCTTCATTGCATTGTATTGTAACATAGCTGGCAAACTATTACAACACCTTATTAGGAAGCTATATCCCATTTCATTGTCCATTGTCCAGATTACCTTAGGTCTTCAACAATGACTAACTAACAGTTGACATAGCTCTGAGATTGGGGGAGGGGGGGGGGGGGGGGTACACCATAATTTATGTGTAAGGGGGGGGCACATTGCAAGTTCAGTAACTGATATCACGAAGATGAAAAAGACGTGAGACAGAAGGTCTATTTGTAGACATTAGCAAGTTGCCCATGCCAGAATTCGATTTTAAACGGGGTGGGGATGAAGGCGGCAAAAATGTAAATGGCCTCTTCTGTCATCCAGTCGGAAAGCTGGGATCAACAATTCCTATTTATTGCCACATCTGATGCGATTTAAATGCTCTAATGGCAGCAAGATGCTCCACTTGAAAATGTTTGTTATTTGTAGCTTTTTGATGCCTATAGGTTCTATAATAAAAATATGTATTGGTGCCAAAGCCAGTAACCGATCGCAAATTAATCCAGTTGTAGGATTCCACTCTGTATTGTGACCAAGAGGTAGGCAGACCCCCTCCTACTCCCTATCTACCTGGCCACATCCCACCACCTGTTGCACACCTGTACACAATCAATAACTTCGAAAAGACAACCATTTCCAAAAGTCCCTTCTGATTTCTCAAAAGGTCTGATAGAAATCTGATGATAATCTGATGAGACTGGTCAATCTGTTCCCTTCTGTTCCACAGTTGCATCTCCTCGAAAGAGACGAACACTTTACTAAACACTTTGGTGAGAAGTTTCCATGGTTGAATGTTCTTGTGGAACTTAGAAACAGTATATTATTACTTTCGACAGTGTCCTTAGGGGCTACCATGGAGAAGGTTTCAATAATTAGAAAATTAAAACTGGGAAAAGAAACCACATTTCAAAGTGAAGACAATAACTCATATAGAGGATTATAGGACAAAAACCAAGGTATGGAGGTGTGGGAGAAGAGAAAGAAGTTTGGGACGAGGTAGAAGTAAGACGACGGAATGGAATGGAGCGTGAATGTGGCAATGGGGTGCGGGTAGTCAAAATGCCCCCACATTTGCGTATACAATAAATGGATGACCTTTTGTGCTCTCTCCTATCATGTAGCATGACTGTATATCATGTATTATCAAGTTCATTGTGTACAAAAACTAGTTTTCAATTATTTTTATACAACTTTCTGTCCCTTTTCAAAGCCTTCTTTATTATAATCTCAAGGTACAGACAAGTATCTTCATTATTTGCATAATCGTCATGATCTACCTGCCTAATCGACCCTTCAGCATGAGCTCGAGGCAGAAAAGGCTCGTTTGGAATCCTAACATTTAAAAAAATGTATACAATGTCGAGGCTCATGGAGGAGCTTGAACATATAATGGACCAGCAAGTAACAGAACAAAAGGAACAGGACAAAAAGAGGGGAGGGGATGGGGGAAAACACACCAACAGCAGGGTTGAGGGACAAAATCGGGGGAGATTTGCCGGGATAAGGGATGTGGGGAAGAGGTAAGGGATAGTGGAGGACATGGGGAATGAACAAGGTGGATACAGCCATAAACTCTCCATCACAGAAGTGGAAGGAAAACCTGGAAACTCAGGAGGTGGGCTTTGAGGGGGAGGGGGCATTTAATGGGGGTATAAAACATGATGGGTTTTTTGGATGGGAGATGTTCTGAGATGGTGATGAACAGCTATCTTGGAGACCTGGAGGGAAGAATGAGATTGAAGATACTGTGGAAGTTGGTTCCACAGTCGGGGGAAGAAAAAAAAAAAACACAAACAGGACTGAATGGGTGGAGGTGAACAGTGATTCTGAATTTTGGGAGTTTCACCAGAAGGGAGTTGCTGGTGGACAACATACGCCCAACAGAAATGTGAAGGGGGCAGGGATGCAGAGCATGGTAGAGGGTGCAAGACCAATGAGACCAAATTGTATGATTCCTAAAGACTGAGTGGAAAGAAGTTCCTCAGAAGTACCGACTGAGTGAGTTCGAGATTGTGGCTTTCTTGCACCTTCTTAATTCTGTCAAGGGTAGTGGAGGTGTACATGGAGCTTGCAATGGCTTGGAGGCAAAGGACCCCCATCTTAGCTGGAAGCCTGATACTCTTCGCTTTCCTACATCTCCTTAGTGTAAGTCTTACTCTGTAAATTTGTGTCTTCCATTAGTTTGGCAACCACTTTCAGTGGGTAGACCTCCATTATATCCGATTTGATGTACCATCGGTGTTAAAGAGTGTTGGTTTTGCCGAAGCAGTTTCTAGACCAGGGTAATGCTGGATGGTTTGCCATCCCTCTCCCAGCAGTAGTTAGGGGAGACTTTTGGAATTTTGTTCAGGATGCCAGCAATATCTCGACTACTCTTCGCGAAGGACACCATAGGATATATAACGTCCACCAACTAATGCCAGCATCAGCAATCAACGGGTATGAACAACTAGGATTCACCCGAAACAAGAGCTGCAGCAGTCGTTACCCAGCTATCACTATCACAGACACCGATTCCGTCGACGACTCTCTACCACGCCAGCTGAAGGCAACAACTACTACACAGGGTTGAGTGTGCAACTGCAGAAGTTTGTCTCATCATCAACAAAGAAAAGACTGAGTTCATGTTATTTGGTGACGATGGTGATCTCATCCCTCTCAGAGGTACCAAATCGAAGTGTGGCCCAGATTTCCAATATCTGGGGTCATGCGTCGTCGACAACACTGCGATGGATGTGGAGGTCCGGATTGCAAAAGTCTGGGCAGCGTCGGCAAACATGAATATTTGGAGGAGTGACCTATGCAGAGAACTGAAGGAACACTTCTTCCACGCCACAGTCGAGAGTGTTCTCCTGTACAGCTGTATGGAAACATCCCGAGAGTATCGGAGTCACTACTAGAGAAATGACTCAGGTTCAGTGGACACTGCTGGAGAAGCGAACGAGAGATGGCCAAGACGGTACTCTTCTGGGAACCTTCTCATGGTCAACACTGAAGAGAACATCCCGCTACTACTGACGTCGATGCACTGGAACATGACACCAAAAAATCAACAGACGTGGCCTCCCTGAAGCAATGGCGAGAAAGGAACAATGGAAGAAGATTGTCTGTCGTGTCCGATCATGATCGAGCCGATGATGACGATGATGATGATGATGAACTAATGCCAGTCAAGGAGATTCCCGTTGAACATCTGTCTGAGGGACGGCACACAGATTGATGAATCGTACTGCCCGTGAAACACCACGATGCCAGTTTATAGCTAGGCCGAGATTCAAGAGGCGAGTGTTCGTACCGCTCGGCCATTCTATCAGCCCTTCTACTGTATTAGAAATCCATATACAGTATTTTACCCGATATCTAAATTGTTGGATGATCTCGAGCCATTTATCTCTTGTATATTCATACATTATATTTATATTTGAGTAATACTGTGTGTGTATGTATACATATACTATTTTTTTTCAAGAAGAAGAAGGCGCTTCCAACAAAAGTAAAAACTCGATGGACTCCGCTAATTTGAGCAAAAAAGCGAGAGCAGACCCGGTCTCAGGGCAGCGTTTCGCCAGCTTCACAGCCGGCTTCATCACGCTGTTCGAGTTTTAACTTTTGGTTAGAAGCGCCTTCTTCTTCTAAAAAAAATGTGTAATCTCAACCGCCCCAATCATATATATATGTGTGTTACATATATATACTGCTCATACATAAATTATATATATATATATATATATATATAATATGCGTGTGTGTGTGTGTGTGTACATATATATACTGTTCATACGTAAATTATATAATAATATATATATAATATTATTATATATATATGTGTACATATATATATATATATAATTAATATATATTATATATACTGTTCATACATAAATTTATATATATGTGTGTGACATATATATACTGTTCATACATAAATTATATATATATGTGTGTGTAATATATATACGTTCATACATAAATTATATATACTAGTACGTGCCCGTAAAAAAAATAAAAAATAAAAAATTTATAAAATAAATATTCAAACCGCAAGCAAGAAACAACAACCACACAGGCCGTTTCTTCGCTCTCGCGTGCCCGTACGTGCGTTGCCGAAGTTCGCATATCGCAGTTACGATTATTCGCAATTTAGTTTTAATGGCCAATTATTCAATTAGCGCCACAATATTTTGCCTTTTCGCAATGTCGTCACAAGGAAAAAAAAAGAGAAGAGAGAAAAAAAATTTACTTCCTGGTTCGGCACACACAGCACTCTGATGTTACCGAAATTTATGCACCGTCTAATATGAAAACAATCATAACTTGGGGCATTGTGTTTATCTATAAATGCGCATAAGAAATCGAGAAATTATTAGAAACACGAAGTCATCATTATCCGAAAGCCCGTACGTTGTAACCCGTAATGGGGAACGCGGCTGAGCTTCTTCCCATCGGCCACGCCCACGCAACAACGTGTCCTGTCATTGGTTTGGTAAATAAATGGCCATAACTTGGGAAGCACTTGTCCGATTAATATCAAACCTTGAAAAGGCACATCTCAGGTCCCCAGCAATATACTGGCAAGTTTCAATCAGATCAGACCAGTGGTTGTCGAGAAACAGCGTCACAGACACACACACACACACACACACACACACACACACACACACAACAACACACACACACACACAACACACACACACAGATTGCTGGAATTATATATAATATATAATATATATATATATGATATAATATATATATAATATATATATATATATATATATATATATATATATATCCTCACATCCCACTCTCGCCCCCCAGTTTTTTTTGGGGGGGGGAAGGATGGGGAACAAATTTACCCATGCGAAGAGTGCTTTAACCTCAGCGTTGCCCAGGTAAAAAAGGAAATTGTAATACCCTCTGCCACCACCACAGGTGGTGCGACAGTAACATTTACATAGAGAATTTATGCCCCTCGCCCCCCCACACCCCCACGTGAGGCCATGGCCACATAGCCTATGTTACCCCACACACAAAGTTGTATTTGTACCCCGAGGTTGGAGTTTGTAACTTAAAAGGTGTGGCCGTGCATAAGGAACAAAGATAGATAGACAGCCACAGAGAGAGGGAGAGACAATGGCGTTCATATGTATAGATTTGCATCAGAGGAGTCCATTAACATGGTTGCTCTGAGTCTTATAAATGCCTCCGCAGATCCCAAATCGGTGTTGATAGTTGCTGCATTCGAAATCACTGGGATTTTCCAAGGTTTACCCAAACGTGGGCGAAACTGGCAGTGTTTGTGCAGGAAGGTAGGAAAACGGGACAATGTTTTCTTTACAATTATAATTGTTTTATTGAAGGTATGTGGGAGTGGAGAGACGAGGCTAATAAATAAATAATCGGAACAGTCCAGGCACTCAAAGGACAACGAGTAGGGAGGCACACACACTTATGTACGATGACAAGAAATAAAGACCTGAAGCCTAACCCAGCTATGGTGGGTGCCACCAGTTAGTAATGGAGTCTCACAAAACAATGGGACAGGCAAGGACTTGCAGCTCGTAAGAAGCTGGTGAATGTGCAGCCTTGGATTGAGCAGGATGAGGCGTCCCAGGAGCAGGATGAGCAGGATGGCAGGATGGGAACAGAAAGACGGAGTCCATTTTTTGAGGCCCTGCCACATTCTCCTGGTGACAAAGCGAAGAGAGCAAGTGTAAAGAGACATGCTACCCCTTCGAAGCTCAATTTCAACTCTCGAAAACCAAAACTCCACAACTACAAAACCAGAACTCAAATACAACTAGCATGTTCAGGCGCAGTTATGGCTCTCGTAAACTTTGGGATGCCCTGTTGGGCGGTGCGTCCCATTCATTGGCCATATGCTTGTGTGGGCGTGACTTCTTCTGGGCCATCCTGCCCCATGGGGTGGTCCCAATAAAAAGTGTTATACGCATTACTCTAAGGATCCACAACCGATCTCACCGCCATGGCTTGCCGCCCACTGGCCAAACATTCTGCGTTGTATCCTCCGAAAGCGTGATGTGCCTTCCCGTTGTACCATTGTTCCCAAGTCCTCACCCGGCCTTGCTCAAAAACAGGTTTTACACAACAAACTTACTCTACACTGTCTTAAAGTTAACACTCACTGCCTTCTCAGTGCAAGTTTTATGAGATGACTTATTCTGCTATTTTCCCTGTTACAAGAGTAACCAAAGCTACGTGGTCCACAGCCATACTATTCTTACCACAATCCAGCTATGGACCCCCCCACCTTTGCCCCTACACATAACAATATTTATATATCCCATGTATTTTGCCTGAATCTTTTGTGCAGGTCCTCTAAATGACAGACTATACCAACACCCTTTGTTGCATTTCATGTCTGTTGATAATCTCTTCTTCATTTAATCGCCTCTTATTTCCATCTGTGATTCACCTCCTCTCGGGCATGCTATTTTATTGACTCATTGTTCACGAGTTTCTCCCACAACCCTTATCACATGTCTAACTTCTCAGAGGCTTGGACCCATTGCCTAGCAAAAAATGATAACAACATCTGTAGATACATTCTTCCAGATATGGAGTGTTTTAATCTCAATTTCGTACAAAACCTTTTAAACAGCTCAGTTTCCCTTTGCTTTCTGTGTCTACATCTCTCACTTCTTCATCTTCCAAATGGCAGCTTGGCTGCTGGGTCGCTATCATTTTGTTGGGGGGCACAACTATGCCGCTGATGCTGTGCCGCTCTACCAGTACACTGGTACTCATTTCACCAACCTCAGCAGGATGACAGGCTGAGTCAACCCCACCTGGTGTTAATTCAGCTGCCAACAGAGCTCAAACTCAGGACCCAAAGATCCCAAGCCAGCCACCTAACCACAAAGCCAACACCAGGCTTACATCGCTCACTCTACATGTACCGGTCGGTATGTGTCCACACAGTCTGGTGAATACACCTCGTAAACAACACATTGACGTAATACTACAGTGTGTCAAAGCAAGTTATTGGGAATTACATGCATGGGAATTTTTTTTAACATGGGAATAAGTGGGAATAAGTGGTGAAGGAAACTTGTACTCATGACAGAGCATTGGAGGTGCTCATGAGAAGTCATCAGTGATTGCATGAGGGCTATGCACTCACCTGGACAGGTCGCCATTCTGTCATATGGGGTGGAAATTTGCACCCTGAGCAGCTGTGGATATCAAATCCATACCTGTCATCGTAATGTAACAAGGCCTTCCACACTCCACCACCAAACCACTAATAGGGGTTGCAGAAGGTTAAAAATTCTGCCATATTTGTGAAACGTAATAAATAGATGTTACCTCATTTGGTTTCATTGGATTATTTCCAGGTGTGAGTGGAGGTCGATTTTGCATGTTGTAATAATATAACTTTGACCAGGATGTTTTGTTCAGTTAAGGATAATGTCGCGTCTGAGGCTCGCTAATGCGATATTCCTCAGCACCGGGACCTTGGTTCCCATAAACATCAGAAAGGTGTAACGCCAAACTGTATTCAATTATTATCAATTCTTATCCTAACTTACCGTTCCCCAGGATTATTCCGATTAAACCGAATTTGAGCGGTGGAACACGTGCATGAGAGGCGAAAGGCAGGAAAACGTTTCTTTACAATTAAATATGGGGATAAGGGCAGATTGGAGAATAAAAAGTACGGAACAGATCTGGCAGTCGACAGACACAGATATGGTTGAGGGACGTGCAAACTTATAAACAATTACAATAAATAAAACACAAAAGCAAAACCCAACTATGGTGCCACACACCAGACTCTTACTAACAAAAGGGAAGTAGGTGAGGACTTCCCAATTGCACGGTGGCAGTCGGTGGAACAGGAGCATGATCAGGATCAGAGCACACAGCACAAAGAAGCTTTCCTCCTCCTCGGTCCGAGGCAGAGACGAACGAGCGAGCTGGTGAGAGGGAGAGAGAGCGAGAGAGAGAGAGAGCGC
>CM068953.1:27440431-27454433 GCA_035128595.1 Eptatretus atami | reverse complement strand
AGAGAGAGAGAGAGAGAGAGAGAGAGAGAGAGAGGGAGAGAGAGAGAGAGACAGAGACAGAGAGCTCATGGACATGCCAGTTTAAAATTCATTTAAATTTCATTTATATAGCCTCTTGTTTCCAATTGCGGCTGCTGGCAAAGACCCTTGATCTCTCGGGCCTTGCCCCTTCCAGCAGATGCTGTTGGCCTTGTGCCTCCTGCTCTTCCAACCATTCCTCATTGCCATGAGTGGCCATCTGCTCGTGACTCACAACTCCTACTTCAGTGAAAAAAAATTTCACTGCCAAACCGGACTCAAACTGACAGGCCCATTTTGGGCTGTTTCTTTCTAATTTCTTGTCACTAAACCTTTTCCTACTCTCATGCCCCATGGTAGCTTAAAACACACCCCATGCATGGTGAGCTGATTACTCTGGGCGCCAAGTCGACACCTACAGGGTCCACCTCAAACATCCCGGGACCAGGCATGACCTTCACCAACACCAGTTCACACATCTTGACTAGTGCAACCGTGCTCACCAGCATAGGCCCGGATCCGCTCACCAGCGGTCTGACCTCGTTCCCACCATGAGCAGACTCACCTGTCATCACACATTACGCAAGTCAACATCTGTTTGGCTATTCTCAGAGAGCTGCCTCAATGCCAGAGAGTCTGACATTTCACTCAAGCAGATTGGGAGGGACTACAAGCAGCCAAAATTTATAGTCTGTATATTGTAAGAAGACTATAGTATATATGTTTGTGTGGTGTGCGTCGAAAGCGGTCTAATGGGTCTAAGTTGTCTTAGAGGTATAAATGTTGAAAGGGGCCGAAGGGCTATAAAGGGTCTAGTCTTAACAGGTCAAAAGGTCATCTACATCCACCACATCCAATAGTAGTTGTGGTCTAAAGAGTCTTAAGGGGGTCGAAATGTCTAACACTCTAAAGGGTGTA
The DNA here is from genome assembly GCA_035128595.1 of Eptatretus atami. NCBI lineage: Eukaryota > Metazoa > Chordata > Myxini > Myxiniformes > Myxinidae > Eptatretus > Eptatretus atami. The sequence goes on along the minus strand of CM068953.1, from coordinate 27,453,497 downwards.
ATGGGTCTAAATTGAAGAAAGTGTCTAAAGGAGGTCTAAAAGGCCTAAGGAGTATGAAGGGTCTAAGGGGGTCTCTCTCTCTCTCTCTCTCTCTCTCTCTCTCTCTCTCTGATGTATGGTACAACACTTTTTCTAGAGCATCATGCCGCAAAAGTAGCTTCCTGAGCAAGGCTTATGCTGGGTGGTTTTTCATTGCCTTTACAGTAGTAGTGAGGGCAGGAATTTGGAATTTGCTCATGGTGCCTGCGATAGCTCACCTACTTTCTGCGAATGACACCACGGGGACTTTTACGTCCACCAACTAATGCCGGCAGCCAGGATGCCCATAAAACGTTCATCCGAGGAACGGCGCCACATTGATAAATCACCCTGCCTCTGAAACACTGGAGTGAAAGTTTATAGCTGAGCCTAGATTCAAACCCAGGCTAGACAGTTTAGAGGTGAGTGTGTGTACCTTTAGGTCTAAGCCATCCCCTAATGGGTCTAAAGGGTCTTGAAAAGTCTAAAAGGGTCTAAAGGGAGTCTTTTTCTACGTGAAAGGTAATAGTAAATGATTCCCGACCCAATTCCTTGAGGTCCACAAGCGGTTTGTGTGGGTGTGGGGAAGTGGTTTGACCTCCACAAAAAAAATAGGAAACTTTTTTTTTTTATTTCCTTAAAATGCCAACAAGATTAGAACAGCATCGGGCAATGCTGGGTATCCCTGCTAGTTTATTATAAGAAGAGTAGATAGAAAGATAACATGGAGCCGATACTCTAGGACCTCAGCCTTTTGGATGGTATGAGGAAGAGATCTGTGTAATATGAAACCTAAATCTGAAGCAGTTTTTTGAAATATCGTGTACACAACCCAAGTTACGGAGATGGATGCCATGGCAACATAATTCAACCAATCACACCCATCATCTAATCAGGTTGAGAAGATGTCATGAGGAATATGTATATACATATTGTTGTGGGCCGGGGGTCGGGTGAGAAGACCACGAGGTGGTGGAAGCTATCTCAGTTCCCACCAGACTCCCCGGAATTGTAGACCGTTGCACACGGATGATTCCTGATGCCGGCGGGTCGCTTAACCGACCGTGAACACCAATAACTCAACCGAGTGACCTAGGGTCTTCCCGTCTATGGGTTAATCTGGTTACCTAATTAATCACGTGGTTTAATTACCGGGAACACGCCCCGTAGCCTTGTCCGAACCGGATCACTTTACCAGATAGGATGCAGCCGAGCGACACTGCCAAGGACGTACCAGCTAAAAGGAACGGATCGTTGGGAATAAAGCCGGCTAAAGTAGGATTTGGACCATGCTGGATCAATGGAAGAAAAGACAAAAACGAGCAGGGAACATTCCTAATAATAATTTATTAACAGTGGGCAGGAAAGGAATGTGGTACGATAAAGGATTTATTGGGGTGTTTGTGCAGAGATAGGGGAGAGAGGTGTGTGCAGCAAATAAACAAGCAACTTATGAAAGCAGACGCAGAGCAGACCTAACCCAAAATAATAATAACAATAATAATGATAATAATAATAATAATCTTCTGCAGGCTTACTTATATAGAAAGGCCAGCACACACACACACACACACACACACACACACACACACACACACACACACCACACACACAGCACACACACACACAGAAAACCCAATGAAGAGGAGGTGTTGCAGTAAGACAGGAGAGGAGTTGAGGCTATGGTCTCTCGGTATCTTTGTATAATTGATTGTCCGAATGCGCCACCAATACGTTCGGGGGAATGCTCTGTGGTGCGGTACCTCCCTGGCAGCTAACGCGTTGTCTCTTGCTTCGGGTAGCTCGCGTCGAGACCGTGGGCATGAAGGAGGGGCTTTAGTTGGGAGGGTCGAGTCAGCGGCGTCGTGTGGGCAGAGAAGAGGAGACGGAGTCGAAGTGATGACGACAGCAGGCGGAGTCAACGTTCAGCTTGAGCAGGAGGCGAGGCAGGGCAGAGAGAGAGCGAAGGCTCCGCTCGGATCTTTATAGGCCCCGCGACACGGGGCGGGGGCCACCCCGAAGCATTGTGTCGTCACCCGAATCGGGCGCTCTGATTGGGCCTCACCCCCTGTGCGGTCCATCCGCGATGGCCGGAAACTGCAACATTCCATTTCCAGCAAGACGACTCTGCGCTGTGGAATTGTCTCGCTCCGTCCCCATGACATGAAATGAATCACCCACACCCAACTCCGTGCCATGAATTGCCTTGCACGAACCCCCTGGCCATGCCCTGACGACCGGCCAAGAGTGGCGTCGGTCTTGCATGCCTGCTCCGTGTGCGCCACGTGACCCGAGCTGTACAACATGCCTCCGCCCGATCGCAGCTTCGCTGGTGGTAAAGGCGAGAAGATGTTCGCCGTCCATGGGGAATATCCGTGGCCGCCAGCAAGCACCAAAGGTACGATGTTATGGCGAACCCATGCACAGACAGTAAGATGTATCCAATAAGGTGTCACGAGCTAAGTGCTGGTCTGCCTTCGAGCACATTCCGTTCAGGGCGCTTCGAGCACATTCCCATGGCGCACGTGGTTAGCGCGCATTCACCCGATTCTGCGATCGTGTGCGCTGGGCCAACACCGATATGTGTCAGATATTGAGGGGAACACTCGGATATAATAATTATATTGAGGTTTAGAATGAAAAGGATATAGATATAAGTGTCAGATGGAGAAATGGAGGGAAAAAAAGAATGCCGATATAGCTAGTTCAGAAATGGGTTGGAAGGAACGCGCCGCGTGCGCCTTGCACACTCGCATCCTACCCAACGTGGCATGGGGTTGCCTTTCTGTTATCGGCCTCGGTACGCGTTCCGTGCAGCGTGGGCGTCGTGCTGGGTTGTTTCCTGTGTTGTGAAAAACACCATCCGTGCAGCCTTTTTAAGAGACATTCATTCGTATGCCTTTTCAATAGGAGCACCAATCTTCCCCAGATCATCGGAAGCTCAAGTCGATCATCTAGAGGTGCCGAGTATACTGTATAACTCACCGCAAACATTGGGTTGAGGGATTGCCTGAGGATGGGAGCTCTGTGCTGTCGATATTCATGTGGTGTTCGAGCGCCCTTTCTATTCCCCTCCCCCACAGAAGTTATTGTGAGGGTATGGTGGTTTCCTCGCAGCCGCGGGACGTGCTGCACGCAAATTCGGATTTACTAAGCAAGAAGAGAAAAGAAGAGAAGGAATGAAGTTAGAAATGAAATGAAGAAGGAATGATGTAAGCAAACCAGCTATGAGATCCTCGCAACGCACGCCCTGTTGTCCCGCTAGACAAAAGGGAAGGGACTGTCTACACGTATATTAATGGAATAACTGTCTTGGGACCACTATCTGTTGGATGCATGCGGTTCGGAGAACTGCAACAATATAATATATTATATATATATATATATATATATATATATAATATATGTATAAAATATTTATATTTATATATTTAATATATAATATATTATATATTACAGTATATGTATAAATTATATATATATAACTTTTTTAAATATATACATGTATATTTATATATGCCAAATGAAAGGTAAATGTTCAACGGATTTTGAAATATTGTGTGCACAAAAGTACATGGACGGATGATCGGTTGGTTGGTCGGAACTCATTTCCATGTCCCCCGTCTCGGACCTTGTCGGAGGGGCGGGCGATTACATAAAAGCTTAAAGGACACAGCACAAGCTGTGAGGACACAGACCTTCACGAGAGGGAAAGAGGGGAATAGGATGACGCTTGGCTGTCCCTACCATGTTGGGGAAGGGGGGAGGAGGGATTTTTGTGAAGTTTACTATAAAGTTTACAAACTTTACTAAAGAGTTTGCAAGGATACTCTGGAGCTTCCAAAGCTTAACTTCGAGTTTACAAAGTTTACTGCAGAGTTTACAAGGTTTAAATCCCACAAACCTCTGTGCAGAGTTTACAAAGTTTACTACAAAATATTTTGCACCAAAAGGAAAGCAAATTGATTTTGGAGCAGACATTTCCTCTGAACAAGATGAAAGAGCTACAGAGGGAAGAGCCATCGTTTGTGGGATTTAAACCGATGTGCATCGACCATTTCACAGGTGAGTGACAACATACATAAGCCAACGAACGAGGTTAATTTATTCTGGAAAATGTGTACGTACGTGCCTCGATCAATTTCAATTTGATTACTTCATTGTGTAGAAAGCGCAGCCTGTGATTATGCTCGAGACAGTCAGTCCTTGAGTCGCGATGCATGTTTTCATGTTGCTGGGCATTGCACACAACCCATGGCAATGGATTAATGAGATATTTAGCCTGTCTCCCGTGCAGCGGGGAGATGGGGTTTTGTGTGTGTGTGTGTGTGTGTGTGTGTGTGTGTTGTTATGCCTGGCTTCCTTCTTGGACTCCAGTGCAGTAATTGGTCTTATTTTTGATTAGGCTACCTAAGGCAGCATGCCAAATTTGGTTGGATTTGGTTCAGCATTTTTTGTTTTTTTTACTTTTAAGCATATAAAACAAATATACAATCTCTACTATGAGACAGCCGTGTGTGTGTGTGTGTGTGTGTGTGTGTGTGTGTGTGTGTGTGTGTCACCATTTTCTTTAGAGATGGCTGAACGGATCTTTGTCATACTTTCAGCGTTTTGTAAGTGAGTGCCGCAGAGTGTTTTAGACCAAAAAATTTGAAATATTTGAAAAAAAAAGTTAAACTTTTTGGGGGGATTAACAAAAATTAAACAAAAATAAAACATTGCTCTATAGTGCCGAAACCTTTTTGTTTAATGAGATTTAGATTCAAGTTCACATATGTATAAATACGTATAAAACAATTACCAGACATAGAAATAAAAAAACCTCTTCTGGAAGCAGTAAAAGTTGGCAGTACATCTTTTTCTTCTTCTTCCTGAACGGCGGCATATTTATCGATCGGGTCAAACTTAACCCAGAAATATCAATGGCACATTAACGAGCATCCATTCTACGAATAACATCTCATTCCACTTCTAAGGTAACAAACACTTTTTCAATTCCTCTTAACCAATAATCTACAGGGTGTTTACAAAATCCTGTTACCCCCTCCACAGAAGCTGATGAATAGAATGAACACAAAAGAGGTATAAATGTAAACTATGAACACATGAAACTTTTATTGTAATAAAAAAACAAAATATTAATATTAACAGGAACATGCAGTGCATATATAAAGTGCTCACCCCCTTTCAAATTTTTCACCTTTTGTTGCCTTATGGCCTGGAATGAAATTGCAACAAATCAGACTTTTCCCACCTTTATTTACACATCATAACCCCCAAAATTCCAAGTGAAAAACAAATTCTACAAATTTCAGAAAATGTATTAAAAATACAAAACTAGAATATCTCGGTTGGATAAATGTTATCCCCACCCCCCCCCCCTTTATAATAACAATTGTAAATTAGCTCAGGTGCACCAATCATCTTCAATCAAACACACCAAGATAATTTGGCCTCCACCCGTGTTAAATTCTTGTGATTATGATAATTTCAACATAGCATCAGCATTACTGTCGGTTTCCTCTGCTGGGCAGTGGATTTCACAGCAAAGACTCAACCATGAGCTCCAAGGAGCTTTCAAAAGATCTCTGGGATAAACTTGTGGAAAGGCACAGATCAGGGGATGGTTATAAAAAAAATTTCAAAGGCCGTGAATATCCCTTGGCGCACAGTCAACACAATCATTAAGAAGTGGAAGGTGTATGGTACCACCAAGACCCTACCTCGATCAGGCCGTCCCTCCAAACTGGATGACCAAGCAAGGAAACTGATCAGAGAGGCCACCAAGAGGCCAATGGCAACTTTGAAAGAACAACAGGCCTTTGTGTTAAAGACTGGTCACTGCGTGCATGTGACAACAATATCCCAAGCACTCCACGAGTCTGGCCTTTATGGTAGGGTGGCAAGAAGGAAGCCATAACTCAAAAAAGCCCAACTTGAGTCCCGTTTTAGGTATGCAACAAAACACTCCAGAGATTCTGAAGCCATGTGGCAAAAAGTTTTGTGGTGTGACAAAACTAAGATGGAACTTTTTGGCCAAAATGCAAAACGTTACGTTTGGTGCAAACCCAACAGAGCACATCACCCAAAGAACACCATCCCTACTGTGAAGCGAGGCAGCATCATGTTGTGGGGATGTTTCTCATCCGCAGGGGCTGGGGCACTTCTCAGGATAGAAGGGAAAAATGTATGGAGCAAAAAACCTGCTGCCCTCTGCAAGAAAGCTGAAATTGGGACGGAAGTTCACCTTTCAGCATGACAATGACCCGAAGCACACAGCCAAAGCTACACTGGAGTGGCTAAGGAACAAAAAGATAAATGTCCTTGAGTGGCCCAGTCAGAGCCCTGATATAAATCCAATCGGAAATCTGTGGCATGACTTGAAGATTGCTGTCCATCAACGCTCCCCATGCAACTTGACTGAGCTTGAACAGTTTTGTAGAGAAGAATGGGCAAATATTGCCCACTCAAGGTGTGTAAAGTTGGTAGAGACCTATCCCAAGCGACTCACAGCTGTAATTGTTGTCAAAGGTGCTTCCACCATGTATTAACTCTGGGGGGGTGGACACATATCCAACCAAGATATTCTAGTTTTGTATTTTCAATTAATTTTCTGAAATCTGTATAATTTGTTTTTCACTTGGAAGTTGTGAGTTATGATGTGTAATTAAAGGTGGAGATGTCTGATTTTATACAATTTAATTCCAGGTTATAAGGCAGCAAAAGGTGAAAATTTCGAAAGGGGGTGTAGACTTTCTATAGGTGCTGTATATAAGTATATGAAACGTACCAGGTGGATGATGATTTTTGGGGGGGGGGGGGGGGGGGGGGGAAGGTAACAGGACTTTGTGACCACCCTGTAGGGTGCAGTACATTTCTATGTGCGAAGTTGACGAAGTTTATTTTGCGATCTCTTCGATTTGGGTCTCTTGGTCACGTGACAGTTTCAATAACGTGGGGTTTCCGCAAGTCTCACGGGATTGTGAGTTGGACAAGGGACCATGACGGGCCATTTTAAAATCTCTCTATAGTACAACACGGGGTACCCCTGCTTGTATATTATATACATATTCACTTTTATAGTACTAGTGTACCTGCTCCCCATATTATTATCCTCTCTGGGGTTTATAGACTATGGTGGATCTCGGCTCGGGTCCGTTAGTAGGTGAGGGATACGAAAAGCATATGCCTCAAGAACGTCGGGTTTCTTCCTTTTCAGTTTAGTGTTAAACAGCAGTACCGACTGTTTAAAATGGTAATCATCCATGTTTGTGGTTTATAATTTTTTTTTTTACTTCCAATCGGGGTGCCCCACGAACCACCACGATAAGCTATCTGTACACCTTAACACGGATTTCACCCAAGGCGGAAAACCCTCTTGGGGATGGAGGCAAATGAAGTCCTCCTGTCAAGTTTGTCTGAGATTGGATAAGTACCGACCGAATGTATGGTGGTCAGACAGACAGACATACACCAAATTGCATATTTTAGTTTGATAGATCATAGTTATGATCTGATTACTTAACGGGTCACTTCCTGTGTCTCCACATGATCAATACCTCCTACGTCCTCCGTACCTTGTCTCAAGGATGCTCATTACAGTATAATGTTCATTTGAAGAGATCTCACTGGCAAATCTGTTCATGATAAGCAGTGAAGATCCTTTCTCAACATCAGCACGAAAATAAAGTTTGGTGCACCGAGACCAACGCAAGGTGATCAGAGGCATAGTGATAAAGGATCTTATGGACCCCATACCAGATTCATGAAGCTGTCTGTGAACAATCGGTGAGAATTAATCACTTATTAGACTTTGAAGATCACCAACATTATTTCATTTGAATGCGGCAAAGCATTGTGACTCTTTTGTGCCCTCCATTCTGTTGTCTCCTGACATTGCCAACGGTTAGGTATTGACTCGACACATGGAAACCACCCTATGGACACGTTCAATAATAGAGAGACGCATGACATTGAGTTGTCCCATTTTCAAGCATTCCAAGGCTGCTGTCCATGTCCGAATTACCGAACCAAAGTTTAATTAGTCTCTGATATTTTATGCTAAGACAGTTTTTAACCAAGTATGATAATATGGACTGAATGTTGTGCGTACGGCGCTCAGCCTAAAAAAATTAAAAGTGTTCTCGTGCTATTTATACAACAGAATTCCACAATGTATACATGCATTGCGTGCTGGCAGGAGAAAATAATAATAGGACATCAATATCAGGCAGAGACAAGAATTCCATTGAACCATCACCAAAGAGTAACGAAGCAGTACCAGCAATGAGGTAAGAATAGTGGGGAGAAACTGGGGTGCATTGGGACACGGGGTGCAGGATTACATTATTACGGTTCCCCGAGGGAGGCATTAAGTGTTTCGTCTTGGTGTCTGTGGTGTCCCGTTTTTTAAAAGAATGATTTTTTCCATCCTTTCATTGTTTTATTATCTATTTAATTTTCAATTATTTTATTTGTTTCCCCAATTTTCATTTTATTTTTCAATTTTCAATTGTTTAATTTTCCAATTATTTAAATGTTCAAGTATTTAATTTTTAAATTATTACTTTTTTCAATTTTTCAATTTTTTCTATTTCCAAATAATAAATTTAATTTTCAATTATTTTTTTAAAAAAAGTTTAATTTTTTTTGACAATTTTCATTTGTTTTATTTTTCCATTTTTTTTTTCATTATGAGGTTTTCATTTCAAGTTCGACAAATTGGCTAATATTACGAATTGGCTGTACAGGGAACCATTAGTGATCTCCGATTGCAATCCTCTCGTTTATACTTAATATCACGGACCACAAATAGCTGCTAGATTGCACGTTCCCAATGTAGCATGCTTTTCCCCTATATATAGAATATAGACAACAATTCTTTCTTCTTTGTTTACACAATTCCCAGGGTTGATATCGGATTTTCGCTCTCGGGGCTTTTTTAAAATGTTTTTATGTGGAAAATAAGTAAAAGATATGAAAAAAAAAAACAGGACCAATCATATATATATATATATATATATATATATATATTAATATTATGATATTATCATTATGTTGTTACTTTTTAAAAAAGCAACCTTGAAAAAATTGTTTAATATCATGGATAAAAAAAATCATGGATATTATCATGGATATTATACGATAATAATGCATCCATCCATTAAAGACGATAATAAACACTTTATACACTTTCCACATAATGCAGCAAATTCCCCATGATGTTACCCCCTGTAGCTCATATCAATATTCCAAAAGAGAGTGACAAAAGGGAACTGATTATTTTCAATATATTATTCAATCATAGGTATGGGGTTGGGAGGATAGCCAAGAGGTGTGTGTACTCTGAGCTATCTAGCCTGGGTTTGAATCCCGACCTCGCTATAAACTGTCATCCTGATGTTTTGCACGAAGAGTGAGGCATCAAGTTGTACACCATCCATCAGGGGGACGCCAAGCCGGAGGATCTGTCTGCCAGCAATAATCGTTGATGGACGTTAAAGATCCCACAGTATCTTTCGTGAAGAGTAGGCAAGTTATTTTCGGTTTCCTTACACCTTCAGTTGACAAGTCCTGGCCATCCTGTTCATGAAAACTTGAGGCTGAGTCTTCATGTCTCAAAGCCAATGTACATATGACTAACCACGACGATGCCAATCCAAGCCAAATGTTTGTCCAACAAGGCTGTGCCAGCTCTCGCTGGACCAATATATACAAAAGAAGAAAAAGAGAAATCAGAGATTGTTGACCCTCACCAGGACTGCTTTTATGTGGTGTATTTTGTGTGACGTTTGTGTACTGGTGTGTTACACAATTAATAAGAGGCATAATTAGAACTGCCACTTTATAACTGCTGGCAATGATGAGCAGGTACCAAGACGTCACACTTTGATGCAATGCAACCCCGCTTTGATTGGATACCTGACCCTGACCCATGACATTTTTCATTATTATTCAATTGAATTCAGAATAGGATAAAAAAAATTCAATTCAAATAAAATGGAAGACCAAATAGGTACAATCCTGCATTGGAGTTATCAGAAGGACCCCAAACAAACAAAATGCAAAGATAAAGTCATCAGGAGGAACCGGATAGGATTCACATTTCAGCTGTGACTCCACAACCCTCAAACCATTCAAGGACCAGCCAAGTGAGACTTATTCAAAAAAAACCAAAAAAAAATCAAAAAGACCCCAGATCAAAAAATTTATGGCTGCCAAATAATCTAACCGATGACATCATCAAAAAATATTTTGTGGACCATTTCATTCCAAGATGACCCTCAAAAATTTTCATACTGATTGGATGTAGCGTTCTACATATGCAATTATGACGTCTTAATGAAGGAAACTATGATGTCACCAAAAAATCATGAGGATTCCCCATGGGGAGTACTTGCTGTGTGCCAAGTTTCATGTTTTTTTCCTTGGTGCGGTTTCAGAATTAGTGGTCAAAAGTTTTTCAGTTTTTCCAACATGGCTGCCACACCACACAGCGTATGACGTCATAATTATCATTAAAACATTCTACATAAAGCAGCCACTCCAATGGTGAAAATTTCGTCTCAATCTGACAAGCGGTTGGGGAGAAAAACATGAAGTTCTGTGCAGTCAAACATATAAACAGATGGACAAAAAAAATGAAAAAAAGCACTCTTAGAGCGACACGTGGCAAAATGGAACAAAGTAGAACAGCACTCGGTAGAGCGCATACCTCTGCCCGGTTGAACAGTTCACGTTTTGTATCCCACTAATGGGCTGGATTTGAACCAAAATCTAATCCGCTTGTTCTTATCACATAATCAACTCATCTACCGAGTTTTGCCATAACTCGTCCACAACTTTCTGAGATAGAATAACATATATGTACACACACACACACACACACACACACGTATATAGTTTTTGGCACTATCTATCAATTTTAGAAATTAGGCTTATCTTGACCTTATGACCTTAAAAATATTTGGTGGTTGATTTCATTGAACTGACCGGCAAATCCTGTTCAAATTTCAAGTCAATCAGATGAAAATTCACAATTTCAGAAATTTGGCCTATGTTGACCTTTTGACTGATGTTGACCTCAAAAATAATGGGTGCTTGAACTCACTCAGTAAGCTGATGTGCAAATAGTCTTCAAATTTCAAGACAATCGGATAAAAATTGAGGATTTTTGAAAAATTGGCCCAAATTGGCCTTTTGGCCTATTTTGACCTTTTGGCCTATGTTTACCTCAAAATTAATAGGTGTTTGAATTCACTGACCTGATTTGCAAATCCTGTTCAATGTTCAAGTCAATCAGATGAAATTTGAGGATTTTAGAAAGTTTTGCTCAAATTGGCCTATTGGCCTATGTCGACTTTTTTGGTCGACCGAATTTTATGAAACTTCAATGCGGGACAGTCGCAGTGTCGGTGACATTAATCGATGAAAATTTTAGAATGATCGGTTGAGTGGTTTGGGCTGGAGGCAAGCGGATAGACAAACAAACACACAAACACACACACACAAACACACAAATGAAAAATCACTCATAGAGTGACAACTCTGTTCTATTCACCCTCTCATTTGCTCTAGGCTCATCTTGCCATCTGCTTGGAAATCAGCAAATATTACCGCCCACATAAAAAAGGTGCAAAAACAGATCCCTGCAACTACAGACCAATCAGCCTTCTCCCAATCATCAGAAAGGTTATGGAATCCATCATCGCTTCAGACGTTAAATCCTTCCTCTTCTCCAATGGCCTGATTTCTGATTATCAATTTGATTTCAGACCAGGTCACTCACCTGGATTGCTGCTTCTGCCCTTCGAACAATAGATGGAGGTACTCAATGCCAGACAGGAAACCAGAGCCATATCCCTAGGCATATCGCGTGCTTTTGACACGGTCTGGCACCCTTTTCTGCTCACCAAACTCTCGTCCTGTGGTATCCAGGCCATCTCCACTTATGGCTCGCAGACTTCTTCTCCTGTCGCAGTCAACGTGTGGCCCTAAATGGAGTTCTTTCATCCCCTCTTCCTGTCCAGGCTGGAGTTCCTCAAGGTAGCGTTCTGGCCCTGTTCTTTTTCTGGTTTTCATCAGTGATCTCTCGACTCTCTGGAAAATCCTCTTTATCTCTTTGCTGATGACTCCACCCTCTGTTGTACCATCTGTCATCCCTCAGACCGGCAAGCCGCAGCTTCTTCGCTCACTGCAGATCTGGATGAAATCACAAACTGGTTTAACACGTGGAACATGTCTTTCAATCCAGACAAATCTCACACTCTCACTATGTCTCTCAATGGACCATTTAGACCCCCCCCATCTACTTTCTCAACAATCCTCTGGAAGAAGTCCTTTCATTCAAGCTTCTGGGTCTCACTATCTGTCATGATCTTTCCTGGGAAAGCCACATTTCCAACTTGGCCTCCAAAGCCAGTTGACGACTGGGAATCCTCCATCATGCAAAGTCCTTCCTCGGCCCACCTGAGCTCCTGACCACTTACAAAGCTTTTGTCCGCAGCTTGATGGAGTACTGCTCTCCCCTCTGGGCTAGTGCTCCTGCTCTCACCTTTCTCGGATTCACGCTGTGGAAACCAGGGCATTTAGGATCATTGGCGTCTCCGCAATGAGGCTGATTCTTCGGGCCTCTCACTCTCTCACCCCAGGTTGGTCGGTGGTCTTTCTGTCTTCTACCGTCTCCTTTCTGGTCTCGCCCCCCCCCTCTGTCTGCGATTTGTCCCCACCATATTTCCGCAGGGCGCTCAAGGTCCGCCAACAATCCCCTTCTGGTAAAACTACCAAATTCACGACACTGCTCACCTTCACTCTTTCATTCCTCTTTTTCCCCGTCTTTGGAATAAACTCCCTCACTCTCTTCAATCCCATTCTTCCCTCTCGGCCTTCAAAACAGCAGTTCACCACCACCTCTTATCTTCTCCCATCCAAAACCTCGATCTTTTCTACCCCCATTAATCCACCATAAACCCACCTCCTTCAAATTGGTATCTCCCTGCTTTCCTTCCTGAAAGTCCCTGCAATGTCCATCTTGTATACCCCGTGTTCC